>JACXIV010000134.1:207410-652144 GCA_014737475.1 Bombus confusus
GGGGGGGGGGGGGGGGGGGGGGGGGGGGGGGAGGGGAGGCGGTGTGCATGGCTCGCGAGCAAAACAAAGGTTCTCGCGAGCCACAGACGCGTATATAAAGGCTGCAGCGGAGGGACAGACGGACGGACAGACGGACAAACACACGAAGAGAAGGAAAGAGAGAAGCGGGGTCGTGGGGAAGGTTGCGCAAAAGGTTTCCACGGAGGGAAACACTGGGGCGACGCGCGATGCCAGGAGGAGGTGCTCGACGACACGCGATGTAGCATGTTCTCGGCACGATGCAGCAGGATTGGTCGACCAGCGACCTGGGCGTCCATGGAAGCCCGCCTCTGATTGGCCTCCGAGTTCGCTAACAAGCCTGCTTTCCAACAGACGAAATAATAAACCGCAAGCAGCTTCGCTCTCTCTCCCCCTTTCTCTCTGCTTTTCTCTTTCTCCGTCTCTGCCTCTGCCCCTCTTTGTCACTTCTTCTTCATCTCGCTTCCGCCAACACCTGCCCACCCTCTCTTTTCCTTCTTCCTTCGACTCGCTTCTGACCTGCTCCTCTGCCTCCGCCTCTGCCCCCGCGAGGCCGATGATAAAATATAACGTGGTGGACGGCCCTCGGACTCGCGCGAGCCACGAGCCTCCTGATCCCCCGGTCCCGACGTGGAAACCACCACCAGATGGCTCCCAACAGGGATCGCAGAACGATTCGAGGAACCTGCGCCCCTGTTCGAACGATCGCCGCGTTTCGACGATCTTAAGCACCGTACTCGAGAGGATCTAGCGGCCAAAGGTGAACAGGTTCTCGATCGATCCAGCGACTGGGAGGGAAGAATTTTCCTATAGGGAATTTTTGGGTAACGTTCCAAACGGGGGGCTCTCTCTTTCTCTTTCTTTCTTTCTTTCTTTCTTTTTTCTTTTTCCGCGTGTGTGTGTGTGTCTCTCTCTCTCTCTCTCTCTCTCTCTCGCTCTCTCGCCGACACCCACTTACACCCGGAATTAGTTGCTCGGCTCTATCTGGCGAATCGCGTGCCTGGCTTAATGGCTACCGCGGGCTCGAAGTTGCATGTAAAGTTGTTTGTAAAAAGGCCACTCTCCGTAGCGAGACTGTGTGCGCTTCGCTAGCGTGTTAATACGCGTACGTACACGTGCACACGCCGGGTGTATAATCGCAGAAGCCAGCGGCATTCGCATCGTTTCCATTAATCAGTCCGCAGATCGTATCTACCGGCTGCAGGGAAAAAGAAAAAGGAATCGGCGAAAAAACCGGGAGAAAAAAGCGTACCGAGTCGAGAAGTATGAATTAGCCTTCTTTTCCGACGCATTAACGGCTCCGTCGCGTTTGCAATCTCGCCCTTCGATACGCGCATCGTCTCCTGTTCGACGCGTCGCATCCGAGTTTCCGTATTTCCCCGATGTCGGACAGAAGAAACGGTTCAATTCGTTTACCATAGCCGGTGGTTCGCTTCGAAACTCTTGCTATATTTTCTGCTGGCACTGGATGAACGCAGACGCGACACAGCCGATTTCCAGTCCACTGGCATAAGTTGCGTCAAAAGTTAGGCGTATTTTATTGTTATTAAGTAATTCGCCACTCTTGGCTTACCGTAGCTGCCTCGCTTCGTCTTGCGCACCAGAGATAGATCTTTCAAGCGTTAATCTTCGTTGACACTATCGCTGTAGCATTGGTCGGGCTATATATTTTGCCGGGCGACGCGGCGCGCGGAAGGCAGTCGCTAACTCGCTCGTTCGAAGCGGTATTTGACAAATCGATTCGTATACCTGTTGATAACGACCTTTGAACCGGCGGATTCTAAACTCAGAAGCCCGTTGTACTTCGTTGGTATTCGTGGAGCGCTGAGAAACACGAAGGAAAACTCGTCGGAAAAATACGAGAACCGTTCGGACAAAAAAAACGACGGCTCGGAAAGGAAGTTCGGGCGAGGGAACTTTGGACGAAAAGATTATTTTGGTCGATGGCTGGAAGGGAGGATTCAACGACGTCCTCGTTAGTCGGCTACGCATGAAAGTGAATTTTAAGCGCGTTAGTCAGCGGCCTTATCGCTAGCCCGATCGGCGACGCTGCTCGCCGTGTGGAAATCGTGGAAAGGGATCCCTTCCCAGTCGCGGTTTTTAATTGTAAAGCAATTGCTGGTTTCATCAGCGCGAGAAACTCGTTTCGTGGTTTTCGATGTTATCGCGATCTTTTGTTCGCTCTTGTCGATTTTCCGACATCGTTCCAAGCATGGCCGAAAAGTGGTAAGCTATCTGCTCGGCCATCTAAAATCGTAACGAGACGTCGTTCCAGTTCGACTTGTCCAAACTGACCGTCGCATCTTCGAATCGAAACGAGGCAAGCTTCAGATTTGCCTGGTTTCTTCGTTTCGACGCAAAGTCCACTTCGCCGCGTTAATCCGCGTAAATATCGTTCGAGTTTCTTTGGCTCTTTTTCGCGAGCTGCACGCGTTTCACCAGTCAACTTACCACCGCATTTTCGCCTGAGCGATAAGTTCGCCGTTTCGTCACTGGCTGTCGCGTCGTTCTTCGACTCGTCGATCGTCTATGGATTATTGGCGTAGACAGACAGACGTTTAGCTTTCTTCGTAGAGACGAATCTCCGTAGACTTCCAAAAATCTCCGCAGAAAACGGTCGAGCTATTTTGTTAGATCTGGATGAAGTGGTGTCGGTAAACCGCGTATATGCGTTTGCAATTTCGAGAAATTCGAATGCACGCGGACACGTGCAAAATATCCAAACTATAGCGCGAGGCACTCTTTGTAACTGCTTATTACGATAATCGGTAAAACAAATTTCCTGTCAGGTGTTGCTCTTTTAACCGCACTCGTGAAAATAAGAATAATTTGCATAAAAGTTCACGCTCCGCTTGCCAGGATTTGTTCGCGTCTGAAGGTATATGCAGAATACACCGAATCTTATCGTTAATTAAAAATCATTCACTTTTTATTATACTATCTTTCGTTTATTCTCGTTTTATTCTTTATTATATTACACTTTCTATATCATTATTAATCTTGCCCCACGAGGGAACACGCTCCAACAGCTCTTTACAGCCCGCGCTGCAAAATCCACGAATTTACCCAAACGAATACGAAACAGGTAAATTTAGATTATTCTCGGAAAGATGGGGAAAAGCTAGGGCCGATTTCTTTATCTTCCTGCTGTGGCCCACGCGGGGATCGTAAACAAGCCCCAATCAGCTGGACACGAGTCGTTAAGATTAGACAGGTCTAACGGAACCCGGATATCGCTTGGAAGTGATCGGTCCTGCGGTCGTGCGCGCTTTTATTTGCGATCGCGTTGCCACGGCAATCGCAGGCTGGCAATATCGTTTCAAGATGAAATATCGTGTAGTTAATGGGCGATATAATAATTAACGAGGCACGCCCCCGGGGGTGGAGGGTAGGCAGGTCATCTCTCACCTGGTCGCGCGTCCAGAACTCGCTTAGCAACGATTTGATGCATTTAAAAGCCTCCCGGTGAGAGCCGTTTCATTTTCCCCGAACTCCATTAGCGGCCACGATTACCACGCTTCTTCTCTTTCTTCCCTCTCCCTCTCTCTCTCTCTCTCTCTCTCCCTCTCCGTCGGGTTTCCGATGACGAGGGAAATGCAAATTTCACGCGAGTCCCCTCGACGAGTCACCGGCGACAATGCACGGCGACTCGACGCCACGGCCACCTAATAAAACGCAGAACCTAGCGTTCTCCGCTCCGAATCCCAAAGGTATCCGGTTTCCACGTTGGTTCGAGCATAGGCCGATTCACGATAATCCGTTCCCGAAGCTAACACGCCGCTCCAGTTCTTAAGCGACCCATTGCCATTCTTCGAAAAAACTGACCATTTCTGACGCTGCGACTCGACTCGGAGAGACACCTGCGTTTTCTCGAAGCAACGAAAAGCCGTTTTCACGCCGTTTATAGTCGAATCGAAGTTACGAACGGGGAGAATAAGCTCGTAAAACGTACTTCGAATTTATTTTCTCTATAGTTTCTAAGAGCCTGTGAAACCATCCTTCCATTCGGCAGACGATAAGTCGTAACAGGATCAGAAAGAGCGAGGTAAATTGGCAGTCGATAACGGTAAACGAGCGATAAATATTAAACGACGAACGATTCAGTTTCGTAATCTGCCGGGGAGCGTGCCACCGCATGGTTTTCCTTACGATAACTCGACAATCGTATTTTTCGAGTTGCGTCCGAAGCAATTCGAACGACGCCCAGCTCTCGTCTAGCGCGCATGATCTAAAGGAACGTGTTTGAAACGATCGTTGCTACGCGAGGGTTTATTTTCCGCGTTTCGTCGAACAGGACAGTTTCGTAAAAACAGATGGCACGTGTATAAAGTCGATGGAAAAGAAACGCATTATCAACGTACGTAAAAAGTCTTTTACCTCGGCGAAATTTCATAAAACTGTAATTACACGAATTTACGTATCACGTTTGTTAAGATCTTTCAAGTCGAAAAATACCCCGACGTCTTCGTTTCATCATCATCTTTAATCTTATGTATTTGATTTCACGCGAACACAGTAGCCGCGATATCTTTGACGCGTTGTAGGAATTCGCGTTATGGAGTCCACTGTGCGTACTCTCGATAGTTTCGCTCTCGTTGGTACAAAGCGACAGCTTTGCTCTCGAGTGGACGCTCACCTTAACAATTTGAAAGTTCGTCGGGCGGTCACCGGCGCGATTATCGGCAGTTGTCGGCGGGTCGACCTTGGCGCGGACTTCCGCCGCGGAGTTTCGTCGATTCGTGAGTGCGGGGCGCGCAGCCAGGTGGGAGGCAGATTGGATCGGTGCATCTTCGATATTAGCATAAAGCTAATACGCCACGCGAGGGGGACAATGCGTTATTAGAGCGGCAGATCGTTCCCGGTGATACGTCACGGGCCACGCATATGCTCTACTTAACATAATATAATTGACCGCACGCGATTCAATGGAGAGGCCAGAAACAAACGGTATTGTTTCGCCGGTTTATCGACGGAGCAGGTCCTGCGAGCGGACGTTGCAGAGGCTCGAGAAAAAGAAGAAGCCAGCGAGGAGGGAACGAGAAGAGGGCACATGGTCCGCGAAAACGCGGAGAAAATCGTGGCAGTGGCGGGGGGCAGTGTGATGGCCTTGGAGAAGCGATTCCGCAAGAGGGAGCAGAAAGAGAGTGTCGGGAATGATAATGAGAGATCGCCAAGAAGCGATAATCGCCGCGTCTCTTCCTTCAGCGCCGGTGTGGGTGTACGTGGCTTTTTAACGCTTCTCACAGACGAGTTGCCGGACCCCCCGGCGCGTTAACGGAACCCGATTGTGCGTCAGAAGACGCGGAGGAAGCGCGTAAGCGTCCTCCGAGCGTTCCTTTATCCCCGGCCGATCGGGCCCCGATCGATCTAGCCGCGCCTGTCTCCTTTATGCTCGTCCCGGTCCCGTTTAGACGCACGGTGGCCTCCAGAACCGCTTTTCTACAACGCACAGCATCGCATCGTACGACCTGCTCGTTCGATCGACCGATAAATTTCCTCGTCTTTCTTCCAACATCCTCACTTTCGTCTTTCACCCGCGAGAGAAGTGAATTATCGGGTCAGTCGTTTCCAAGCGTTTCGTCCTCTGATCAACAAATTCCCATGTACGCTGCCGGCCATAAGTCACCCGACGTTCGTCTACTTTGCTTGCCACCATAGCCAGGCTATCGTTAGAGCGTACGATACTTTCGACGTTTCGCGTAATGCTAACTTTGTTTGAAAATATCCGCGTGTCGTTCCCGATGCAGTAGCCAAGCATCGTGCATATTTTAATTCGACTTTAATTAAATCCACGCAGAAATTCGCACGCAAAATCTCAACGATCGTTTCGGACCAGAATAAGCAACTTATTACGTCGATCGCTGGACGTCGAAGCGATTTAATGTTCCGATATTCACGACACGATAGATGTTCCACTAGTCTGCGGAAGGAAACGCTTCAGAAATATGGAAACGGGTTTCTCAGAGAGAACGCCGGCCGAATATTTTCGCACGATGCTGTGTAATATTCCCACTCGAGATACCTACGTACGTGTAATCGCCACGGAAAATGTGAAAGTCGCCAGATCTCCACTCTCACATTACTGTCGCTGCATACATCAAGCTGACAAGAACAGACCGAGAGGAAGAAACAGCAAGAAGAAGAAGAAGCAGAAGCAGAAGAAGAAGAAGAAGAAGAAGAAGAAGAAGAAGAAGAAGAAGAAGAAGAAGAAGAAGAAACAGAGGAGGCAGAAATGTGGCCCGGTAGAGCCGTGTCCTTAATTGACAGGCCGTGGTCCCGTGTCCTTCGACTTCGTGGCAGGACCTCGTTAGCGAGGGGCCCCCATGGCCGAGGGGCGAAGAGGGCACGGCACAGAAAGACTGGCTGGCAGTCAGAATGCCATCTGCAGGTATACAGGATCTACCGGGCCGAGAGCAGAGAGACGTCTCTAAATTAGTCGGGACACATTATCCTCGATAACGTGCCGCTACCACCGGTCGGGCCCGTGAATCGAGGAATCGATCGTCGTCCACGGAACCGGGGCCCACGTGTCCCCGGCTAATCGTCGTAAATTCAATTACCATGCGTCCACCTCGAACGCGATTCCTCTCGTTAACCTCGTGGCTGTTGTTCCTCCCTCGTGTTTGTCGATTAGTCGAAAAACCCATCGCAGCGGAATACTCGTCATAATCCTCGTTAAACAACACGAGCCTGCCTATCCGCTGACTTCTATCTCTCGAATCGCGCTCATAAAGATACGAATTTGCATAAGATCGCGCACTCTGCTAACAAGGAAAGCCGGGGGAAGAGGCGAGATGACCGAGCCGCGTTATCGCGTCGCGCTTCCTCGTTCTCTCGAAGATATCGCCCCTTATTTCCCCGGTAGAAGGTCGGAGAGCCGAGACCGGAGATTAAGACAGTTTACAGCGGTCGCTAATTGTCGGCCCAGCTGGGAAAAATTGATTCCAGCGCGGCGGTGCACGCGTGCCCCGGCGCGTATGCACATCCGGCGCGGCGCTTAGCCGAGGCGAACAGCGCCGCATAGCCGAGCTTGTTCTTGCGATCATCGCTCAGCAGCCTAATTACAGGACGATTACTGAATCAACACCTGCTTCCCTGAAGGCCGACGACGCCGTCGGTTCCCATGCTCGCCGGTGAGATACGTACGTGTTTGATGCGCGACGAATGGTCGTTGCCAGCAAACCAAACTATACGCGTAAGAGGGAAGATTCTGCGCGGAACCGGAACACCCAGTGACGTGTACCGGGATCCAGTGTCTCGCAATTACTTACGCCAGCCGTTTCCATCGCTAAGGGCTGTATAAATGTTTTATAAGCTCCGGCACGCTCGTTACAGTCGACTTCTGCTTACCGGTTTCGCGTTTCCGTGGGAGGAACGCACGTTCGATCGTCTCTTTGTAGATCGAAGCCACGGTAGCCGCTCTGTCCTATATATTACCATTTGTCGAGAGAATTTTACTACCGCCAACCCCCCGTCGATCGTCGGACCTGCTGCACGCGTTCCCACTTTTCCCATTCCCACGCACGCAATGGGATTTCGGTGCGTCATATTTGTAGCTGGCGGTGGATCGGCGGAATTGATAGCCGCGTATTGGTCGAAGGAAGGCGGAATTTCGGTAGCCGATGGAAACGTCTGGTCGAGCAAAGATTAATATTCTCTGCCATTCTAATCTTGGAAATCTTCATCGAGCGTTTCATGCGAGGGGAAAATTACCTGGCAGGATCGCGTCCAAGGTTCTTCTACCTGGCGCGTTTCGCGGCGCGTGTTCCCCCGAAAAACGTCAGCCGAGATTTAGGCCCTTTGTTTCGCTTTCCAACAGGAATTTCCCTGGGCGTCCGACGGGTCGGGTAACACCCGACAAGGAAACTGGTTCTTTCCTCGAGTCCGTGCGTAGTCGCCGGGCGAAAACTGACGCGTCCAGAAACGGACGGCCGAGGAAATTTAATCGAACGTCGAGCAGGACCCCCTAACGATCGAACGTGCTCGTAAAAGTCGTCTACCTGCACGCATCTCCCGTTAGGAATTCCTTAAAACAACGCCAGCATGGCATTCCTCCCCCGTGTACGGAAAAAGCCAGCCTCTCTCTATTCACGACCCCTGTCCATTTCGGGTAGTCGCCCCGTGATTTGTGCGCCAGCCTGCTCACAAACATCCTCGTTTCCAAGAAACCGAAAGGACAACCGTACAACCGAGCCTCTTTCACCTTGCACTTCCACCCCCAAGGGTTTTGGCTTTTCCTCCCACCCGGAATGAGCCAGAGAGAGAGAGAGAGAGAGAGAGACAGACAGAGAAACAGATAGAGAGAGAGAGGGAGAGAGGAGGATCGTGGGTACCTCGAAGACGCGAGTTCCGGGGGCAGGAAAAGAGGTAGGGGGAGGTGGCCCCCGAAACGAATGATAATGCGGCGGATATCGTATTAAAATCTGGCGCTACCTAGAGGCCAGGCAAGGATCGTTGGGCGCCAAAATAGATGGACCTCGTTACAAATGGAATGGAGTTTATAATCAGTATCTCTGCGGTGGCATCTGTGCCCCCTCGTCGACCGGGTGCTTCACCGGAGAGCGGTGAAGAGAGAGAGAGAGAGAGAGAGAGAGAGGACAGTCGGAGGAGAAGGCAGAAAGGAGAGTGGAGGAGCTCTCGGTTCTCCGTACTCGTTTATATCTCTCTAACTGGTACCCTGCCGCCCTCAGCTCCCCTCGCCACCCGTTTTCGTGGCCTCGCCACCTGCACACGAGAAACAAGTCCAACAATAAGATTATAATAGCCTGTGGGAATGCGTCGTATTTATCATTGCCCATTGTTTACCAGCGTCAGGTCTCACTTTTTTAAATCGAACCCCTCGTGCCGCGTCCGTGCCCCCTATTTCGCTCTTGATCCTCTCACGAGCAGGCCTCGATCTTCGCCCTGGGAGAAAGAGCAGGCGGCGCGAGCGAGTCCTTGCTCGCGATACCGCGCCGAGTACACGACCGCTGGTATCCCGGTCCTGTTGCTCGTGCGACAGTGACGAACGGATGGACGCCCTTGGACAGCCGGGCAATTATCATAATCGATACCCTCGTAGCGTGAAACGATACATCCATCACGAACCTGGTTCAATTAACCTGGAAAAAGTGGCTCTCGGACTCAAGAAGCGCCCGGAGAAAGAATCGGCGGTAGAAGAAATGGAGAAGCGGCAGAAATAACGAAGAGGAGGAGGAAGAAAAGGTTGGAAAAAGAAAAGTGAAACATATATATATATATACGTATATATGCCGCGGTATCCTGCACGCGCGTATTTGCATGCCGTCTGTGCGGAGTAAGTTCGAAGGGGGCGTGGGGATCCTCTCCATTGGTTCACCATCCGAGTAATGGTCGCTTGCATTAGCTACTCCACGAGGGTCTGCTGGGCCCGTAGGCAAAGCAGAGACCCCGATAATTCCTCCCGCGGACCCTCCTCCGCCTCCCCCTCCGCCCCCAAGCTCTCTCGCTTCTAGTTTCTTCTTCCTCTTGTTCCTACTCCCATCGGTATGCGTCGTTGCAACAGCCTCGACTACGCCTACCGTTCCCTGCACCGCTTCCACGCGAAACTACGCCTACGTGACTTTCTTCGCTCGCCAGACAGTCCGTTGCTTCCTCTTTTTCGCGCCCCGGGGGTGGAAACGAGGCAACACCTTCCGCGGGCCCGAAAAGCGCAGCCGAGAAGTGGCTCTCGAAGTCGAAGCGGAGCGTCGCGGGGGATGCGCGGAAGAAGGCGCGCAACGCGTATTTTAATATTTGGCGCGAAGGAACGCTAGAGAAGCGATCGTAGATAAGCGGCGATCCTGCGGCGCGTATCTCGGTCCCACACCCTCTGTCACCGATGACGAAAATTCGGTTCACGGTCGCGCAAACTCGCTAATTAGTCGTCCGGCCAAATGACTCGATGGTCCCACGAACGGAGGTCCCATATGCCGAGCTCGTTCGGGGCTAGATTACGATCTTCGCTTCCGTCTCGTTCCATTTTACCCTCCCTCTCTCTCTCTCTCTCTCTCTCTCTCTCTCTCTCTCTCTCTCTCTCTTTCTCTTTTCCTCTCGATCGTTGGCCGCGTTCCGCGCCGCATCTTGCGATACGTGCGTGCGTGCGTTTACGACCCTGGATGCGTTTTGTGATCCAGATCGAGGGGATCGTTATCTCGAACCGGCCGGTTATGCCTCGGTCGTCGCAGAAAACCGTCTCACCTGGTTCCTCCTTCCGGAACGCCCTCCTAGACTCCTCGACTCTCCTTCTCGTTGCTCGTTCCGAAAGTTCCATTCCTTCGCACCGGTCGAACGCGTCGAACTTTTCGCCCGAAATCAGAGAGGACAGCGTTGGACGCGTCGAAGGATCTCGCCTCGCGTGAAGGCGCGTGTCTATGTTTGCTCGATCTAACGAGAAATTGGCAGAAATCAGCAACAGCGTTAGCGAGGACAGCGCTGGCCGATTAGCAAAGAAACGGAAAGAGATAGAAAGTTTGAGAGAAGAGCGGAGGATGAGTCGCAGGCTACGTGGGACGCGCGTCCCAGCCTCCCTCTTTGCCCACGAAACTCGATCCACCTTGGAAGCCTATGGTTAGCGCTCCTAAAAGACCGATCGCGATCGGCGTATTCAAATTTAACGCCACGGTCGTGAGACTGGCCCTCTGAGCTGTATCGCCTTTCGCTACGATTTAATATCGGCTGCGTGCCTTTCGATCCTCGGCCGAACTTCGACACGATGATCGCGAGATGCTCGGTGCGCACGGCCGCGCGCACGGGTTCCACCGCGTTCCGCGTCGCTCGCGTCTACGCTAGATGCGAATCTCGAAGGAAAATTGGCGAAAGAAGCCACGGGGGTAGTCGATCGGTTGGCGCGAGGGGCAGGAGGCTGCCCTAGGTAGGGCACCATTATGCAAATCCGTAGTCAATACCTAATACAAGATAATCACGATGATTATACGTCCCAATCTGCCTTCTCACGGGGCCGGGGAATATGTGCACACACAACGCACACCCTGGCCCCGTGATCGCCGCCGTTCTCTTCCTTTTTCCGCCGCGCGCTTATCCTTTCCACCCTCTCACGGCGTCTGGCTGGAACTCGCAAGTGCCTGGATCGCCCCCAGGCGGGGTCTCGTGGCAAAAATGCATCGCTGCTTATCATACAATATGCTCGCGATGCACCTGGAGAGAGGGCAGCGCTCTCAGCCCTCCACCTACCCGGCGTCCCGAAAGTATTTCCCCAGCCAACTTTCCAATTGTCGCGAATCTGCCGCTTGGCCGGTTCCGCTTTCCAAATTATTTCCACGCTCGTGTCGCTACGTGCGAATATTTTCCAACGATCCCGAAAGGGACCAGATCGGCCCGTACGAGCTCAGCGACGAAGCTCTTTTCTCCTCGTCGCGGAACACCGTGTACCCGAGCGGACCGACTCGCTCCACGCACTTACCCCCGGGTGGCACGTAACATTATGTGGCTGCCCGCGAGAGAGCTCGTGTTTTCGTCAGAGCACGTATACATGGAAGTTGCTTCTCGCTCGGACCGCGATGGCAGCCCGCGGCCAATTGGAAATTGTCCCTAATAACAGGGGAACACGCTGCACCGTCCACTCCTATCTCGCGGGGTGGATTGCTCCGCTCCGTTCTGCTCCGCTCCGCTTCTACCGCATACCACGGTGAAACGTATTCTTAGACGAGAGTGCTGCGCGGCGAGATGGCCGAGAAAATAAATCCTTCCATCTTGCTCGCCCGATCTCCGGATATCGCATCGCCCGCGCTCCTCCGCGCCACTCTGCCTGCCTCGGCCGCGCTTTCCTTCTTAATTTCGTGAAATTTAGCCGACGAATTATAGCAGGCGACCGGTCGGCTGGCCCGCGGTGGACACGTGGGAAGGGCGAAGTGGAAAGCAGGAGGAAGCCGCGTGTTCCTTAATGAAACGTCGCGACAAAAAACAGTCACCGCGGTAATGTATTCGCGGCGGAAGTAGGCCGACAGGGTTGGGGAACCTGCGGTACCGAACGGCCAGCGGGCCCTTCGGCTAAGACCGTTACTAATTAACGCACACGAAGCCGCCACCGTCCCGCCATATATCCGTCGTACCCTTCCCACGTGATTTATCGATCCAACGACCGCGACCGCGCCGATTTCCCGTCCGTTTCTCGATTGTATTTGCGAGGAAGTACGGCGCGCTCGAGCGCACCCGATCGCGAGGCAACGCGTTCTCCATCCTCGTAACTCGAGCGAGCTGCGTGGTCGAGGACGTCGAACGAGAACGCGGCGGTGTCTCGTGGCTGCGTAGAAACCAATCGACGCGACGGTTCTAACGTAATCAGTGGCCGAAAATTATCCGCGCGGTTCCCGTGCACGTTGCACCTCCTTTCTCATCCGTCCCCCTTCGCTCGTCTCTTTTTGCGAGCGAACGCTGTGCGAATTGCCGCGGTAGCGAGACCAGACAATTCCGTTGGCCGGCCGACGGAGACGGACGGACGCGTGCGACGCGAGTAGAACGAGAGCGAAAGAGAGAGTAGACGCGTGCACGAGTGCGTGATATCGCGGACACGCATCTGAGATGCGGCGCGCCGATATCGAGCACGCATATTACGAGGCCCACGGAGCAGATGCTAAGTTCGGTTGAAGCCGAGCCGCTGCCTCCGTTCCCGGTCGTTGCTTCGACGCGAGCAGGAAAGAAGCACGCGAGGAAACGGACGGACGGACGGGCGGAGAGACAATGAGGGACTTTTTCGAGCTGCCCCGCGGGAACTCGCCGCGATCATCCGCTTCCTCCTCGGTTTTCGTCCAGACCTGCCGACAGTGCCGGCCGAGCCGAGTCCACGTACCGCGTTATCGGCAACCTCGTCGATAGGCGTCGATCGTTTCCCCAAATTGTCGATATTGCGCGCCCGGCAGCGATAAGCGGCGCTCGCGGGCAGGCAAAGTGTCGCACGAGCGTAAATTTCGGTGCAGGAGAAAGACGCGGTTCGGACGTAACGCGCCGTATAATTCCCCGCCACGTGGCCTCGGACTTTTGCTAAGACTTTTTACAACTTTTACGAATATCGGTTGCCGCGTCGTCGACTCGGTGCGCAGCGACATACAAGCATCGTTGGTGGTTGAAATCGAAAGCGAATATAGAGAGACAACGAGAAGAATACCAGGGAGTTTGTATAAAATTTATCATCTGCGGATCGCGCGTCGAGGTGCTCGCAGCCATAGGAAGGCGATTTCAGTGTCTTCCGTTTGCCTTTAGCTTGGAGAAACTTTGCAATTCGTCCAGCAACGAAATTCGGTAAAGCGATTTAACTGCGGCGCGTCACGTAGATGCGTTTGTCGTTAGAAAGAAGAGTCGTTGCAAGGTATTACGTTAACGAAGAAGATCGTGGCGGTGTTTTGCACGCAGTCTTCTAGGAATATCTTTCAATATTTAATATTTGAGTTCCTTATATCCCGATTTCGCTTTCCTTGCAGGCCGGGGAAACCTAAATATTTGCGAGAAATGTTCGACGTGAAATGGAAACGAGAAATGACGCGTATCGATAACTGACTGTTCTCTCTTATCTTTCCGAGGGTTACGAAATTTTCTACCGAGGAAAGGAAACGATTCTGTCGAAAAATACGCGGAGGAAGTTTGAACGGGATTATTCGGGAAATTAGAAAAGAAAAGAAAGTAGGAAAGTTTATTACTATAAATATTAATTGACTATGGATTTGCAAAGTGTTTTAAAGAGCCATTTCATTTCGATTGATTTCCGGTTGGTTCCTGTTCAAATTACTCGAATTGTAATTGCAAATTATAATTGAATCGCAGCAATCCCTTCGATTATAGTACAATACGCCATAGAACTATAGAAGCATAGTAGGAGAGAGGATCTTTACCACGATTTTCTCATACAATACGCAATATTTAAAATTAATTGTATATTTACGACATACAATTCCATGCAATAATTCGTACGATAATTTATTTCCTCGACTTTCTTCTGTTCGCTCGCATGGACAGAAAAATGGCTGCACGCAATTCAACGTTGTAAGAGTAGAAAATACTTCGGAAGATGGTACAGCGAAGGATCGAAAAAGATCTGCGACGAACGACGAAATCTGTCCACGACCGGTTCGTTTGCGATTCTCCAAGGATCGTCGATTCGAATTCACGCGGAATTTTCACCACCTCGCATACGTTAATCCTTAAATTAACCATGTCAGCGGCGTGTGGCTGGTGTGCCATGAATTTTCGAGTCTTCGCGTTTATCGATGCCCGATCGTGCGTGTCGGAATCGGTTGAAATCGTTCCCGTTTCCCACCGAGCTTTATTTGAATACAGAACTAATTGAGACGGCGCAGGGATCGTCCAACGGAACGGAAATCCATCCAACGACCGTTTCTCGCTCGTCGTTTCTCTCTCATTGTCAGTCTGTTTACCTCTGACGGCGAGGCCGAGCGAACGATATCGATAGATCGCTGCGCAAATATTATATGCCCGCTTTTGGCTTTCTTTTCGAGAAAGACGGTTTTCGAAATTCAACGGAACTCGACGATCGACCACTCAGTTGTTTGCGACGAGTACACTCGTCGCGAAGAAATGGCGATATTTGTGTTCCGACGAGCTCTGTCGGTAATGAAATGGAAATATTGAACGGTCGTTTCGTTACAACTTGGTTCTGTGTTATAACAGCCACGCATACTCCGTGTCTGACGAGTATACTCGGCGTCGCTTACTTTTTTGGCACACGTACGTTTTAGGCACACGCTTTTCAAAGTGGTCGCGACAGCTAACTGGTCAAAGCGAAACGAAAAATACGAGACTCAGGCCACTTTCGTAAAGAGAAAAGAAAGAAATCCGTTCCAACGCAAACTTTGAACTTCGTCTTTTACTTTTTCTCTTCCCCTTGGGTGTCGCTTGTTTGTCATACAGGATTTTACAGTTCGTATCACACCAGTATATTGCAGCCAGTATCGATCGTACGATCTGGACACCAACCTCGATACAAACCATCATTTACTTTATTCGTTTATGCAGAAACGTACGTATTGAATCAAAAGTTTATTGCGAAGACAAGGCAAGTCTTCCGCAGTTAACAGCGAGGGTCGTTTTGGCGCTCGAAGGACTAAGAAAATTGAATTCGGAGAGCACAGCTGTGTATGCAGTACGGTGGCCAGCATTTCCAACAATTTTTGCACTGATAAAATAAATCTTAAGAACGACGTATTACGTTGTCCGGAAAGATTCTTTCGTTTTATAAGGAAACGATAGACGCACGACATTTTCCGTTTTCTATTATTTTACCGAATCGCGTGTGATCCATTTTGTTCCCTTTCTATTATTACGATCACAAGTAATTCGATAAAATAATACGAAAGAAAAAATGTCGTGCGTCCGTTGTGCGAGTAATTATTTATTTCGCGGCCTATTTATCAGAAATTTCTATCTTAACCGCATTCCAAACCTACTCTTTCGAAAAACTGCAATATATTAGGTTGTCCGGAAAGTTTCTGTCGTTTTATCAGGAAACGATAGACGCACGACATTTTCCGTTTTCTATTATTTTACCGAATCGCGTGTGATCCATTTTGTTCCCTTTCTATTATCACGATCACAAGTAATTCGATAAAATAATATGAAAGAAAAAATGTCGTGCGTCCGTTGTTTCCTTATAAAACGAAAGAAACTTTCCGGACAACCTGACACTTTGTCATTACTCGTAAAGCGTCGGTAAGTCGTAAAGTACGACATGTGGTTTGTATCGTGATCCGTTTAACCACGACAACGCCAAGCACGCGCATACTCGCAGGAAATTCAGAGCCTCGAACGAAAAGAATTTAATCCACGTGTTCGACTTATTTTCTCATGTACAGTCACTCCCTGCAGCTTGTACCAGCGGTACTGGGACACCCTGTACATATTCTTCTACCTCGTTCCTTCGCTCTCTTACGTTTCTCGTCCGTACGACTGTCTTACGCGATTGCCGCAACTGTTCTGCGTTTACAAAACACACTTACTGGAAAGAAGAGGGAGAAAAAGGATGCTGGCTATGTGAAAGGAAAGAAGAAGACCCGAGACACGTAATAGAAGAATGCGAAATAACGGGACCAAAGGACACAGGAAAAATACTAAACGAGACTGGAGAAGGACTAATGGAGGTGAAAACAATAATGGAGAAGAGAAGAGCAATACGATACGGCGAGGAACGACAATAAAACTGTTGCCATAGTTTTAGAAAACAAAATATATAACAGAATACGATATAATAGAATATATAAGAAAAGAGAGATAGACAAGGAAAAGAGATCAGATAGATATAAGGGAAGTGGCAATAAGGTGATAACGCCATAAGGTTGATAGAATGTAAATAGCGTAATACGTAAACGAGACGTGAAACCGAAAGCTCGTCGAAAGTCGAAAGGCACCGACTAAGCGATAATAAATAAAATAAATAATACAGAAGACACTTGGTCGGTGTTTAGCTCGTACAATGAACGAAATTAAAATGACGAATTCTGTAGGAAAGTACCGCAGTAGATGCGAAGACAGCGGAGCTGTTGAGCTTCGCTGGGAATCGGTAGCAAAGTCGATGGCCAGGAAAAATTATAGCGCGAATACTAGCGAGCTCTAGCCACGATGCGAGCCAGCCCCCGGCGGGGTATTGTGTTACTCGGACCCTCCTATTAAACCGCGGCCACGGTCAGTATCGTAGAGAAAATCGTAAACGCAGGGTGCAAAATCAAGATACGCGATACCGGCCATGGTCCACGCGCCGCGGAATTTTACGGTTTGTCAGATTTCAGGTGCGCCGTGCTTTTAGTCTGGTAATTTATTTAAGGCAGTGCAATACGCCGATACGCCCTTATTACTACCGGTTAACGAGTGGAAAGGAACGCATTCCGTGGCGAACGCGCCAACGCAGCGCGCCCTCCCCTAACTCTTGGCAAATTGCTATCAGCGGTTGCTAATAGTTTGTTCCTCGTTATCGAAGCTTAATCGCGACCCGCGTACCCTGTTTTCGGTTATAATTACTCCGTAGCTGTGGCTCGCGTTTCTGCTCGATTAAATCTCGCCGTTGAACCCGTCTTGTACGCAGGAATCAGCCCGACGCCACGCTGTACACAGGGGAAATTCTTTTGTCTCACAAACTGCGGATAAAATTGCGACGATATCGACGCAGGAACGTTGGAACGCGCGCGTCGCGCCTATCTTTTTCCTCGTTAAACGTCGAACAACGTGATAACTTAGCCTAACGAACGACTTTCTCCTGCTCAGCCTCTCTGAATTTCCTTTTCTTTTCATCTTCCGCCATTTGGCGGTTCGTACGAGAATACGCCGTTTCTCGATCGTAGCGCAGTTCTCGGAGAGGGACTTTCCTATCGAAAGTTGAAAACTGAAGCACGATTAACTGCGTGTAGTGGCGAGTTTCCTCTTCTTTCAGGTAGCCTATGCGCTCGTCCCTTCGGCCTTCATTTTCTCAATTTTCTTTCGAAATTTGCGCGTTCGCGCCGAGAGATCGAGAGGAAGAATCTCGCGAACAAAGGTTTTATTTTTTCGATTATTTTCGCGCCGCGTGTCGACTTAGAAGCCAGCGACGTTTCCTCCGAGGTGTTTTATTTCCACGGCGGATTTCATGCGGACCCGGCGGACGCCTTCATTCCGCGAATGCCGCGCGTCTGCCGTGGCGCAACGAGCGGAAAATATACGATCCGCAGGCGAAGGCGAATCGAACCGACTTAAACTTGGCGCCTTTTGTCTCTGCCGGCCGCATTTGTCGTCCCGGTATGCCTGGCGTTTCGCGCCTCGTCTACCCTGATTGGCAAATCGCTCCGTTTCTCGCGTTTCTTTCGTCCGTTTTTTCCCTCCCGAGCCTTCTTTACGAGCTGCCTGCTCGACGCGCGTTGCTCTCGGCGTTACCTTGGAATCTGCGCGGAATAAATTACACCGGGTTCGCGCGTCTCGCCAACGCGGAACAATGCACGCAGGATTGATCGCTGTGGCAATTATCGAGCTACATAGTTAGCGACGTCACTCGACTTTCCGTCCTCTGGTCCACTTCTCTCACAGTACTCCAAGAATCTCGCGCAACGAGGTCGAAGCATTTGAACCGTCCTCGCCTTTCTCCGGTTTGAAGAGCGGAAAACGGTTACGGGCAGCTGTGATGTTTTAATATGGCGATTACATTTCAAAATTGCGTTTGTAAGAAGCGCGACGCCAGCGTGCAGCGCAGCAACGCAGCAACGCAGGATGTAACCGACGTTATCCGGCGTTGGATGAATTCGTGGATGCCGGAAGTAGCCGGTGTCAGCCGCGAAAGGGTTAATAAGGCGTAAATCAGGCAGAATCGGCTGGCTGGTTAGGCCGCGTGGACGTGTTCGGCTGGTAAGTGACGTTTCTGAGAAGGTTGAGCGAGCAGCGGGGACACGACAATCGTCGTCTAAAATCTCTCACGGTGCGCCCTCCCCCCATCATTATTCCCGCATCACCCACGCCCGGCGTTCTCGCAGGCGCGAGAGAAACGTCGACAGGACACGTCGAACGTGTAGAGCGTAGAGACTGTGCACGATCCAGAGGAGGTGGCTGGCTTCCACGGGCGAGAGCTTAAGGGGCCTCGAAAGCTGCGTTGCGAATTATCAGTCGCGTGTGATCGGCTGCCCGACCGAGTCGGCCCCCGACAAAGACTCTGGCCATCCATAATTCAAGCAATCCGGTCATTGTGTGTCCCCGCGCGGCCGCCCAGGCGCCGATTGCCTCTTTAGCCGAGCGAAACGGCCCTCTTCGCGCCCCTCGCGACACCTGCGGCCGCGGCTCTTCCTCTTTACGTGTTAATTCCGATCCCTCTTATACCTTGCGACACCCTATCACGCAGCCTCCGCTCTCTCTCGCGTCGGAATTTCCGCCTTCCTGTCCGCCTTCGTCAAAGCTAATCCTTTGGCTACCGCCAAAACTCTTCGTGGGTACCTGAGCAACCAGGACTGCGTTGCGACTTAGCCTTCGGCTAGGAACAGCTACGCGTTTAGGTCAACTTTCCACCACGATCCTACGAACGCGTCTCCACGCTCGTATGCCGAAGCTTGCGGAAAACCGTTTGGCCATTCGGTCGTGGTAAATCAACCAGCGACGGAGACGAGTGGAGCGGCTCTGTTTCACGCACGAGCGCAAAGAGAACTCGTTCGTCTTCCGCGTTGAGTTTTCGCGACTCAGTTTTCGCACGCTTTTCCCTAGGCTTCGGTATACGGACGTCGGTGCCTGTTTAGACGCTGGCGGCTTCTACTACGGTTTCTGCCGGGTTTCAGATTGGTAACTCGTCGGATTATATATACAGGGCGTGGCTAAATATCGCGTACAAGCGGGAGCTGGGTGATCGCTTATGAAAATATAAGAAGAAAACGTGGAATAAAATTTGTTGATTCAAGGCGTAGTTTACGGGAGAGCCGAGTTCGAAAGTTTGTCGAGTATACTTGAACGTGGCTAATTCCGGACTAGACGCGGAATACAATTTTTTCTCAAGACGCTCTGCTTGCGAAAAAGTAAATTTGCAAATTGATCGCACGCGCCTGAGTACTGGATCGATTTCTCACTAAACACGCTCGAACTTTATTTTCTTCAGAATAAAACTTTACTTACTTTCGCTTTTACCGATATCCAGTCGGTGATTAGCCACGTTCAAGTACATTGGTAAATTTTCAAACTCCACTTTCTCG
Source organism: Bombus confusus (assembly GCA_014737475.1). NCBI lineage: Eukaryota > Metazoa > Arthropoda > Insecta > Hymenoptera > Apidae > Bombus > Bombus confusus. The sequence continues at coordinate 227,078 of JACXIV010000134.1, forward strand.
AAAACTAAACCGAAAATCAGACAATTTTCTTCCGTGTTATTTTCTTATTTTTGTATGTACGGCAGACACACGTACGTGATTTCTCGTTTGTTTAGTGCGGCTTCGCGATCCGACAAGTGGATCGAGTCGACAGGACGAACCATTTAATCAAAGATACTGTCTGATCAACGGTGTATAGTTATGTCGCTTCTCGATCGCGGTACGCTGTTGCAGATGTCGTGTTATTGTAAATTCAAATGACTCCGCGCGTTCGCTCGCTTCCATGCGTGCGTTCCGGGAACAAAGCTTGGAGAGCGAAGCGTTACTCTACAAAGTGGTACTGAAACCCATTTGGACCTATGGGATTGAACCGTGCGAGACAGCGAGCGATTGTAACACAGAAATCCTCCAACGATTTCAATCTTTGCTTTTGTCGTTACTTGACTAACGGCCCGTCTACTTCAAATTCCATTGAAATTTCCACTTGCAGGCTGCACCACTCGACGACAAAGACTCACCGCGAGCGACGAAATTTCGCCCGCTTACCTTACAATACCCGGCAAACGTACAAAAAGTACACTGAAACAACACGGGCGTTGCACGCTTCGCCTAAAAGCGACGCGTTTCCCCTAAAACGCCAACGTTTCACGCATTGCCGGTATATTTGCCTAAAAATCGGAATTATTCCCTAACACTAAAGCTACCGACACTTTTTGTAGACTTATCGACCGCTCGCGATAGGCAGCACAGACTAGAAATTTTTCTGAGAAAAAAAGCAAACTATAACAATAGACACCGAAGAATAAATTGTACGCATATTTTATGAAAAGTCATAGATTGGCAAGCGACCCGATAACGTTTAAATGTGGTAAAATTTGTGTAGAAGTTTGGAAGCGGTCAATTCCACCGCTGTGATAGGTTTAGCGTTAAAAAAGGAATTTCGGAGCGACCCCATACAATCGTCCGCGCGCAATTCTTTCGTCCAGACTGATTTTTAACCTACTTCGGGACGATTGGAGTGCGGTCTCCTCGGAGGAGCAGCTGATCACAGGTTATTTTCCATGCGGGAAAGCAGCGGCTGCGATTGAAATGAAGCAATTAGAGAATTACCATACGTAATACCGGCCGTTTCCGAAAGCAGTAAGCGGAGGCGCACGCACGTTCGAACGCGAACGCGAACGTGGCTATCTGATAGGGACGTTTCCTCGCGTTTAACCGGAGGCATGCAACAAGCCTCGTGTGTACATTCTTCCTATGTGGCAACTCATTAAGGATACTCCACGGAACGTCTGACCGCCATTGAGCCTCACCCCTCCGCCGAGGGTTCAAGGTCCTCCCGTTTCTTTTCCCTTCCGTCGACGAACGTGAAGCAACACACTCTGTGTTCAGCTTTGCTTGCTTTGTTTAGACGCGGGAGAAAGTCCTCCGCGGAAATCCAGCAGCGTTCGTCGTTCGTTACAAATCAACGACAGCTTTCGTTCGATCGTTGTTGCCTTCGTTTCTACCGATCGACGTGAATCATCGTCCCGATATCTACTACCTATACCTCTGACCGAAGATCACGGGCGAAGATCGGATTAAAGAGCTTCGTTCGAAGCGCGTTCTGCAGGGCGATTTGGAAACGTCGAGGTATTAGGTGGTCCGAAAAGTTTCTTTCGTTTTATTTGGAAATAACAGGTGCACATTTTTTATTTTACGTCATTTTATCGAATTACGTACGATCCAGTTTCTTCTATCGAGATAAACATCACAACGTTCGACAGATTACGTTTCGTGATTGTAGAAAGATGCATTGCAAAAAACGAGTCTGTAAAAGAAAGACACGTTTCGGACAATCCAATACTTGCGCGCGTAATGGAAGACTTGTGGTAGAAGACGCTGTAGGCGACGTGATTAGAAACTTGTCGTTTTTGGAAAATCGGTGAATGGGAAATTTTCTGCGTAGCAATGAGAATATCGCAGCGTGGAATTTGAACGCAATTTTTCCTTTCCATAGATAGTCGTTGATAACGCTGGAAGATAGCGTCGCCGATGTTGGCTCCATGGAGGAAAATACCAGTGCCAGTGAACATTGGCCAATTGTTTCTTGGCCTTTGTCTACGCCATGAAATGAACGAGCGCGTTCATTCAGAACGTCGGCATCGCAATGGGAACGTCTCTTCTACGACCAAGAGCTGGCATACGCAGCCTTTCCTACGGACGCGCTTACGTCTTTCGTGAATTTCAGCTACTCTTCGATTATAACGGTCGGTGAAGGTTTGTTGACGGCGTTGCGACTAATCGACACGGGAACGTCGGCATTTGCAATGTATAACGCTGCATTTATTTTTCAGGCGACAGCGTGGAATTTGAAGGTGGCGCGGAGTGGGACGGAGAACCGCCGCAGACATCGGTGAGCGAAACAAAAATCACTGGCTTTTTTTTAATTATTCGCGATGGGAGCGAGATCCAGGAAGCTCGTCTCCAAAATCCTTTTGTATTATAATAGCCGGGCCGGGGATATTTAAAGGCGCGCGGTCGGCCTGTATTCAAAGTAGCCTTCAACTAATTTGAATAAGGAATAAAGTGCCTTTTTCGAAGTGATATAAGCGAGGGAGCCAGGTGAGGCCCCTCTCGGCCGCTGTTTATCTAATCTTGTCGTGCCATGTAAGGCGGGATGGGACAGGCAGCTCTTAAAAGTCCCAGCCACCGACGTTATTATTTAAATAAGCCTACCTCTTCCTCTACCGATGACACCAGCTTCTATCCACGACCTCGATATGGAAAAATATCGAGCAACTAGTCTGACGAGCGATCCTCGGCCGCGATTGTACTCCTTTGTCATATTTATTTGCATTTTTATGACGTCCTTATCGACGCCAGCAGCTCCACGTGAAACGGCCACTCCGTTGTTCGAACCGATCGAAATTTTCTCCTTTTTATTTTAATGACATACGTCGCGCGTATATTAATATACATACATACATATATATATATATATATATATATATATACATTATAATGTGTCTGATTCGTACAATTCAGAGTACGCATCCATCGATACTTTGTTCTCTGGATTTCTCGTTCTTAGAATTTGCCTGTTCCAGCCAAATCGTTTGTGCAAGCCTGTTGGCCTAAATCTTTCCCAGTATCGTAGATTTGACGCCAATTCTCCGTTGTTCTCTATTCAATGCTATTCGTAGGTTGTTTTCTCATGGTAAACGTGACGTGCACAGATTTTGTTTCGCCGATCTTCACTCGTCACGTACCCAGCCACGTTTGTACGCCTCTAATTCCCTTATGAAGCATTTTAGAGGCTCGGGATCTTGATTAACCGCTGGTATCGTTGTATCGTTAGCTAGCGATCGGAATTCAAAGTCGAAATTACCATCGAGCGATTTCAAAGCGCGTCCATCCTGGCTACTTTACATTCTCCTTGTTAAACATTTACGCGGACGTGGCACAGGAAAAATGGACTCGCGGCAGATAGGCACGCGAGATAAGGTCGATGAAAACACGTGTCAATAACGCGACTGCGGTGGAAAAACGCGAGCGTCCGTCGCCATTGTGGTCGCCGTCGCCGACTCGCGGGATAAATCCCCGGCGAAAAGACAATGATCGTGTTAGAACAAAGGCCCATTTCGCCCACTGCTGGTCGACTCGTTCGAAGATACGCAACCGAGGGTAGTAGAAGTAATAGCGAAATGGCAACGTTCGCGCGGAAGGGTGGCACAAGTCGCGCGGAGAACCGGTTGGAAACGTTCGGTCGGAACTAACGCCATTGTCCATGGTTGGGAAAGGCCGCGGGAACAGGTGGAGGCCAGTAATAACATGGAAACGACGGCCAGCGAGAATATCGTTGACAGCCTCGGTCCTGCTGACGCGGACAAGGAGAATCGCGAAGGAATGCCAAATTTATGAACCCTCGCTGCTCCTAAAAGTCTGTCAATTTTTCCAATTCTCAGATATCGATCTGTAGCGTGAATTTTGAAGATGGCAAGTTCAAATCGCCAGAAATCTCGAGAACAATTACTTCGATTACTTTCGATCAACGTTTCTACGTTCGAGTCCTATCCGAGAAACTACTGGCCGGCTCAACTCGAACATTTCAAGAGCCTTTGCTCGAAGAGTTGGCAAAAACTTTCCGGTATTCTCACCGCCATGTTCGCGAACTCGGTGAAATTCGATCAGCCACGTATCGTTGGCGGTTCGAACGACCGAAAATGAAGAGATTAAGGTCCCCCGATGCTTCGGGATCCGAATTCCGGTGGAGGGGCATCGATCATCGCGAGCGCGGGGGCGCGCTCGAAAAATGGCCCCTGGCCGGCTAATCGAGGCACGAGGCTGGTCGCCGTCGACAACGACCTACATCGTCGTCCTGGTGGCTCGTGAACACGCGATCTGATAGCGCTAGACGTGCCGGTTCTCGTGCCGAAATAAACCGTCGCGCTTTACATAATGCGCGTCCAGAGGGAGAAACGATCCTGGCCGCGGAACGAGGAGGAAAAGGGCCGAGAACCGTGGTGCACGTCCGTTTCCGTGTAGGTTCTGCCAGTCAGTCGATAAGTCATCCTCCTTCTCGTGTACGTGCAGCAAAGAAACTAGGAGGAAGAGAGCGAGAGAGCGAGAGAGAGAGAGAGAGAGAGAGAGAGAGAACGAAGCGGAAAGCTCGATGGTTTTGTTGCTTCCTCGTTAACCGACGAAAGCCACCCCTCGCACGAAAGCCGCGGCGCGATACCGATCGTCTCTCCACGGAAGCAACCGGGTAACGACGCGACCGCCGACTCGTCCACGTTTATCGATTCGATTCCGGCCGCCTCGCCGATACGCGCCTCTTCCTCTCCTTGTTCTCGGATCGCGCGTGGCGAGGGTGCGCGCGGAATATTCGTGGAACGCGTTCGGACCGAGCTGACGTTCGCTGGATAGAAGCGGCGGTATTTATGCCCAAACTAAACAACGTTTATTCATCGGCGGAGCTTAACACCGAGACACGCTCGGTTAGTACGACCAGTGTTACTTTCGTAACGTTACGACTAACTGCGCTGCAATAGTCACGGTTAGTCGCGCTTCGCGAGCAGCTGGCGGACCGTCGCGACGAGGATGGACACCGATCTCGCGACGTTCAACGCTGCGCTCTTTATGCGCCCTGACGCGCCGGTGCGTTTATCGGCAGAGGTCCGCGTGGCTTCGTCTTTAGACGCGCTGACATCGGCCTGCGTGTAGGTCTTCACGCGGGCAGATCGCGCGCGGAGTCCGCTTGACCGGTACGCGCGCGTACGAACATCCGCTAGAGCTTGTGGAAGTTGCGCGAGCCACGGTCGTCTCTGGCCGCCGCAGAAACGCGGTCCCACGCTTGTTCCCGGAAGAAGCGGACGAAAACGAAGAAAAGAGGATACACAGAAGCGAGCCCGCGCCAGTAGCGTGTCCGGGCAGCGTTTAAACGGCTCGAGACGGCCGGGAAGGACCCCTGGAACGAGCTAATTATGAAATTATGATAATTCCCGAGTGGTCGCCGTTCCGGCTCGACGACCGCCGCGCAGTTTCTTCTCTCGAGTTCTCTCGGTGTTGCCAACCGTCCTCGATTTCGTCCGCGGCTTTCCACCCACTCGCGTCGAATAATTCTTACGCAACGAGGAATAAAAGAGAAACTGGTTAGCGTGGTTCGCATGACAGGTCCGATCGCGCGCCTCCTGTTGCAGGCAACCTCTGCAACGTCGTTCCAAAATCGATGTGGAGAATGGCCGCGCGATTTTCCAACTCGCCCGTTGCGATTGACTTGGTAAAAGGGACGCTCGACGAGCGACGAGCGACACGTTCGCCTCTACGTTGCTTCAAATTCGAAGAATAAATTGCAACAGTTTCGGTAAAGCACGGTAGTCGGACGCGTTTTCGCGAATCATGCTTCCACGGAAAAATTAGTACGTTGGAGTAATCGGCCACTTTGGCCGGTTGTTTTCAAGCTGCACGAAGATAGAGCATCTCATGAATGGTAATTGCAAGCGTGCCGGCTCGAGGTGTATCTTGATAAGCGGCTGCGCGTTCGGAAAGCCGCAGAGAGAATCCGCGGGCTTCGTTAGAGTTATTGCATTGTTCTGTTCAATTCGCGGATAAAGCCACGGCGCGCAGCAAGACGCGGCCTCGCGTTCGCGTGACCGTCGGTCTCGGCTGGCTAGCTTCACCGCGCCATCCTCGCTTCTTCAAACTCTTCTTCCTCGGGCCGCCATTACGCCCGAACCAGCCGCACCGCTTCCATTCCGTGCCGCCTCGCAGTTTTCCACGCCGATTTCTCTCTCCTCGTTCGCCGAAACTTTATCCGCGCCGCCGGCTCTTTCCTTCGTTTTCGCCTTAATTAGGTGAGTCGGTTACCCTAGGTCGGAGTTCATTAACGCGAGCCTGAGTCGGCCGTAGGCAAAATTATACAGGGTGTCTCCGAAATCGCGCTGCAGGCGGTCGGCCGATGATTCTGCGCACGAAACTAAGTCGAGAAGCAGCAGCAACGTTTTTCAGTTCGCGGAAGCTTTGGTTATCGGGACAAACCAGTTCGAACAGCCGTCGAGCGCCCGCGCATTTTAACCGGAAGCTTGGAATTACGAAACGTCCGTGTTATTAAATATTGAAATTATTAAATCAGACGGACAATGCGACGAATGGCTTCCTGTTATTGTCTTATCGCCGCGATATCGATTGCTGTTCCTTGTCGATTATCGCGCTTTCCTCTGTTCCGCATTTAGCTCCAGTGGTTTCATAAATACGGATAAGATCAGCGCGCTTAAAGAATCGTTCTGTCAATCGCGAATGAAATCGTGGCGTTGTCTGTGTCTGCTATGATGCAGACACGAGCAGAACTTCCAGTCAATACGCCCGATGGGTTTCCAAAGTCGTTTCTTTTCTCGAAAACCAAGCCTTCGACGAAAAGATATCGTTCTTCCTTTCCGACTCATCTCCCTACGTCGAATCGTCATCCGACCGCTCGTTAATCCGTCGATTCGAACGCACGCGAAACGCGCGTTAAATCTGGATCGAAGTCACGTCGAACCGCAGCCTGCGTTGCCATAGGACGCATTTATCCTAAACTCGAGCTATTCAAGGTTACAGTTAACGCGGATCCAGACCGCTGCACGCGAGAGTTAACCCGAACCTGTTCTTTTTTATATCTTCCATATACGTAGAACGCGATACACATGGAACTAGCCGGCATAGACATTAGGTAAATCGTTATATCCGTAGAAGATAACAGATAGCTGGAAGACGATATCTCCATCGAGACAACTTTATCCGCTACATTATCTAACTTCTTTATTGGTACGAGCCATCGATACGAGTTGCTTCGAGTCGTTTGTTGTTTGACTCGATTTTCAGACCGTGTTCCTTTAACCGGTCGGTGTTTTTGACGAGTATACTCGTCACGAAGAAACGGCGATATTTCGTGCTACGAGTGCCGTCGGTAATAAAATTAAAAAGTAAGACGATCTTTCGTTGTGTAGGGAGTTGGCTCGATGGTTTAAAAGGAAAAACCAGTCACGTTCGTTTGCTCGGCCATTTAATGCGACAAAGGCGACCAAAGTCCCGCACCTTTTCACATTCGCTCGACGAATCGACTGAAACCGATCGTCTACGACTCGATGTCGGCGAACGTTTAGATTATCAGCGTTCGATCCGAGCATCGATGACTGACACGGGTACTCGAGAAAGGTTTCCACGTTTGATCGCCTACAATTACCACTTAGCTATATCGTAACAGCCACGCACCGCTCCGTGCTTGACGAGTATGCTCGTCGTCGCTTGCCTTTTGCCACGCATTTTAGGTACGCGTTTCACGTTGCTTCGAAAGAGGCCGCAACAGCTAACTGGTGAAACCTTCGCGCAACCTTGTACCGATCGCATCCATCGTCGACCACGGGATTAGCGTACGTTGGCGCGCGCTGTGAGTGCCCCTCAGCGACCTAGCAGGAACGAAGATTGATACATTTCCCAGCTGCGAAGGATGCTCGTCGATCGCGTGCGGCTGGGCGAGGACAGGTGCTACGAAAAGACGGATGATCGACGATGGGAATCGGAGAAAACGAGCAGAGTATCGCGGAGGAAGGCGAGGTGGGCGAAACGCGAGCATTATCCCGGCGATTACGTATTTAAATGCGGTTCCGGTGATCAGCTGCTGCTGCCCATTTTTCGACAATGATCCCCGCGATCGTAGCCGGCGGCCGGCCACGCGAACGCGATCCTCTCGCTAACGAAAACGGCCGGGGACCCGGTACGATTATACGGTGGAGCTGATTATAGCGGCGCCGCGGCCGACGCGACGCAGAAAACCGGGGAAAAATTGCTCCGACTGAAATTACACCGTGTATTTCGATTATGCGGGGCCACGGACGCGTTTTATTAAATTTGCGCCGATCCGTTATCAGCAGCATCGGTTAACTTCGCCCTGGGAGAGGCCGGTTAATTATTAGACCGTACGCTCGCGATACCACGGTGAAAATTACTCGCGCTCGCTCGAGCTAGACCCGTTGGCTTTTTAAACGGACTCGGCTTTCGGAATATTTTACCGTATCTCGGCCGATCTTCGGCAACAGAGAGGCAAGATGGAGGCTTGTAAAGCCGGGGAACGACACGAAGTCGAAAACGCCGTTCCGTGGCAACGGACAACCGACGATATGTATCACTCCTGTGTCATACAACGATCTCCGGTTGAATCGATGGTAAACGCATTATCGCGTTGCGATCGCGGAAGGGTCCGTTTCGTTCGGATAAACATCGCCGTTTTTAAAACGAGCCCCGCGAAATCGCACACGCCACCGCGTCGCAATTTAACAGCCTAATGACCGTCTCGAACCGCCGTGTTCCTCCTTGTTCGCAACCGATCAACCCCGCTCGATTCTCTGCCCCGTCGATTTCCCTCGTCGCACGCTCGCATTACGCTCTTTGCGCATCGTAAAACATCGTAGTTATCGTCCTCGGTTGGCGGAAACTCGCCTCACCGATTTCACATTTTCAAAGATTTGCCGAGGGTTTCGTCAAGCCGGCTTCCGATTGCTCTACGTCCGCGTTAACGCGGATTTAATCTTCGATCTACACCGACGTTCGATCGAAACTATCGCGGGTCTCTATTGACTTGGATACAAGCTTCGTCAAGTTTGACGTTAATCTAGCTCCGCGTTGTCTCGCGTCCAAGTTTCTTCGAATCTACGTGTGTCGACCTAGGCGAAAGCTTCCGTAGACCTACGCACGTTAACTCGGATCTAACCTTTTCCACTTTGACGTTAATCTACATCTCTGGCTTTCTTTTAATTTAGATTCAAACTCGCGCAAATTTTCCTACCTTGACCCAAAAGCTCGAAGCCTCCATACACCTGTTCCATTGTATGTACATGTATGTATCGTACGATCCACGTGCGTTAACTTCGATCTAATCTTCTCCGGTTCGACGTTAATCTAGATCCTTGGGTTTGTTTCGATTTAGATTTAGCTTTCCGCCGACCCAAGCTCGAACCTTCCATAAATCTATATACGTTAACTTGGACCTAATCTTGCCCGAGCCGTCGTTAACCTAACGTGGCGTGATCTAAGCGTGGAGAATCTGTACGACCGAGCTGAAACCTTGCTCTCGATAAAGAGCAAAGCGCAGAGATGTTCCCATGGAAGGAGACAAAGAGCGTTTGAGAAGAGTCGCGCTGGGGACTCGCGTCAAGACAGGGACACAGCGGGAGCGAAACAGGGATCCAGAGGGATATCAGCATTGACAGGCGGGTATAGGAAGAAGCGTGGAGGCTGGAAGTTGGCGGTGAATCGCGGCCGGTGACGAGGGAAGAGGAATCGAAGGAAAGAGAAAGCGAGAGAGAGAGAGAGAGAGAGAGAGAGAGAGAGAGGGAGAGAGAGAAACGCGAATAGGTGCAGCAACAGCGGACAACAAGGCGACAGAGAGGAGGGAAAGAGGCGAGTTCTTTGTTCGGGGACGCGAGGCGACGGCCGATTGTGCGACGCGTTGATAATTTTAAAACAAAGCCTGGCCGGCCGGCCGGGCATTGTGCAAAAATCACGGGGAAACAGCGAAAAAGAGGGAAGGCGGGCCGGGAAACAGGGAGAAAGAGAGGAACGACTGGTTCGTTCGTTTGTTCGTTGCCTGGCAAACGACACGCGAGTGGGCTGGGGCCCAGGCTTTTATCTCGCGTTTACGAAATCCCGAGCTGGCCTCGATCGACTAATCGACCGTGTCGACGCCAGAGATCCCCTGAAAGCCTCTCCGGCCGGCAGAAAAAGCCTGTCGATACGCCTCTGTCCAATGCCACTCCGTGCGATTCGTTTCCCGCCAAGATACGCCACTTTCGATCGCCTTCTCGCCGCACCGCCGGTACTTCCCTCTTTGCCTCTTGCAACGCTTCATCAGGAAATGGAAAAAACGCCGCGTAAATGCCTGCGACTCGCACGGCGCGCACTCGCTCGTCTAATTCGCAGTCCGCTCCACGCAACTACGGCTCCGTGCTTTGCGAAATGAATATTTTATGAACGCATTTAACGCGTCGCCTGCGGCTCGCCGGATGTTGGCCGAATCAGAGTCGACGCATCTACGACAGAGAGAGGTCGCGAGTCCTTCGCCGGGAAATCTAAGTAAGATAGGAAAGTTGGCCGGCTGTCGGGCCGTGGAATTGGAGGGAAAGCGGAGCCGCGGGGATCCGGTGGCGCGGAAGAACATTTTCGAGCGCAGGTTTTTCCAAGTGCGCGCTATCAATCGGCGGGAACGTTCTGCAGCGAAACAGTGCAAATCACAGCGGCGCGTACAGCGATGCATGTCATAATGAACGGCTGGCGACTTTTTGTTTCGGTCCCGTCGGCCGGAAATATCGGCCATTTTGAATTTTCAATTTTCAACGCTCTAGTAAGCCCCTTCGGCTCTCCCGGCCACCTCCCCCACCGCCCCTCTGGCCCCTTGTCCCCCTCTAGGCCAGCATCGCCAAATGCACGCACGGAATCCATCGCGTCCAACGATTCTCCAGCCGTTCGATTCGCTTTTTTCACCGATTCCTCTCCGGCCGCTTGGAATTTCGGCTTGCTACTTTCATTCCTGCCGCGATTTCACCAGTTCATTTCGTTCCAACGTTATCGTCGTTTATCTATTTGTCAGTAGGAGGAGCGGCAATTACTCGGCGAGCAAAGACGCGAGCCTTTGAAATTTATTTAAAAACACGAACGCCCCGCGGCTCTTCTTTTTCCTACGGTTTTTCGTTTAACCATCCTTCTCCCGGCGGGAATTCATTTCGTGGCTGGACGATTTTTATGGCCGATCCAACGAGATAGCCACGCAGGCCTCCGCTAAGTATCCCTACGTTGCGCGTCTTCGTTTCTCCTCAGAAAATTGCCGTTTTCGTGCATTCGTAATTAACGTGGCCGCTTTCTTTCCAGTATCTCGATTCACGCTACGGCGTATCGATATTTCCACGCTCGCTACGATCCCTTGGAAACGTTCACGCGTACCTTTACCAGAAACATTCTCCGCGTTACCACATTATCGAGCCTTTGCTTCTTCCCATAACTCGAACCATAACCATTCTCCGTGTTTTTTCTCGTTTCTGCATACGTTCCGATTTTTAAGCACTCCGGTCGACCTAAAAGATCGTATCGAAAGGTTTTTCGCCGAAAAGCCTGACAGCTTCTGCAAGGATGGGATATTCGAGTTGCGCGAAAGGCGCAGGAAACTTGTGGAAGAAAATGGCACACATATATGTGTGAGAAGGTATGGTGCTAGTAGGTTTGGTAACGGTATGATTTCTTTCAATATTAGAGATAAATTCGTCTGTTAATTAATTTACTTCTTTGTTGATTTAAACGGAAGCAGATAAAACAACAAAATGGGGAAAATGCGTATATTTCGACACTATTTCCGACTCTGACCGTCTTTCCGCCTTACACTCCAGCCTTGTCTGCCCTTTCTTCCCATGGCTGTCTCGGGTGACAGTCGCGTCACGGGATTTTGCCTATGGTAAATTAATTAATTAATAAGTAATTTTCCTATCCGCCCGCATAATAACTTCCAAACTTTTCATTCGTGTCTATGGCTATCGTAAATCATTGGGATGAGCTGTTTCCATCCTCCTCCGCAATACTAGAAAACATAATTCATTCATAATTCGATAAACGGATGGAAACGTAAATCGGAACGAACTCGCCGAACTTCTTTGCGCATATGCCGTACGAATTTTCGCGGCTTCGCAAGCTTTCCGAAACGAGTGGATGACGCGTCGCGTCGCCTTCCACGTACGTAAGAATCGTGGCCGATTCACCGAACGATTTAACAACACCGCAGATCGGTGTCGTTACCGATCGACAGCTCGTTGGAAACGCTCGCGTAATTTCGTTACCGTAATGGAAAAGTCCACGGCTGTCCTATCGACGCGTGTCCATCTACGTGTCGGCTCTAAAAATACCGAAAAAGTGCGCTCGGTGCGATCGATAGCTCGGGGAAAAACGCGCCGGTGGACGCGGACGCGGACGCGGGACGCGCGAGAGAATCGGCGTGGCGAGAAAATAACGTTATCCCGTGGAAACGCGTAGGTTTGCCGGGACAGCGGCCAGCAACTCCCTCGGTCGGACGACAGATAGATCGATGGACGGACGCTCGTTAGAGATCGGTGACGAGGCCTCGAGAGCAGGTGTAGGCCCCGGTACGCGCACTCTTGGATGAACGACACCTGCGGAGGCGCTGCGCAGACTGGGAAATTATGGCGCGTAGTGGCGCGCGATATTTATTGCTCGGCCAACTATCGCCGGAATCGTCGTAATTTATCCGCGGCCTCCTCGCGTCCGACAGCGTTAATCGTTGTATATGGAGCTCGCGGTTTCACCCCGAGCACGGCCACCGACGATAGAGTAATTTAACGATTCATTAGCGCTTTCCACGCCAAGATTGCTCTCGCGAATCTCGAGAATGCTGCGCGGTGACTTCTGGCTTTCGGCTAATCTTGCCGCTTCGGCTGGCCGTTCTTCGAAAAATAGAGGAAGAAGCAGAGGCGAAACGATCGGCCGCAGGATCGCGACTTATCGCGGAATCGGCGAGGTAGTCGCACGGAACGACGCCGATAGCGACGCGTTTCGCTTTCCGTCTCTTAATGGATACTCGAAAGATTACATCCGCGTTAATTGACGAGCCTGCCGGGCTCTTTTCACGATCCACGGCCTTTTCATCGCTATCTCGCGCCCGTTCAACGAGACAATCCCATTAATTCGGACCGCAAGACGAGCAAATCGGCCCTGAAACGCGCTCTTTTGTTTCGCCTCGCGCTCACAGCAGCCGATCGTTGCGATCGTCTTCCAAATTCCATGTTTCCCGAAACTTTCCCGTCCAGCGGGCACGTCGAAGACGTGGAAAATAAGCGATACTGTATCGGGCTCGTACGGTTCAAACGTTGTAACAAGCACCGTGCTTTGAACGTTCTATTTTATTTCTCTCTGCGTAGCTTAATCGCGTCTGTTAGTTTGCCACGAATGTGCAAAAGTCCGCAGCCTGCTTGTTAGAATTTTAGACACCCGAAGGGATACAACTTGGCCACTGGTCGACCACCAGCCGCTTTAAAAGCCCGTGCGAGTCGCGCGTCTGGCTGCCGCGGGCGTGAGTTTGGCCGATTTACGAAGCAGTAAAACTTTCTGCCGGTTGATTAACGGGGCCAGATGTCCGCGGATACGACGATACGGCGATTGGTCGTGGCAAAGGAGCCTAATTTCTGGGCGCGCGCGGAAAATCTCGCGGTAAATTTTCCCGCCGCTAACTGGCAGATAAAAAAGCGCGGCCTCGGGTTTGCGAACGATCGCGACTCGCGATTAATAAATGCTGTATACTCTTATCGGGCTTAGAACCTATAATACATACGTATACGGTAGCTAACTGGCCACGGCGTATCTGCCGTGGTACACTTAATACGAAATAATAAAAACCGGCCACGGCGAGACGTGTTCGGCCACGTCACCAGATAATCGTGAATTATCTACAGGCCAACTGAACACGCGGATAAAACTCGACGTGTACCTGTGTACGTGCGATGGAGGCTCGCGTGCCACTCGCTTATGCACGCTCGGTTATCTAGATGCCTATCTGCTCGGTTTATCGGTAATTTATCTGAACGGGCATTAGTTTTTGCCGGCCGATGGCGTGCACCCACCAGACCTTCGCGAGGTTAGATTATTCATTATGTGGAGCAATCCTTCGCCCTTCTTACCCGCGCAAGGTGTCTTTGATACCTTTCTTCGGTTATTACGCTAAACACGGAGTTCGCGGTTTGGCGTACAAATTCCATCAGCCAGCTTTGCGAGATAACGATTTTTTAGATAAAAGTATGGTCCTTAAATTCTTACCACGTTGCCGGACACCCTGTATATCACGAACTTTCTCTCGAAATTTTCCCGAAAGTCTCTCGTGGCTTTCCAACTTTCCCTTTGCCTTTAAATCTCCCGTAATCACGCTCGTCCGAGTCCGGCGCCGTTGATCGCTGTCGCACAAATCCCGGCACATTTCGAACTCGCCGTGTTCCTTTGCTCAGCCTGCGCTCTAAACACGTCATACGTTTCACTTAATCAGAAACGTCAGATTTCGATAACGAAGCTTTCCGAATAATTGTATATCATTTCCTGGGACGCTCGCAAACACGTAGCAGCCCCATGCCCCGCTGCCGGGGACGAGATATTCGTCTTCGGCGGGTCGGCTAGCGTGCATCGACTTAGCCCTTTCAGGGGCTAAATTATGCATAGCGCGGCGTAATTCCAATGTACGTACGTGTGCAAGCCTACACCTGCCCGGCAACGTCTGACGTTTATTAATTACGTCGAAGAATCGCGCTGCCTCGGACCATCGATCAGAATTATTCTCGAAATTAATGGAAATCATGCGAGATCCTCGCTTTTTACCTTCGTATCACCGATCCCCGTGTTACCTGAGTCGTTGGCACCTCTGCCACGCTGCACGTTTATTATTATCGACGTTGCACGAGACTGTTTGTAAGACGTTCCGCAACGTTTTGTTCGTTGACGAATACATCTTTTTTTTTTTTTATGCGGAAGAACAAAAAAGAAAAAGAAAAAAACGTAACGAGCAGGTACCCTTCAATTTTCTGCTTCGAGTAGCCTCCGATTTCGCTGCGATGCTCGCCGTAGGGCTTATCAAGCACGCGTTTCACGGTTCACGGAGACGAAAGATCATCGGAGCGATTTGCTGAGCGTGTATCGACCGCGATTAGATGCCCCCGCGGATAAAGGAGGGACGATTAATAATTAATTATCCTTGCCCATTATCGTTCGATCGACGTTCGTCGTTATCGATGAAGTCGTCATTGGAAACTCGTTTCTCGGTTTTCCTTCCCGCGAGCCAGATGCGTCGATCGATAGCTATCTGTTATTAATTATTAACCGGCAGAAAGCGGTGGGGATGATTGCTGTAAAACGGGAACGAGCGCTTCGCCTTCCAAACAGCCAGCTTATTATCCTTCGTCGTATTATCGTCGCTGGCAACAATTTTCTCCGGTATAGCCATCGTTAAAAGCGAATTATTTTCATCGTACGCCCTTTATCTTTCACCTAGGTTTCCCCGATTCGGCGATTAAGAGCGCGCGTCTCCGAAACGAGAAAGTTCGCGATAAAGGGCCAGCTCGGCCTCTCGGAAGAAAAGATTCGAGCTGTGGGTAAAGGGCGGCACGAAAAGCAGCGGCTCGTCCTCGTAAAAGAAATATATCGGGGCTGGTGATCTAGCGCCGCCATGCAAGATAATTATTCACGTTTAGATAACGAACGGCCGGCGATGATATCGAGCGGAGGCGTCCATTAGCGGGGCTAAGCGTCGGACCGAGCAAAGGTATATCTATTTATCATCAGATAACGTGCCGGGAATTATCTCGAAAACTCGCCTCGAACGGCTCGATATCGCTCGCGTGTCGCCGCTACGCGCGCCCGACCGTACCACCTCGCCGCTCGCTCCTTCTCGCTCGAAATTTTCTCTCCCTCGTTTATTCGACCGAACGACCGGGCAGAAATTTTTCGTTGCTCCGTGCTCCGGATTCCTCGGATTCTCCGATTCTACGATAGCGGAATTCTTCCTTCGAACTGTAGCTCGCACGCTCTTCGAATTCTACGTATCCGTGTTCTTTTCGATGTTTCAAAATTTCACTGGCCCGCGGATTTTCAACAGTTTCCTAGGAAAATTGGAATCGCGACCACGCGCCTGTCGCGCGTGTACGAATGTGAGAAAACGTGTAGGAAATACGCAAAGTAAAATTTTGCTCGTGCCAGTAAGTTTCTACTTAAATTTCATTCGTTTAATCGCGTCTGGAAAAATACGAATTTGCACGAGAACCCGCTGTCTGGTTGTCGCGTATGCTACAATTTCTTCGGTTCGTTTCCATCGAACGCTGTTGTCTTCGTTGCCCTTTGCAATAAACGTTTCTTCTACCGTTTGTTCCATTGCTTTCGGACGAGCTAGTCGTTTTATCGATACGCGTTTCGCGTCCCCTTCTTTGTACGAGGTTCTCGAATGCCAAAGCTGTTGGACTTCTGATCGCAGGTCTCCGGAAACCTTGAACTTTCGAACTCCTTTTACCATTATTCCTGCGATCCTCGGCTAGATTAGCCGGCAATTGAGTAACGAACCCGCGGCTAGAGCTGTGCGGGTATCGCGACCCATTAAAATACCGGCTATTAGAAATTAAATATTCAAGGGAGAGGTTCACGCGAGCGCGCGGGCCGCGCTAGGGCGACGAAAATCGGCGAAAAGGCGAAGGAGGCGAAAGTGGGAAAGAGCGGGGCAACTCTCGTCCGGCGGTGGCCAGGCTTGTCCGGTAATATACGTTCTCTCACGGAAAGCCGCGGCCACTTCCGGCGTGGCTAACCGATTATATATTCGCCGCGCAGAAGGACGAAGTCGGAGAGAATCAGCCGTTTAAACACGAGCCAGTAAGCTTCCACACGAGGCTTGTCCAGTGGCCGGGATCACGCTAACCCCTCGTTAAGTCATAACTTACCCCCACCCTGGCCACCTCTGCACCGGCCTACCCTCCAGCGTTCTTATTTATAAGCCCTCTCTCAGCTCGGCCCGGGCTAATTAAATATTAATTAAAACCCGTGAATTACAAATTACGCGCTCTCCGCGTCTCTCTCTCTCTCTCTCTTTGCGTATCTGGTCGATAGGATTTTCCAAGGGAAAGCTCGAGACGAAGAATCGGTCGGGGGTGAGACTGGGAAAGACTCGGAATCGTCGAGCTGCTCATGCTGCGCAGCGTCGCGTTCCAACGCGATAATTAAATGTTAATTAAGCCGCGGGATTCGCCGAGTCAGCGCGGCGTGATCGACTCGTCGAGATACGCGTCGTCTAAACGCGTCTAAATTCACCGCGTTGTCGCTTTAACGAGCCTGACACGACCACTCGCTCACCAGCCCCGATGGAAATTCACCAAGCTGTTGCCGAACTTGCGATTAACGGAACCTTGGTCCGACCGTTCCGCGAAATCGCCTACGATTCCAGCAATTTCCGACGGTTCTTGGAAATTCCCGGCGAATTTCCAGTTTCAGGCACGGCCGACCGTTCTGCTCGCTTGTTCCAGGAACCGGCCGCCATGTTCCCTCTGTTTCCATCGCGAATCAACGCCGTCGGCGAGCAAACGACTGTGACCGGCCGTATTCACGGGTTATTAAATTCCTGCGAGTTTGAATACGCAGGATCCGCGAACCTCGTGAACCCCGTTGCTCCGGGCGCTATGCAAACGATTCGACGCGCGAAACAGCCAGCCGCCAATTATCCCCGGCCGCTGTTTCGTCTACCGTGTCCCGGCTATCGTCCAGTTACATCCATTTACTCGGACAATTTTTTCATTAGAATTACTCGCAACAAAGGCGGTTTATTCGAGGGAAATTCCCCGCTGTCGGCCGCCCGCACTTTCTTCACAATTACAGACTGCAACGATCGGCCTTCCGTGGCCGCCGGCCACTGAATAATTCGACGCGTCCGCTTATCATGTGCCGAGCTCGTTGCAATTAACCGGACCAAGATGCATTCGCGATAGCGCGAAAGTCGCGCTAATTAATTAATTCCCGCCTTCCGCGCGGTTACTCCACAATTTTCCTGCAACAGCCCGAGTCAGGTGTGAAACATCTCAACATTAGAGGGGAACGCCGTTTCTCGATACGACAATTCCTCGGTCGATTGCTGCGCTCGTCCGCTGCGCAGCTTCGAGAAGGCTACAGCACGTCTCTCTGTTTCCTCGGATCGTGCGAAGATTCGTGCGCAGACGGGGCCCTGAATGTTCGAGCGTCCCTCGAGTTCCGTTTCCGACCGCGAGGCGAGCAATAAAAGCGAGCGATCAGAGGGCAGGGGGTGGAAGAAAGAGGGCGAAGGTGGCGGGTCGGCCGGGATTTTAACAAGAATTTCGCTCGGAGCTGGCAAAGAGACGAGCGAGATGGACGGGGGTGGGGTGCAGAAGCTGGGAAGATAGCTGGCCCGAGAACGAACAGCTCCGCTCCCCCTCTCCCACGCGGGCCCCGTTAGGGGGTGGCTAACCCATCATTATCGACAATTTATCAATAGCCAATAATATTATATTAAAGCGGCCTGGCCCGCGTTCCGCAGCGGCGTGGAAACCGAAACTCGCGCGACGCCACCCCCTCTGCCCCTGCCCCCTTCCCTCCACTCCGTATCTGCACGCCAATGCGCCCGTATTTATGTTGCCTGGAATCATAATGTTTATGTTGCCGCAGCGCCGGCAGGGGCGAGACTTTAATCAGATCACCGAGAAACTCGGTGCCGCGTACCACGTGAGAATCTCGATCGAGGCCCACCTCCTCGTCGGATCTTTTCCTCGAGTTTTCCGATAGCCGCGACGCGGTACGCGTACGCTACGTGCAAGCTGCTAAGAAGGGAAATTGGACGTCGGTCGTTATCTAATAGCAGGCAGGCGAAAGAAGCGGATGGATAAAGGAAAACGGCGGAGAAATGAGCCGATTAACTGTCGTAGGCACGCTCCGACAGTATCGCGGCCATTACGATATTTACAGGGCCACCTTAAAGACACCGTAAAGCGTGAAGCGAGCGAGGCTTCAACCGTTTTGCATATCGCGCGCGAGACCCGATGGCGAGACGATCTCTGTTTGCGCAGACGAGATTCTTTCAATCTCGCCGATTCTCGCCGATGCGTCCTCGCGGCGTACGAAGTTCCGTTTCGATTGCGCGCGCGCGCACGGTCGCAGGTACGAGGAAATTGGTGAAAAATTGATAAAGATAGAATCTGAGGATGAACGGCCGCAGTGTCCACGGGTGCCTTAATTTACAAGAGCGATCGCGATCGCGCCGATAGCCGGTCTTGTCTTGGGATATAATTTAGCGGTAGTCCGCTTCCACAGACGATCTCTCCAATCAACCACTTAGCCCGACGATGTATTTACGAGGTGTTTCGTAATTTTCTCTAATTCGACGCGACTTGCCTTCCGCGTCTGGCCAGCACGCGCCTTCCGCGTCGGGCGAACCTTCTCCCGAACGTTCCGTCGAACGAAAAATCGCGCGACTCCTCCTCGGCTGCCACTTTGCGCGCGTCCTGTCTCACGGTAACCCGCGGTTTGTCTTCTCCGCTAACCGACGATACGATCTACCTACCGCGATAGATCTACGTTCGATGATCACTCCTCGATAACCATCGAGATCCCGTGAATAGATTCCCACCTGATGGATGAAGGTTTCGTGGGTTTTGGAAATTTGACGAGCCTCCCTCCCTCCGCCCGTCTACCATATTGTACGCTGGCAGCGATTTTCAAGGTTGCCGCGTCACGAAATCGTAAATCAACAGCGGCAGAGCGAGAAGGCAGAAGGGGCGGAGGGGGGGGGGGGGGGGGGGTGGCGAGCATGGAATTCTGCTCGGTGGACAATTCCTCTGGCTCGTACTTAGCCCGACCGACAAAAACACAGGTTCCCGATCGTCGATATATCCGGATACATCGTGCGGCACCGGAGAAGGGAGACTGGTAGACCGCGTGTCTGAAAGGATGCTAACTAGATGCTCGACCCCGAAAAGGGCTGGTCGATCTGCTGGCTTGGCTCGTTCCTTCCTCCCCCACCTCCTGCGCCGTTCTTCTTCTTCTTCTTCTTCTTCTTCTTCTTCTTCTTCTTCTTCTGCTTCTTCTGCCGGTTCCTCGTCCCCCTGCTGCTCTTCCTGTTCCTCTTTCACGGCGGCTGGCCGGGCCCCTGCACCAGAGATTAAAAAGTTAATGGGGGGGCGTGCTGTGGGGGCGTGCTACGTGTACGTGGTGCCGGGATTTATGTCTGCACCACCGAGATATCGTTCCGCTCGGACGCCAATAGGCACTGCCTCGTTCTAAATCTCTACCCCTCGCCGCCCCCTCGGAACCCCCTGTCCGTGTCTCGCGTACTCGACTTTTGCGAAACAAGCCGCCCCCACCCCTCGCCTCTGCGCTTTTCTCTTCCTCGATCAACTCCGCGCGTCGATTTTCCACACTGTCCGAGCGACAACTGCCGAGCTCTTCCATCGGAGTAAACCTCGTTCCTCCTATCGATCCTCCGATTGGCTTTCGTTTGGCCGATTCCATTCGGGAAACCGTGAAACTGTCCGCGGCCGGATTTACGAACGAAGCCGAGCCGCTCGTGGGAAGTTACGCTATCGCGAGGTTTCTCGTCCACGAAGCTTCGTCCGACCGTTGAAAGGGGACCGGCGAGAGAAATTTTAGCAGAGGGGAAAAACCGTGACGAAACCGATCGGATCGATGGGTTATCGCGAGTGGCGGCCGCCTTCCGCGATTTTCAGCGTCACGATCCGACTCGCGATGCACGAAACCGATCGCACTATCGTCGGAGCGAGATCCCGTGGCCCGGTCGGTTTCAGGTAAAAACTAGACGGAGCTCGGCCAACTCGTCGACAACGTCGGGCCGTTCCTCCCATCCCATCTAACTTTCCATTCCATTTTTTCCCCTTTTAATTGCCGATAATTTATATACAGGGAAATATTAGATTCGTGCGAAACCGTATTAAAGCAGACCTGTGCAGGAGAATGAAGGAGGGGGGAGGCAGGGAGGAAACCGTCTCTCGAAAGCCTGTAATTATTGGCAAACATGAGCACCGCGGGCCCATAAGATTAATTTTTACGCGAGATTGATGCCGCGGGATCGAAGGGTATCGACTGACGGCCATGGGGAAGGTTCCCCTCTCAACGGGTCCTATTCTTCCCCCGGTTATCTCTCCCTTAACGAGATTCCACCCCTCCGTTCCTCGAAATCATGTCTGAATTTTAGTAGCCTTTATACTCTAGAAGCCACACTCTCTGCCATACATCGATGGCAATCACCGATATATATATATATATATATATATATATATATATATATATATATATATGTATGAAGTTGTCGGAAAAGTGTCTTTCTTTTACGGACACGTGTTTTACAACAATGCATCTTTATGCAAACATGAAACCTAATCTGTCGAACGTTGTGATCTTTATGTTGACAGAAGAAAATGGATCGTACGTAATTGGATGAAATGATAGAAAACTACAAATGTTGCGCATCCGTTGTTTCCTTATAAAACGAAAGAAACTTTTCCGACAACCTAATATATACTATTTCGTATTTGGCCAGCTTGCTTCCTAATGTCTTCCAATCTCGAGGCAAATTTGCGTGTAATAACAGGTGTCTGTCGCTGATACAGCGGCGTATCGATTATCGATCTTTAGGCGCTCGATGCAAAAGTCGCATCGTCGTCGGAGCGTGATGAGAAGCAAAGCGGGAAAGGAGGCGGCCGATTTACGTGCGCGACACGCACGGACCGTGTTCGCGGCGAAGAGTGTTTCCGCGCGCTACACGGTGGGGATAATTGCGACACGATGAAAGGTGCGGCCACTCCACTGACACAGAATCGGCCCACCGAACGATCTCGAGTTTCCTCGGGCAGCCAGGCCGGCAATTACCGAATTAAATATAAATTCACGGGTAATCGGCGCGGTGGCCGCTTCCGCGATCGACGCCGAAATTCTTCCACCATTTTCTGCCTCTTTCTCGTCTGCCTCTGTTCGATTGTCCGGCACGGCTGTTCTCCGGATTGGCCAGCCTGTGTGCAATACGCTTTGGGATCGGCTTTAATCGATCGGTGGAATGCAAAGGCGGGCTCTCGAAGCGCGCGCTTTACCGGCTTTAATTACGAGAGCCGTGAGAATTTCGGCCAACGCCGGAGATTGAGCCTCTTCCTCGGCTGGCCGAGAGGGTCAAGCAGATCGCGTATCGACGTAACGAACTTCGCGGAACCGTCGCTTCTTCCATCCCCTTGGCCAATTTGTAACCGGCGCGGCCAGAACTCTCGCGTACGCTCGTACACGCCATTTCGGAGAACGCGTACGGAATTATAGAAAGGGATACCCTGTCGCGTTCGGTTTATGGGGAAAATCGAGTATTCCCGGCGACCAGGCTCGCCCATGAATTACACGGTTGACCATTAAGACAAAACCCGACCTCTGCCATAACTCTCCATAGATTTATAGTAGCCGCGCAACGAAGGAAAAGGAGCCGGCGTTATAATCCTTCTGGTGTCCTCCGTGGTACCCGGTTTCGTCCCTTGGCTCGAGAGGAACCTCAGAGAGGGACAGCAGGCCGCGGCCAAGCGTAAGCGAGAGAAAGCCGGCGGACCAGCCTCGGTTTCACGCTCACGAACGCGCGATACATTAGCATCGAGAGACAGAAACCGCAGAAAATGCAGCTTTGCGTGGTGTCCACACCATCAGCGCATAAAAGAGCCACGGGCTATAAATATCGGCTTATTTACGGACATAGGGCCTGCCACGCAGCGGGGATAAATTCAACAAAATGCCTGTTTAATTAACACCTTATTTATTGAGACGTCCGGTTCGAGCCTCTTTTCCCGGCCACAAAGGATCCCCATCGAGGCAACAACGAAACGTTCCACCTCTACCACGCACTATTTACTCCAGCCGTGTGCGAAATTCCCCTTTAATCGACCACCACGTGCCACGCGAAAGGAGCGTCGAGTGTCGCCGGCCAGTCGAGCAACCGACGAGAGAGTTCAGCAACGAAAACCATCAAAGGGACAAAGAAACGCGCAGCGTTGGACAAAAGGGGGTGGCGTTCGCCGAGCAACGCACTCGTCGAAACAGTCGCGTGTACCGTTGTTCTTTCGCCATTCTTCAACCGTCCGACACTAGCTCGCTGCAAGTTTACGTTGTCCGCTCGAATACGCCAAGTACGAAACGGTTACGAGACCGTTCCACCCGGACAAAGGCGCTCGGAAAAGAGCGAAGGTCGTGCTCTTGCGACTCTTCGTCCGAGCCTGTGTGAAACGTAAGAAGTACGTTTCGTAGATTTGCGTAGAGTTTACGTACGCGTTGACAATTTCGCCCGTTCCACGCCTCAGCCAGAGCGAACCAACCTTCTCGCGCATCGGCCGACTGGAAGTTCGGGCGCCGCGGTCCCGCAGAAAAATTAAGTTTTCCTCGTAAGTCAGAAGCATGACGGGCGAAACGCTCGCGGCGGATCCTTTACGGCCCCATTTGGAGGCGGTTAACCGGCGGCGGGACTTGAATTACCCGCGCCGGAATTAGAACCTCGTTAAATAATCGTCGGCGCGCAAAGTGGCCCGTTCGATCCATAACCCGGTTCGTCCCGTCGGTTCTTCTTTTTACAAGCGCGTTCAGGTGCCACTTTTCTCGAAGATTCAGCTGCTGCCGATGTCTTCTTCTTTCCTCTCTCGGGCGCGGGGATCCAACGGCCACTACCGGGTGGTAAAGTACACCGGGACGAGCCAGGCTCGCTTACACCTGCTTTACAAAAGCCGGACGCGAGAGCCTTCTCGTCCTTCGCGCTCGCTTTGTTTCTGCCTTCTTTTCTCCGGTTATCGTCGTCGCTTCACGCACGTTAAATCCTCGTCTTTTCCTGCACTTCGTATCTCGGTCCGTGGAAACGTGTCCTTTGCTGCGGCAGAAACGAGCGTCGCCCACGTTACGGTTCATCGCTGGCAGTTTCTGCTTCGCAGCGGAACGAATTTTCCTCCGCTACCGTGTACACGATGCACGTACGTCATAAATGGACGGCGGATACTTTACTTCTGCAAACTCGTACGTTTGCGGACGCGATTGCAGAAATGCGACCTAAACGGGGATCTGTTTCGCCCAGTGGACACTCTAACAAGCGCTCTACTTTGGATATTTCGCACATCTCTGTCGCCAACTGACTTTCGCTCTGACGTACACATACGACGTTAGCTACTTTACGACTTAGTTACTTTATTACGCGACCAGATAGCTGTTTCTCACGAGTATACTCGCCACGAAGAAGTGGCAATATCTTGCGTTGCGACGAGCCCTGCCTGACGAGTATACTCGTCGTCGCCCATTTCTCGCGACGCGTTTTAGGTACACGCTCTTGAACGTGGTTAGAGAATCGCGAGAACGTTTCGTCGGAGAGAAACGGAGGATTGACGAGAAGGATTTCTGGGATATTTCGGGCGGAATTAAGGCTGGAGATGGAGAGACGGTTGCTCGAAACGAAAACGGCGAGCGCCCAACTCCCCAAGGATCGCGGTCGTCCACAAAACAGAGTGGATTACACCTGCGCAGCTGCCCGGCCGGGCAGGTGAATTCTTGGCTCACCTGAGCACCGTAGGTTTCGCGCACAAAGCTGCCCACGGCCACGGCACGTTGACACGTGTAAAGAAAAATACAGGCTCATCCGACACTGGGGCCCGCGCCCGGGGAAAAGTGTCTTCGAGGACACGGGCAGGTGATATCAATTGTACGAATTATGGCTGATTGACTTACGAGAGTCGACCCTTCTTTCCGCAGGCACGAGCCACCGCCGAACACCATCTATAATCTATAGTTTGGAATTCCAGCCGACGCGCGCTCTGTTCCAATGGAATTCCATATTCAAATTTCGTCTGCTCGGAAATTTTCTGAACCTTCTTCCGAACTTTCCGTATCCTTCGAATGCTGAAACTTAGCATCTCCGAACTCGCGTATCCTCTGGAACTTCCGTAAATGTCCGAGGTTCGTCAAACTTTGGACTTTAACGTTCGAGCGTCGGCCGTGCAACTCTGTTCGTTCGGAATTTTGAAATTCAGCGCTCCGTAACTCGTAGTACGACGCAAGTTTGAAGTCACGCGCCGACACATCGGTATCGTTTCGATCTGATTCAGCTTTCGGCCGCTCTCGTACCTCGTTTTGACTCCAGAGATTCAAATCGTCCTCTCCTTTTCATAAAATCTTCGAAGCTTGTACATCGATACGCGCGTATATGTGGATATGACAGGAGGTCGATATCCGCTGTTTTCGGTTTACGGAAATTGTTTACGCGCGCGAAGAAGCGATTCAGCTTGTAGATTATAGAGGGTTGGGATCTTGAAACCTTCGACTCGGAATTTTGAAATTCCTTGGTCCTCCGGACGTAGCTACGAAATTTTTAACGCTGCTGGCTGTGAGTTGTCGAAGCACGGAGAGTCAGAGTGGCCGAAGATTGAAATCGGAAGCGAACTTTTCGAAACCGTAAAAGGTCCGAGACGTTGAAAGCGTCGAATTGAAATGGAAACACGGAACAGAGTGGCCCTCGAAGCGCCGACAGACCATTCACCGGCGACTAATGAAAGCGAAGAGGCCTCTAAATTTCCGCGCAGCTGTGGCCCATTTTTTTCAGCGGACGGCGTTCGCAATAGCTCGTCTTCGATCGGCAAATAAAAGCGGCCCCGTATCGATCTATAATCTGACCATACGCGCGGCCTCTCTCTCTCTCTCTCTCTCTCTCTCTCTCTCTCTCTCTCTTCCTTTCTCTCTTCCTTTCTCTCTATCTGGCAGCCACATGCAACCGACCACGAGCCTCCGCTTCAGCCAGCGCATATACTGGCCAATCTTTGTAATTATAGAGCAGCCGCGCGTCCCATTAGCTCGATGGCCCTCGCGCACGGAAGAGCGACTCGTCGGTGAAAGAAGAACGAAGAAACTTCGTATCACTTATCCGACCACCGACCACTGACCAGCTCAACATCGTCTTCGCCGGTGAAAAATTCGTTACTTCACACCTGTCTTGCCTTTCTTGCGTTAAACGGTTTTAATCTCGGGGACAGATTCGAAGATGCACGAGAGGATTTCCGACTTGCAGAGAGCGACTATTCACCGACGTGGACCAGCGATTCTTAGGCGACGTGCCAGTGGAGAGAATCTTTTAAACGTACGCCATATTCAACGCTAACCTCACCAGGCCCGGACAAACGACCGGTTTCGAAATTTCGTTTAACTTTAAACCTACCCACGATTTTTGTAGACTTATCGACCGCTCGCGATAGGCAGGAAGACTACGTATTTTTCTTAGAAATAAAAGCAAACTAGAAATAGATACCGAAGAATATATTGCATGCATATTTGATGAAATGTCATAAATTAGGAAGCGATATGATAACGTTTAAATGTGGTAAAATTTGTGTAGAAACTTGAAAGCGGTCAATTTCACCGCTGTCCTTTAGTATTCAAATCGCACGTTCGTTCTTATTTCCTTTGTTCGTCCACCTTTATGTAGATCCGTATATTAACAAAAATTGAGAAATCGATTAATCGGATAATAGAAGAATCTACGTAAAATTGGTCGAGCAAAAGGAATAACGACGAACGTGCGATTTCAAAGTAGATTTTGAAACCGGTCGGTCGACCGGGCCTGCTAAGCTTAGTGTTAACTATTTGGACGCTGATTCTTTTTTCTCTAGACCGTCGAATAGAGAAACGATAACAGTCCGGTGTGAACGCCCCATCATATCGAGGCAAATACGCGTAGCAGGTTTCTCGGTGCGGAATTTTAGTAATTGCTTCATGCGTGCCGCGAGATGAGAAAGCTTGAAAATCGCTGGTCTGGACGGCTAGCGGCGGACGACGAACCACGAAGGACAGGCTGCTACAAGCGGAAGTCGGTTGTAAACCCGTGCAAACGGTTTTGTTCGCGAGGGAGCGTCGTTCACGCACGCGGGAACACCGACAATGATCCTGTAAAACACGAGCTTGTGGATTTACTCGTATGCCAATGAGAGGCTGCCCCTCGAAGGAGGTGTTCCTACCGCCGACAGTGCTCGTTACCTCCTTCCCTGATGTCATCATTTCGGACGTAGCGTTCCTACGCCTCTGTCCATCCACTCGCTTCGTATTTCCAGCGCTGCAATCTCTGAAATGTTAAAACGTACTTCACCGGTCGTCGAATGTCGACGCTCGTTGCGTCTCTCGCGAAAGTCGCCTGGAAAACCTAGAAAAAATCAGCTCGTCGCTTACTCTGCGCTGCGTTCATTTCCAATTATTTGCGATGGTCTGACACAGTCTTTGCGGAGCGGTAGAAAGCGAACCGTTGGATCGTTCATTCGTTTCTTTGTAAATTTGTTGACAAAGAACACGACGTTTGACAGGCTAGATGTTACGTTCGCGTAAAAATACGTTGCTGCAAAAGCAACTTTTACGTTTGTAAAAGAAAGACGCTTTTGGGGCAACCTAATATTTTTTATGAAATTCGCTGCTCGCGTAGTTTTGGTCTTAAAGTTTTCCTCTTAAAGGGTGAGTCCTTTTTTCCCGATTACGAATCGTACCATTTTTCGGCAATTGTTAAGTTTTTGATAACGATACCTTCCTCAACGATAAATCGTTAATCTTTTACCCAATGAAACTGTAATACTTCCTCGTCTCGCTTTATCTTTGTCGTAAAATTTACAATAGGACCATTTAGGTCGCCGCGAGGGATTTTTCAAACTAAACTCCGCAGTTAACAGGTTAAACACAGTCGAATGGAGGGCGAAAGCCGCAGCGTAGTGGATGGCGACAAAGGAAGTGTGTCGAGGAGGCGAACAATCCCGCCTTGATTCCGTTGCTGTCCGCGACAGTGGCAGGGGCAGTTACGGGGGCCTGTAATTCATTGGTTCCGCTGCAGGTGTTTTCGCTGCTTCGACGCGAGTCCGGCTGAGTCCGAAAGCAACTATTAAATCGCGATTTTATGCCCGATCACCGAGTCGCGTGCCCGAGTCTCGAGCTACCTATAAGCTTCTAATTAACCAGCGGTCGAACGGCGAACGTTTCGTCGAAAAGGAACGCGAGCCGCGAGTTTCGCAATCATTAAAATACCCGACACGTTTGTCAAAATCCGACTGACAGCGCCGAAGTCGAGCAGAGTCGGTTCGCAGCGCATTTTCGATGCCATTCGCCCGGTTTTTCTTTTTTCGCACGCCGCGTCGCTTAAAACGCGTCGCGTGCTCCGCTCTACCACGCGCGTCGTCCAGCAGGTGCGTCTCCTACCTGTGGATCGACCTTAATATTCCCCCCTCCCCGACCCGCGGATTCCTACAGAACCGGGGTGCCGTCGCGTTGCTCGAAAAACTTTTTGCAACGAATCAACAGGTTAATTGGCCAGCTTTCTAGCATCCCTTAACGACGACAGAACAGACGAAGAACAGAGCGGATAGAGGAGACGAGAAGCGGTATCTATCAGCTATGCGTCTGGGCGGCGGAGAGAAAAAAAGTGGGAACAAGGTAATCGGCAATTACGGCAGAATTTCCAGGTGTTGCTGGCGCGGTTCGTGAACGTCGCGGAGAGATTTACTCGGTCGTTAATCTGTCCGATGGAGGAACGAGAGGCGATAGGCAGAGACTTTTCCGGCCAGGGACGTTCACCTGCCTGCGCGACTTTGCATTTATTTCCTAATCGGTCGAAAGTTCGCACCTGCTTTCCACGTCGACTTTCGTACGTCCTGCCCGTCCTTCGTGCGCTTCCTTTCCGGTCGAGCGGAGTCTCGATTAAACCGGCAATCGTTAAACCTCAATAAACGAGACCCGCACCAAAAACGGCTCGAGCCCCTTTCACGGTTAATCGATTTATCGGGCTCGCGTGATCGGCCACGATGATACATAATTAATCGTAGCAGGAGAAACTGCGAGGGCACGATGATGCGCCGTTTATTTACATGATAATCGGCTGAAAATTATGTTTCCATTCTGTCCGGCTGGAGCCGTACCAACCCGGCCTCGATCGCCGCAACAGCCTCCTTTCCACCGCGTTTCTCTTAATTGTTCTCCAACGTGGGAAATACCGCGCGACGACATTTCTCGAGCGCTCTCAACAAAATCCAAAAACTTAATTAGAAAGCACAGCGAAAATTGAATTCCTCTCAGACTTCGGGAGAGGACGATTGTCGTGTCCGTTGTATCTTCCGTTCTCTTTTCCGCTGTAATACGAAACTGTACGAACTATCTCGTCAATTTTCCCTTTAGTACCGCGGAAAACCTGAAAATAGGCTCGAGTATATGGTCATCCGTCTCGCTTACACGCGCAAAACGCTGAACGAAGTAAGAAAGTTGTTAGAATTGTCCGCTAAGTACGACAAGCAGATATCCCAATGCTTACGACCGACGATGTACGTTGTAACGTGGTCTCGTTGCTTCAACGGGACGGTTAAGCTATGGTTATTTTCCCTCGGCCACGAAACACGCTATTTCTGGTCTCTGACTAAGAGTCGCGTCGAGAAGTTACGTATTGGCCGATCGGTGGAAGGCGACGAGCTCTCGGTCGCATTAACCGTACCTGTTACTTGCCTGCGCCATCGGTAATTAGTTCAGCTGCAGCGTGCGGAGACGCGTGCCCAGTGCCCGGTACTCGCCGCTGCAGCTGCACCTGTCGCCCCGGACGATCCGCACGCCTTCATAAATACGAGGCTCCGCGGGCGCGCGGCTAGCGTAAGCGCGCACCACCGGCGACAGAGAGCCGCCCCGATAAAAAGCCGCTATTAAGTTCGATTCCAGACATCCGGGCCCGCCTGTAACCATACACGCTGTTGCACTTTGAATTTGATTTAGGACTGCCGCGATAGCCCCTCTCCCCTCGTCGCCGGCTCGTCTCTGTATCGTCCCTTCTATCGAGCGGTTATCGCGTGCTTCTTCGCCGCTGCAAGGGCAGACAGCGTTAACGCAGATAGAAATCGATCAGCGAAAATCCACGCCGAATTCCGGGCTCGATTAGTCGCGTCTTTTAACCTGTCAGCCTGGTAGCTTGGAAAATCGCTCAGGGCGCGGGTAACATCGAGCAACGACGAGTACGCGCGTCGAACGCGGGGTAAATGGTCTTTCTGTGAATTGTACGAAAAGGGTAGAGCGAAACGAGGAAGGACTAAGAAATTAACGGTTCGTCGTTGAAGAAGGTATTGTTGTTAAAAACTTGACGATTGCCAGAAAATAATACAATTCCTAAAGGTGGAAAATTAGAGAAATAGGATTTAAGAAATTCGGTTGACTTTAGCGTGGTATCTTTTAAAGCAAGGTACCGCACACAGCGACGGTTCGAAGTTCGAGCACCGGTAACGCGACTCGTTTTCGATTGCATTTTTTGAGCGGAGGGCACACCTTCCAAGTGCATTTGCTTTTGACGGTGCGGCTGGTGTAAAGTTATACAAGCTGCTATAAAACACGAAACAATTCGGGGAATAACCGATATACGCGGCAAAGGGAATAGTCGAACAATCAAACTTTTTTTCATAAAATTACATAGTAGGTTTGCTGCAAGTGTAAAGGAAACGCACCGATAAACGTAATTTACATTACTTTTTTACTAAAATTTTGAGTGTTTATAGTAAATGGTAATTTTTTATTTCGCGCGTCAACCGCGCCGAAATAAAGTTTTGCATTGACGTGGTGAGCTGGTCAACATTGAACTTTTAAGTTTCGAGTACCTTTGGAATTGACGACTGACGTTTAACTTAGATTTTTCAGGACGTTGCAGAAAACTCTTGGCCCAAGCCAAGAAGAACGTCAGAAGAACGCGAATCGTCAACTTTGAAAATAAAGTTCAGTTACTTTTACAGGCTGCTTCGTTCTGAATTTCTCCGTTATAAATTTCTAAAGGACAAACTATAGGCGCAGAATGGAAATTCAACCTTTGAACGGGAAGATGACAAATTTAGCGCTTGAGCTTTGGCTTCCAAACCAAGTTGTAAAAATACGGCAATCAAAATCCCCGACTGCGTGGAATTTGTAAACCTTGTACTCGTTGATTCTCGGATTCTCGGGTCCCTGACTATTTCCCCTTTCGAATTCTCGAGGCTGTGGATTTCCGACTTGCGCGAAAAAGTCCCACCTCTTGCAGATCCTCGCGGATATTCGGTTAAATTCGCAGGTGTTCCGCTAGTGGCGAAACGCGCCAACTTCGGAAAGACTATGGAGAATATAGTCGGCGCATAGTCGGTGCACCGCGATAAATCTCGCCCACGATACTTATCTCGGCGACTATGCAAGCCAGCCAGACGGTTTCCTCGTCGTCGCGGAGCGTCGTCCCCTCGCGACGCAGCCACGACCGCTCGTCGAACCTCGATCTTCGACTGCAGATTCTCCGGGACTTCTGGAATTCCGCTAACTCCGTACTTCCGCGTGCCTTCGGCCTCCCCTGGGCAGGAATTCGTTTCGACCATTGCACGAAACTTTCCCATTCTCAGCCACAGCACCGCCGTTTGTCGAGCTGATTTCGAATTTCGTTCGCCAAGTCGATCCACGCCTCGTTTACGTGCCTCTTCTTTCCACGGCAAAGCGGCCATTTAAGCGGAATTTGCGCCTTTTTGCTTTGGACCGTCGTCGTCGTCGTCACGGGTCGAAGGAAAAACGTTGTTCTCCCTCGCGTTCCGTCTAACGTAAAGAGGTTCAATTTGGTTTCGGTCACGGAAGGGACGGCGGATCGGAAATTGAGGGCCGCGCGTTCGGCACGCGACGAGCGGCAAGCTGCGAGCGCGGCGAGCGAGCGAGCGAGCACAAGCTGCAGCCTCTGCGTGGAACAGCGGTCCTATGAATCACGCGGAACGCGACCAAGCTATCATTACGTCCGGTAATCACGGTCATTTGTCCGAACTGTTCTAATCGAGAGCCGATATCGGCTCCCTTTTCACTTCGCTGCGAGACCGCGCCTTTCCTCCGCTCGTGATTTCCCTTTTCTTAATCGGATCCTTCTTAACGAGTTCCCAACGAGAAACAAGGCGTCGCATTCCGCGTAGTGGAACGAGCACTCTACCAACTCTACGCTTTGCGATCGTTCCAAGAGTCCTAGTTCGAGAAACGCTGAACTCGTACGTTTCCGCAGTTTCGGACGAAATGCTCGCACAGACTGTCCACGCAAAGGGTGCTGACGTTTCTGCTCTGATTGTGTTCTCTTGGTCTTCTCTTGGTGTTCTGTTTAAGTGACAATAAGTTACAGACATAAGCGTATTTTTTATCTTTATAAGTACTTGGGCCCTTTGATAATTGCAGACGAACGCGCGGACAACTTGTCTGACGTTCCAATTGAATTTCACGATCGCGGGGAAGTAGAAATCCCAGAAATCCCAAGCGAAGCTGAATCTTTGGACGATTCTGAGATAAGTACGCGAAGAATTTTCCGAACGCTGCGGTTACCAAGTGATACGGATGAATCAGATGAAGATGGTCAGGTGAAGTTGACAATTTATGATCTCCCGAAAATCTCAGAAAACTGCCGGCGCCAATCAAAAGAATCTTGAAGAAAAGTGCGCACGGCAGAGTGTCAATGGCGATTCGTAAATTCGATGGTTCGGCTTCCGGTGACATTTCTGATTTCATGACTTTTCTGATAAATTACCGCGATATATCCGCGAATTCCGCTAATTGAACGAAGATTCTTACATTCTCAATTTTTGTTCATATAAGAATGTACATAAAGCTGGACGAAGAAAAGAGATAACGATGAATACGCAATTTTAACTTCAATTTTGAAGCCGGTCGTTTGACCGGGCCTGGCGAGGTCAACGTTCGGCTATTGTCCGCAAGAAAAATCCAGCGACGAATCGTTTCACGCTGAATGATCTTCCTCTCAAGTGTACCGTTCGTTTTAAAAGTCTGCAGACTGTTCGTAGATAGCGTGCACGTACTTGTAAGAACAGATTCGAACGCTTATTTATTATCCGCAATACGGATCTATGAATCCATCAGAAAGTCAGTGTTCCGAAACTTTTGTTCGCCGCTGTATAAAGAAACGAGCGTTCGCTGTTAATGACACGGCGATGATATCAGCGCAGCTCGTCTCGACGAGCCGGCGCATCCAACAGAATCGTAACACGAGGAAGCTAGCGTTCGTCGCGGCAATTTCGTACGACGTTGCCGCGAACAGGGAACAGGTCGATGCACGGTTAGGCGAGGGAGTTTTTTGGCGCGGCAAGAAGCCGGCCGAAGAAATACGCGCAACACGAGCGAGCCGGGGTTAACGATTACTGCGCGGTAAATAACCGCGATCCACCTGTGCGCGCCCGGTTGCCTTGTAAAACCGACAGAACGCTCCATTGTTTTACACGGACGATCGTAAAGCATAACGAGGCCGCGAATTTCTGCCCGCCGCCGCGCGATCATCGTCCGTCGTACGTCGGAGCGGGTCGCCGCGGACGCCACGCCGATGCTTGTAAATTCGTTGCTAACGAAGGAACGAGCGATCGAACGAACGAACGAACGAACGAACGAACGAACGAACGAACGAACGGACGGACGAACGGACGGACGAGGGAGAAAAGAAGGCAAGGGAGGAATAATTCGTAAGCGTGTACGCGGTGCGTTGCAGACGTTTCCCTGGCAGCCGTGGAGAAAGAGCTCAAAGCAATATTATTTAACCGTTAAAGTCAGTCCTCGTTAGGCCGTGGCCGATAGAGGCGTGGGTCGTGTCGTCGTATATTAGTTGGGAAACGCCTCCTGCGGGATCGAGAGGGGTGATGGCACACGAGATTAATAGCCAGCGGGTCAAGTACGCCGAGAGGAGAGCCGCTCTACCGAACGGAGTTCACCTTGGAAAGTAGTGGCCGGAATCGGCGAACGCGCGCGTGTTTCTCCCGACAGGCAAAATTCGACGCGAGCCGTTTACACGCATCCGCGCGTCGATCGACGAGTTACGATGTTTGCCGTGGACGAAACCGATACTGTTAAACAGTCCGATCAGATTTTCCCTCGATAAGATCGGGCGCAACGCCGCTGCCGGAGTAATTGCACGATACTTTATATATTACGCTAAGTAATTGCCGCGGCTGTATGCGCGTTTATGTAAGGCCACGCAGCGAACAATGAGGCCCCGATTACCATCGTCTCGGAATCGCATTATCCCGCCGCGTCCACGAATCTCCGCCGTGGATCCTCCTCGTAATTAACGCCGCCTCCGGTTCTGTGAAAAGTCCAGGTAAACTCGCGCCGCGTACGCTCGCTCCTGCGTATCTGCAAATTTGCTTCGCGCAGCGTCTATCGCGCTTTACCGTTACGCCAACGTAAGCGTACGCTACCGTCTCAGGCCAAGCGTAACAATCTTATCACCGACATTGTCACCAACCTAATAATCTTCCGCCATCTATGGGACAGTGCGTGCCATGCTTACATCCGCGTAGAAATTCTCTTATTGTCTGTGAAGAAGAAACCTGATCAGAGGAAGAATCCAGGCTTATCCGAGGCTGATCTACTGGATTGATAAATAAGTAAATAAATAAATAAATAAAGAAAGAAATATACGGTGGCAGAGGTAACGCGAAACGCCGTGAACGCAGAGATTCCGCTCGACGACCTTTTCCACGAACGATGCGTCGGAAAATTGCGCGTCGCGGAAAATTATCCGCCAGAGTTGTTCTCCGATCGCTGGTGTACACGGCGCACGATTTACGACGTTCGTCGTGTCGCGGAAGCCGAGGCGCCACCGCGAGGCTCCGCAAAATGGCGTCCGATCAGACGATTTACGATCGATGTCTTTGTCTCGTTACGCAACCACGCGCGTCTGTCTCGAGTCTCGAATAGGATGTTACCGTGAAATTATCGCGCGCCTACTTTTTCCGATTAATTAAACGCTGCCGGGGAAAAAGTACCGTATTCTCTCATTGTATCCTCCCTGCCGGCTGCCGATCGTATCGCCGGCCTTTTGTATTATTATTTAGCAATTATACGGTCGGTGATAATTGGCAAGGCTTCACGGCTGAATCGTTCGATTTCACAGAAAACACCGTGATGGGGGACAAACGGCTCACGCGTCTACAACCTTCTTTCTCCTTCTCCTTGCGATGCAGTCGAGCCTCGGCAGCTCGCAGCTCGAGGGGAGAGCTAAGATCTTCGAGGCACAGAAGCTTCGATTACATTCGCCTTTCCGCAAAACGTTGGCATCGTCGGCTTCCTCGCAGAGCTCGTTTCACGCAAAGCAAACGCAACAAGTTCCAGTCGCGACACACGATGGCAATTGCACGTCCGATTGACGAAAAACGACTACCTTCCGCGGATAATGCAAGAAATAGTCGTTCGAGACAATTCCAACAGCTGGAGCGGAGGAGACGAACATCGTGGCGAATAATGTGGCAAGTAATTCCAGCTCGAGCAAGCTTTACCTCGACTTCCTGCGGCTTCCGTAGCGGAGCGCCAACGACTAAACGAGACTGTAGTCTCGCAGACGTTCTCGAGTTATCGAGCTTGCACTGTAGCAGGTCTCTGCCGTGAACGAATAAACAGATAAGTAAATAAAGAAATATCATAGTTGCATCGGGTGGCAGTGTACGCGGTGCACGAGCAACGTACGGAAGAGCTTAATCTCACTAGAAGTGGAAACGTCGGGGAAGAACATGCGCTCGGGCTAAAGAAAATCCTAACACGATTCCGGAGACGCGCGGGAGCCGGCCACTAAATCCTCCCCATGCCCGTGTGCCGGCAGTCCAGTTCCTGGACGCGTCGTCCTGGACAAATGCCCGGATACCAACGGTGGAAGCAATGCGTCTTAACGACGCCACTCTGCGACGCGTCACCGCCGTACCGCGCCGTCCCGTGCAGTTCCTGCGGGGCTGTTTCACGCCTTCGGCACGAACGTCCACCGCCAGGACCGCGTTTCTCCCACATACCGGGGAAACAGGGCCATCGATCCGCTCTCCGACCGTCTCTCGCCGAGGGAACTTTATTTTTTTCCTATTCGAGCCTCGTTCGGATCAGTTCGCTCGCTTCTTCCCCGATGCGGACTCGTTATTTATTTTCTCGACCGGCAATACGCTTTCCAGTTTGAGCAGAAGTCGAAAGAAGCGATCGCTGGTAGATAACGTAACGTAAGACGGTCGAAGAACGATCGTAGAAAACACCGCGAGTGAAGAAAACTTGTGCTGTTTCGACGTAGTCGGAAAATAAATGCACGGTTGTATGTTGTATGTTGCCAGCTTTTGTATCAATTACTCGCGGCCACGATTACTATCGACCGCGCCAGCCGAGAATTATAATCGGAGAGTAGGAAAACACCGAGAAACAAGGTTTTTCGCGAGAGAAATGAAACTTAGGTACCAGCGTGGTCGAAATTCATGAGAAAAGAAGGTGTATCTGTAGAAAATCCTGTACGTGCCGGTTCTTAGTCGCGAAGAGAACGCGATGCTCCGTTCGTTTATGTGGATTGCATAGGCAAAAGCCAAGAACCAATTGACCAATTTATCGGGGACATCGTGACACCAGCATTATTAATAGCTATCTATAAGGGGAAACTGCGCTTAAATTCCGCACCACGGTTATTCTCGTTGCTACGTGCAACACTTCCAACAGAAGAATCAAAGTTTTTCAATTTTGCCAGCGTTGTCTACAAATACCGCGCGATCGTCTTTCGTGCACGCTCGAACCGGTGACCCAAGGCGAGTCAACATTTACAATTTTACACGTATTTCTTAGTTGTATTCAGCACTGTGATTAACATTTCGCACGCGTGCAAACATTTTCGACATACAAGACGCTTCTTTGACAAATAGTTGACGCTGAAATCGAATTACGTAGGTGCTGCGAGAGGCAAAAAGCAATGATCTCTCCTCGACGTTCCTTTGAGCGACGTTCGCGGCCGAAGAAGTCGAAGGCGAAACGAAGCCGGACGAGCAAAACGATGCGCGCGATCGTCTGTCGTCGCGGCGCGTATATCTGGCGCGCGATTTTAAAGCAACCTCGGGCCATGGTAGTTTATCGGGGACACAGGTGAAAACGTAATTAAGAACGCAGCCGATTAAAGCGCGTTGCGCGCCGCGGGACAGTGAGGTAAAAGGCGAAATAACCGAGAGGGCTCCATGTGTGGCACGGTTAGCAGCCCATCCATTTTTCTGACTGCTTGTTGTTTCGCGCCAGGGGTCCCTCGCAGAGAGCCGCTTCGATCTCTCCAACCCCCGCCATTCTCCTCGACTGATCCGAAGCAAACCCGACCCGACCTTAATATAATCGTAATCCATAGACCATCTATAAGGCTTAAACGGCCCATAAACGCGGTGATCGGTCGACAATATTGGGAACAGCGACGTCGAGACGCAGTTCGATCTTATAATCGAGCGCTTTTTCCACGTTTCTCGTTGCTTCGTTCAACGCTGTTGCGTTTTCGAAAGACGCGGTGTGAAGAAGGGGCATTAGCTGCGTGTAACGAAGTTGCGAGGAGTGAAAAACGTGGATACGTCGACAACGCACTTGCACATATATCTATAATCGGTAACGAGAAACAATCGTCGATAATGCTTCTTACCATTACACGGTGCAAAATTGGTACGTCGGAGGAAATGCGACGCGGTTTTAAAGAAAACTTTACGCCGGACGATTGCGACGGTACACAGGGTGAATTATTCGAAGACGATTCCACGCTAGAAGGTTGGACTGTATTTATTCTTGGATACGTTGACCATCGTAGTAACGATTATGATAAAACGTAATTCTGTTTTCAAGTATCTTTGGTAGCTACTTACTATCCTGCCTGTATCTTTGGCGCGGGAAGGAGCTCCGATATTAAAGATCGTATATGTATAATTATTCATTATATTTATCGAACAGTAAGAAGCGCATAGACTTAGTATTTAGCAGGAAAGTTTATTAACGCAAACATCGGTTGACCGAAAAATTGACACCGGGTTTAAAACAGCGCTTGATTTTTAATCGTTCTTTCTTGATTTACACGAGTTACTCGAAAGCAGCCCTTCGATCGAGAAACGTTAGGTCGTCCCAAGAGTTTCTTTCGTTTTAAGTGATAGATGCACAACATCTTCTCTTTCATATTATTTTATTGAATCGTGCACGATCCATATCGTTCAATTGCTACAAAATGGATCGTCCAATAAAACTCTATAAAATCGCTCGATGAAACATAAAAGGAAATAAAATATAATTTCCTTACGAAACGGAAGAAACTATCGCGCCAGCCTAATGCAAGCTATCGCGCAACGCACGTTTCTTGCGATGTAATAAAACTGTCGATGTCTCGATCGGCTGGCGTCCAACTTACGCACCGTGGTCCACGCAGGCTGTCTATCCGTTGATCCGAACTTAAGAAGCTGCACGCTCCTCCGATCGTCGTCGAATTCGAATGGAAAGACGCGAAGACGCAGTGGATTCCGAAGGCCGCGTC
The DNA here is from genome assembly GCA_014737475.1 of Bombus confusus. Taxonomy (NCBI): domain Eukaryota; kingdom Metazoa; phylum Arthropoda; class Insecta; order Hymenoptera; family Apidae; genus Bombus; species Bombus confusus. The sequence continues at coordinate 265,407 of JACXIV010000134.1, forward strand.
GCGCGTGCAAGTCGATATTTCTGAAGCATCGGGCCACAAAGGAAATTCCAGGCGTGAAACCTAGATGTTCCGGACGTCGGGAGCTGGTGTCTGTATAAAGCACGGTGTCACGGGGTCCCGTGACACCGGAGGGAACCTTCCGTGGAACGTTCCGTGGAACGTTCCGTGGAACGAGGTTACGTGGAGATAGAGAAAGATAGCGGAAAGAATCGAGCGTCTGTTGTCTCCGTCCAAGCGCCAGTCACGCCGCTCTCATCAATCTTGTTCGATTATTCCGTGATGGGCGAAAAAGAGCGGCGCGAAGGAGGTGCAGGGGAGGAGGGGGAAACAAAAGGAAGGCGGGTCGTTATAAACGGCGAGGCGATTTGATTTCTATTAGGCGACGCATTGTTCGCTCCCTCCGGGGGATCCTTGGCTCGTTAATGAATTTGTGGTCGCGGATCCGGCCCGTGGAAAACTTTTTCGAGAGGCTCGGGCGGATTTCGCGGCCGGAGAAAGTGCAGCTCGTGCAACCTCGCGTTCCCCGAGCGGAGGTTCGAGGGCGTCGACGGGAGGTGGACCATCGCAAACACTCGGCGGAGTGTCAGTCTCGCGGATAATTTACGCCGTGGCTTTATGGGAGGCTAACTAGCGGGTAGAGCGCGGCCAACACCTACGTCTCCCTTCTTTTCGAAGGATTCCTCCTTCGCGATGAAGCGAGGACTTCATAAACCCAGCCCATGCCAGTTCCCCCGCCGCCGAGAAATCCCGTCGAAGGATCGACCGGGGTTTGTTAACTAACCGCGCGACGCGATCGACTCGCAAAGAAAGCTGGAAAACCGGATACCTCGATCGATCCGGGACCCTCTTGCGACGGAGGAGACGCGACAATAGGCAGATTAGGGGCTCGGATGGATTCCTGGTCGCCGGTATTCACGTAACAGGATCAAATGGGAGACGAAGGAGGAGAGGAAATTATAGGTGGCGGTGATCCGGAGAGCAAACAGGGCCAGCTCATGCGGGAAATCGGTTTGCCCGCTCCTCCTTCCCGGTCCGAGCCGCTTCACGGTCGTCATTGTGCGCTCTTTTTCCCCCCCGGCCGTGGGACACTCGAAATCTCGTTTGCAAATAAGATTTTACGCTCTCCTTTTGCGCGCACTTCCGTCCCCCCCCCCCCCCCTACTCGGCCGCCGCTGCGACTCTTGCTCTCGTAGGATTCAACGATCCCGATGAAATTACCAATTAGTCGTGCCGTTTACGTCGCTGCTGAGAGAAACTGGCTCGCACGCGAGTCCTGGCTCTCTTCCTCTCGGACGGCAGTGGAGCCGAGGCGGGACAATGACCGTGAAGAAAAGCTATTACAATCGTTGGACGATTAGCCCGATCGTTTTTTGGCTGCCCCATCGAGGAGGAATCACGGGGAGGGCATTCACTGGCTTTATGAGGCAACAATGACTGGTCATCCACGGGTATTCGGGGATACCTTCTATCTTCTTCCTCTTTTTTCTCTCTTTCTTCCTTTTAACTCGCCTCTTTCTTTCTTTCTTCCGCCCTCTCTTTCTCTTACTCCCTGTCGGTGATTAACACGCGCCTACCTTATTCGATCTCTGCCGAATACGAGCTGCCACGATCGAACGATTCGGTAACGGGAGGGCGCCGATAATTGCCGTTATTAAAGCCTCTCTGCCGTCTCTCTTTCCTTTTATCTCGGTCTCGCTTAACTAGTCGATCGTGATTTCTGCGATTTCTTATTCGCGACCTGCCACGGCACGCTCGACACGCCGAGCCCTGCAACCACCCTACGTCCTGTTTCAGACTTTTCAATTTCCCCCAACTTCTCGCGCACAGACCTTCGAATGCGAAGCGAATGCGAAAATAAAAGTCAGGCTCCAGGCGAAGCTTGGAAATTTACGCTCCGCGCAGCGGCTGCATCGAAGCCGAAACCTCGATTCGAGTATTTTCCACGTTTCGGCTAGAATCTGTGCTTCCGTCGGTCGTTCGTCACATTTTACATCAAGCGGACGTACAGTATCTGTGCGGTAGGCCATCGATCGCATCGTCGAGCAGAGAGAAAGAGGAAAAGAGAGAAACAGAGACCGAGATCGCAGGTCGTATCAGCAAAGTCGTCCGTCTCGAAGCTTCCTTCTATGAATTTCCCTATCACGCGAGTCATTCTACGAGTGGCGACTAACGAGCTTTCCTCGGGCTAACAAGACTCTGGCGCAGGATCGCTGGGAGGCGTCGAGCCGTCAAGCGGACGTCCACGCGCGAAATTTCCCTATCGACCGCGATCTTATCGTCCCGAAGGAAGAATTGGATTAACAGGATCAGCCGTTGATGCGATTAATCCGGTGGACGTGGCCGATCGAACGCTGCCTTCTTCCTCTCGATCGAACACCGAACAGCGTCAGCTATATCGCGAGAGTTGGAACGAAAAAAAGAAGGACGGAGGGTGATTGGTATAGAGGAGAGAGGAGTGCAGGCAGCAAAGGGGGAAGGAAGAGCGTGGCGGGAAAAAGGATCGGAGTCGGTCGGTCCGAGGGAGGTGCCGGGCGAGAAGCGATCGAGAGCCGCGATCTTCCGCTCGAAAATCGAGCACGAGGGCGTCTACGAGGCGTCGTCGATGCCTCTCGTCTCGTCTCCGCGAGCCGACGTTCATGATCAACCTGCAATTAAATCGGCCAACTGAATTTCGACGCTGCAACGTCCGTAGATAATTGAACGATAAAGTTCCGCGCTCCTATCCTATCGGCCGGGCCTATCCGGATCGACCTGCCCTTGCGCGCTGGTGACCCGCTCGCCGTTAAAATTAATCGCCGAGGAATCATCGCGAGAAGCGTCCGCGATCGCGATCACCCGTCTCCCTCGATCCTCCGATCCGCTTCCAACGATCCTCGCCGAGAGCTGCCTCGCGAGGACGTTTACCGATCGGAAGACTTCCTCCTGGACGCTGCTCGTTCTGCTCGGAAAAGCGGGCGCGCGGATTTGTCGCGAGATTGGATAAAACCGAGGTTGCGAGACGGTGGAGGAATCGTCGAAAGGAAGACGGAATCGGGCAGATGGAAGGTTGCTTTTCGAGGGGATAGTGTCCAAGGGGCGGCCGAGTGTTCGGCGGAGGAGGGTCGGAGGAGGTGGATCAGCATCGTTATTAATGGGCACGATTACTTGGCGAAACTCGCGCCTTTGTACGCCAGCCTCCAACCAGCCCTGCCGCCACCCTCGCCCCCGCTCTGCCACCCATAATACCCGCGCGAGCATTCTTCTTTTACACCTGTACGAGCCCTTCTAACTTATGCATGGGATCCTCCCACAGAAACAATGCGCCCGCTCCTCTTCCTCTTCTTCCTTCCTCCTTCCTATCCGACTCTCTCGTTCGATTCTAGCCTCCTTTCGTTCCACTCTTCCATACGCCGCTGCCTTTCTGCTAATCGATCTCCCCTTGTCCGAGCAGATTTTTCTCGTTCGAGCATTGGCCTGGAATTTGCGCCGGTCCCAGCGCCCGGTTGAAACTTTCGCCACAATGGAATAATCCATAGGGTCGATTGCTCGGCATCTCGTTAACAGCCAATTAAAAGACCGCTGCTATTTCGGCCACTGTTCGTCGTTGCTAAAATTACTAAATTCGCACGCTTCCTCGAGGATACTCAGCAATGCGCATGTATCTTCGTCCCGTAGGTTTGCGTCTAAACTTGGAAACTCCCACCGCGTACGTGCAATCCACTCGATTGCTAATGACTGCTGGTTTGTACCGGAGCTTCTCTCAGCTTCTCTCAGCTTCTCTCAGCGCGTCTAAGGATCTGTACGAACGTTGTAATTGCATTCGTAGTTCGGCGAGTTTCTCTGGTATTTTGAAATTAAATTAAATTGGATTGAATTTGAAAGCGACGTGTTTCATCGGCTTCGTCTGAAAAATAATAATTTCTTTTGCGAATTACACAGCTTGCTTTCGCATTATTTGTAATTGGCCGAATAAATTCGTACTGCGGTGGAAGCTGGATTGTTCGCTGCGTCGCGGACCTGGTCCACGTCGGATAGTCGACAATTCGGGAAACAGGAAAGTCTGTCGCTATTCATAATTCGTATGATAGAATACGTCTTGATAACGTAGCGTCGCGCATTACAGATTTAATTACACGTAATAGACAAAATTACATTAATCGTATTTAATATAAAATTAATAAAATTCCAAGTACGTCAAGTACATTTAGATTTTTGCGCTTTCGTACTGTTGGTGCGAATATTTCGAAGAAAAATGAAGTTGCCACGAAGAAGGGAAACACCACGTATAATACGCAGGTTCGGTTAAACGGGACTCGGATAATCGAGACTGCGCTGTAGTTTATTCCATCCGCGGAACGATTACTTGGTATCCGTAAGAAAATATTTTCCACGCGAAACTCTTGTGGATTCTGGAATCGTAGATTCTCGCAAAAAACATCGTCCGTGGCTGTGCGCAGCGTCAAGTGGTCAAGAATCGAGGCTTCGTGGAAGCGGCGCGTAGAAATCCGAGCTAATTCCCGTCTTGAAAGTGCGTGACGCGTTAAACCGCGTTGCGTGCCATAGCTGGTAACAATCGGAACACATCTAAATCGACGAATCACGAAGAACGGCTCGATGATTCCTCTCATTACGCTCTAGCTTCTTCTCCGTTTCCATATCATCGCTCTGCCACCGAACAGATTCCAGTAGAAAGCGGACAAATGTATGACATGGCTAACCGACGAAAGAGATCCTGCGTACCTGTCTATCGTCCCCGTGGAAACGTACGGTCAACGGAGAAACGACGTCACCGTAGGAGACGCGCAAGGTGCCCGGAGTGGAAATCCTCCCGATTGATTTCCCGTTTCTTCCCCAAGGAGCTCGAAATCCCGCTGTTTCACACTCGACGTGAGACTGACCCCAGCCGCTTGACCCACGCGGCAGGATACGCGACAGGGATTACGTGCAGCCTGTTTCGGTTTCGACTCACCGATTTTCCATAGGGTTTGCAGCCGATTCTCGGCACGAGAGTCGCGCGTCCATGCGTCACTTTTGCCAATCGACGCGGAAACACTCGATTTCCAAAGGATTTCCCTCGATACGTTTAATCCAGCGCTGCGCCAGGCTCTCCGTTTTATCGGCAAGAATTTTAGCCGCCGCCGGGTCGTAGATCGAGTCTCCGCTTCCAGTTTATGGCTAGGGGGACCTTTAAGGATGACCATCGATCTGACGCGGAACATCGAGACGACTCGGGTCTGATGGACGAACAACGCCAGCTTCGAACGAATTTTAACGAAGGTATCCATCGTCGTTTGGCAATTTCCCGCGCTATTTGCCCAAGTCCCTGGAACCTCGATTCGAGTACTAAAGCTCAGTCCACGCTGGCCAATCAGCAGCTGTTTATCGTGGAAAAGCGTCTACTCTGGTGAGCGTCACGCTGGTCGGCGGACACGCGTGCGAAGAGAAGCAGCGTAAAGCGTAGGCGCGCGGACAAGTAGTTCGTTTTCCATTGGAATGGGAAACAGGAGACAACGTCTGCGGGCGAATGCAGGAAGAATGTGCTCTCTACCTCGCTCGGCAAACAACGATCCCGCTGTGCGATGGCGAGATTCGTGGCACGGTATTTGCCATCGAGACGAGGAAAGTGGAAAATTGGAAAATACGCGCTGTTGAAATCACTGCAGAGTCACGTACCGTCCCTTCGTGGATATTGTTCTTCGCGAACAATTGTTCGGAGGAAATCGAACAGAGATCAACTTGGTGTTTTTTTAGTAGAAATATATTGTTTAGTATTTAATTACCTTAACTATATTTTTCGCATTTAACAGAACTGCGTATCTTCTAGTACATTAATCCATCTACCATCGCACTATAAAAGAAGTTAGTAACCTATGTAAATGTCTACGCGGAAGAACTATTAGTAAACCGAATAAAGAAATGTTTGCCGGGGGTGAAAGATATAAATCATGTTATTAAATTTTGCCTTTGTGTCAAATATTAACAAGCGAACATACGTGTAGAATTTTCTGCTAGAAAGCTGTTTTGTCATTGTGATACTGATTATTTATATTTATATCCGATATCCGACTCCAGAAGTGGACCTATGTATTTATTATTTAAAAGTCAGAATTTCAAGTACTCCTCTCTTCGTACTCGAAAGGGACCGTCCGCTCGGCTATGGCCACGTTTCTGCAAAGACAGATTTCAGAACAATCCGTGTGCTCCATCTCCAACACATCCTCGACTCATCGACACCGAGGTATACCCAGGTACCGAGCGTACACCTAGTGGACGAACGATGTTACCTGCAGACGTAGACACGTTTCTTGACGATGTCTGTCGGTGTAGACAAGGCTTAAGAATTTCGATCTCGAAAATATGTCACTAAACGGTACTATATTTTCCGTAAAACCTTGAAGTTCCGCCTCCGATAGAAGTAGGCGAACTAGCAATCATTGCATATTTCTTCCGAAACAAATAACGAAATTAGAATACCACTAACTGATCGATCGTCGCGTTACTGCGATAATAAAGTCGGACTACCAAATTACTTACCCAATTAAACGATCAACAATCCACCGCCAAGTTTTCAGAAGAAGATAACGAGCATTCGAAATAGCCTTCTCTGAAAGAATATTCTGCCAGCGATCGACTGCACGATCGACCCACGACGATTTCGGGGCAGCTGCGGCGAACCGCGCAAAGGCAAAGCGAGGCAAAGGCAGAGGCAAAGGCGAAAGCGAGGAGTCGGTTGACTCGAGGACCTCGAGGAGCAAAGAAGCTTCCCAGGCAACGGGATTACGCGAAATCCCAGTCAGTTTTCCCCGAGACCAACGCATCTTCTCTTCGACCGCGATTACCCGTGGCTGTTCCTTTCGATTCCTCCGCATCTTCCCCTTGCTGGCAAGCGGCCATTTGCCGGCCAGCTGCCGAGACTTAGCAGAAACCTATATACGGATTTAATTCGCCGTGAAACGAGCCCCTGCCTTCACCGGGAAGACCTTCCACCCTTAGATCGCCTTATTTCTCGCCAATCGCCTCGATTCCGCCGCGACTCTTCAGAGCCGCGGTTCTAAACCATTGGTTGCATACTTTAAGGGGTAGTTTCAGGCAGAACGACAGACGAGCTTAGCTCACCTCGACAGTTTCATATGAAATTACGAATTGCTCCTTGATAATTGCGTCCAGTGTGACAAATTTGATACTCATACGGATATTATATAATAATATGTAACACCTTGTCTCTTTTTGAATTTTCCATCATCGAGAGGTCGTATCGATCTTGCGGACCGATTTTACCGAAAGATACGAAGGAATTATCCAAATCGGGACCCTTTTAGAAAATTTAGCCCCTGTTCGATCGCACGTACCAATCGCGCATTCGAGCAATTACACCGAAACGAAATCTCTCCGTGGACGAAGGTTTGTCGTTATGCAAGGATGGATGCAATGCATGATTTCTGTCACAAACTCTTTATCATAAACAGAAGTATCTTGCAGCACACGAGAGATATACATTTTTGAAACCGAACCTTCTAACTTTATTGGACTGTCGAAGGAGTAAAAACAGTTCTGACGCGGCGGTCACGCTCGGAATGAACTATGTATTTAAGGGATTGAAGCTAAAAATGCTAATTTATTAATTTATTAACGCCGCGGTTATTTAGAAAGTTATACGCCGTATTACAGCGTTACTGGTTAATTTGGTACTTTGTAATTCCATAACTCCATTCCCCTTCCTTATTTTCAACTTTGTACTACGCATTCGCCGATTCTTAAGTCTTCAGTTTCCCGTCAGACTTCCTACAGCGTACGCACACCTCTTGCTTCTTAATACCTACCTTGTCATATTTCCATTTTTAATTGGCATTTCATACTCCACCCTTCAGTTTCAGTGTAACGATTCCCACTTCCCATCTTTTCCTTCCATGGTATCGTATTTCGAAATTTCCCTTCCAATTATGACCCACGTTTTCCGCTAATCACATCCTGTTCGCAGCAATCCACTTTTACGTTTATAATGCAACTTCATGATAAAATGTAGCAAGGAATTGTATAAAATAATGCATCTTTCCATGACTCTTTTTGCGTAGGAAAATCTCTGGAAAGTCTCAACTTCTCGCAGGAAATTCGTATACAGAAACAACGCTGAAGAGGTTCGATGAAAATTCACTTCCGAGGCATCGCATTCGTCGCACGAAGATACATGCATACAAAACATGTATCGTATGCTATACATAGTTATCGTGAAGTTACATAATTACACGAGTTAATACGCAGAAAACTATGAATTCGTTACGAGATTGTACGATTATCGTAAACCTGCGAATTAAATTGAACAGAATAATATCACTTTGCAAATTAACAAGGAGTTCAATCATTTAAAGTCCTTCCAACATCCACAGTCCTTATAGTCCTTCCAATTCACATTGGTTTAAAGAATGATTCTTAGAAACGATGCCATTTTCTGAGAAACCCGGGAGCAAACAATTTACCACTCGAACGTAAAATGTTCCAAAAGAAAAACTCAGCTTTGTATCGGGAGAACATGAATACACAGAAAGTGGCACGAATTTTTGCCTGGAAATGATGTCGTTCCTGAGAATTTGCGAACGCTATTTCGCGGTCTTTTTTTTGAGAACTTTTCTGGGATTGGATAATGAAAAGGATAATTAACAATACCGTAAAATGCTGTTAAATTATTCTGGTTTATTGAAACTCTTTCTGAATACGTTTTGTACAATTACTTTACAATAAGTAATTTCATTTTTTATTGTATTATGCAATTATTTCCAAGAAGATCGTTGCTGCTGACTGTTTATGGTCTCCTGATCGCTGTTTCTGTCCCCAAGGTAGCTTTCCTGTAACAAACACAAAAGAAAACAGATTATTTCTAATGTTTAATCAAACGATTTAAACGATATATCGCGTGTAATTACTCTTTTTGCATGAAAGTAATAGTATGAGCTATTTTACATGACTGTGACGTTATCCAACGATTTAAATGTGCGCAATAATCATAATAAAATCATTCAATGCTTTAACAAATCTTAAATCTTTAATTAACTGATAAATAGTCGCTCCACGATTATCGAAATTATTAAAACAGATATATATATATAGAGAGACAGAGACAGAGGGAGCTAATCTTACGATCTTTATTTTACCTGTTACGTTACGAAAAATAACATCGAAGCGAGATATTTTCGTTACCGGTGCATGACAAACAGATGGTATTCAAACTTCTACTAATTTTCGATTGCGATCGAGATGATCTGCGTAAACTTACCTAAAAATACTTTGATGTTCACGCAGCCATCAACGGTACGTCCTCCTCCTTCGAAGCCTCGCGGCAGACTGATTGCGCGCAGATTAATCCCCCGGTTGCACCCTTCGAATTTCCCTCGGAACCACGAGTTGCTCGTTCTTGAACTCTTCAACCCTTTGCACACGGAGGTGCCTTCGCTACGGAGCCATTAAAAATTTCCCTTCGAATTCGAGGAGTTCGGTTTCACCGCAAACGATCTTCCAACCTTTTTCTTGAATTTATTTCAGCTGCTCAGAATGCTAAGGTTATTTGCAAATTTTGCAGTTTGTAGCCTCTCGACAAAAACAACAAGCGATCTGTGGCTTTTTTGCAACGGGCAGATAAGATACAATGACAAAAATAAACTCGAGTATTGGAGAAAAGTATCAGAGTACGAAACGAAATCGCGCTGCACTCTGCGAAGACGAATGGGTCACGTCATCGATCGCGACATCAATCACGAGCGCCGCGACCATAACTCTACTTTTTACGTGCATTTTTATCCATCATGTAAATACGTTCCTTGCGCAGAATTTGCTTCGAGTAGTTGATCAACGCGAGTGAAGAACATTTTTTACTGCAAAGTGTTAAATATTCCTCGCATCGAAGCGCCACGTGACGTTCGACGAGGTAAAGATAGAACGTTTCTGCCGCCAGGTCAGTGTTCGAAAAACCAAGCATTAATCTTGAAAATGAAATACGATTGTCCTTACTCGCGGCCCCTTGGAGAATTTTCCAATTAGAAATTTCCCAGAAGCAAACTGTAAGAATCGTGCGCAAGCATTCAAACTATAACGATCAGAAAAATTGCAGTACCGTCCCCGTCCTCTCCGATGTCGATGATTCTTCAACACGTCGTAAAGCTCAAAATTTCGGACAACGTTTTCCTGTGCGTATAACCTTCTGCCTCGTTCGATTTCCGAGATATTCGCAAGAAACTGTCGGGTGCCGCTGCAGTGAATTCCGGCTACGGTTGCGCGTAAAGGCCCGTGCGCAACGTGCATACGCGAGGCAGCAAGAAACGTCCATTACAAATTCCTTCAAAACGAGTATCATCGGCGCAGTTTGGGCTTGCAAAGTAATAAATTCATCGCAAAGACGAGGCGAATGGGTACTCGATATCATTTTACGAAATAGGATAATCGTTATTACTTCGCGCAAGCGTTGCCGATTTGCATCAGGTTACACCACTCGGCCGTCGAATTTCGCGATGTTTCCAAGGGAACACAAGGACCCGCTGAAGGAGAAGCCCCCAATAGTCGAGACGACGCCGATCAATTACGAGAAACACAGTGGCGATCGATTATAGAGGAAATACCGTGTGTACTGCTGTGCCAGAGACGAACGAGATCGGTTCGGCAAATTTTGTCGGGGAAAAAATTCGCGTCGTAGCAACGATTCACGTCGACCGCCGTAGCAACAGCTGTTAGGCGCTGCGTACGCTGAATCTGCTAATTGATATTCGGGAAAATTGCCGACCCGGTGAAAAGATCGCGTCGTCCGTACCGGTCGCTCGAGCTTCTAAGTCGACCGGTTCGAGCTGCTGAGAAGCCAAGCTCCTCTGTCAATTACGTACGTGAAATTGTATCGATGCGAAATGAACGCAGCGAGCGCGCAAGGAGCAGTCGTTGCGTGGCACGGGAATTCCCCCGGTTCGGAAACGTCGTTCCTCGGCCGGATATCGATAGCCATCGGTCGGCGGCACGGAATTCATTCGCTTTCGCGAAAGCCGCCGACTTATCTCGCGCACCGGCCTTTGATTTACATGTAAACACGTCGCGTCGGCTCGATAACGCTTAATTAACTCGCACCTGTTAATTAATAAGGTTCCCGTGTCGCGTCCGAGTCGAAAATCCTGCTCGCGGACGTCTTGGAAAACCGCGCTACGACTCTTCCGATGCTTATCTTCCAAGAGAGATCGCGTGTTTTCGCGAAAGAGAGCGAACCACCGGTTGAAGAATCGGAACGTACGGCCGACGCGTTGACTGCCACGCGAATTTTCTCTGCTTCGCCCTGGCGGCCGCCACGCATTGAAATTCGCCGCGGCGTAACGTTACGGTTTTTCCAACGTATTGCATTTGCGCGCGTTTGCTCTCGTAACGGTAGCCACATCTTCCGCACGACGCTCCGCGAGACTGAAATCCAGCGCAGCTACGTCGCTGAACAGGCATAAAAAATCTTTTGTTCGGCGCGGTCGATTTTACGAGGACAATGCTCGAATAACAAAATGACACTCCGCGTTTGGTTCACTCGCGCACTTCCCTCCGGGCCGTGTAATTTACCTCGTTCCAACGATCGTAATAGACGCGGGCAACGCGGGCAACGCGGGCAACGCGGGCGTCGAACGCGCCAGCAGAAGCTACGCTTCGGAAGCTGAAAACATGCGCGTTTATGCGTGAATTATCGTTAATTTATTTTAAGTTAAAACCTTTTTTTACAACGATATCTTACAATGTCGCTTTATACATGTTCGCGAAATCAGTATCTCCACGAAACGTCCTTCGTTGAATCCTGCGTCGGCCTCCAGTGACATGCCCCCTGCTCTTCTTTCATCCCGCCAAACGTCCGGCCTTTCGAATCATCGTACTCTTGCGCTCTTTCCCCTCTCCGTTTCCTCCGCGCTCGTGTGTCTGTGTTGTGTGTGATCGCGTTTGCGTTTCTTTATACAGTCTACACGCTACTCCCTAATAATACTATTTTATTAGAATAATCTGCCCTCTGTCCGCCGTCTGCGTCTCTTCGTCTCGCTGCGACACGTTCGCGAAAAAGGGGCCACGGGAAAATATCCCCCGCCCTTTCTCCCTCCTCTTCTCGTCAGTCTTTTCTTTTTCGTTCTCCTTTTCTCTCGTTTCCCTCGTCTCAATGCTTTTCGAAGCCACCACGCCGTTCCAGGTCGCCCGCCATCTCTTCGAACCGAGCGATCTCGGACCTCGAACAATCGATCCACCGCGTCCGTCTTTCAATCTCGCTATCTGATCGGGTCGCACAGAATCGCAGTAATCGGCTTTGCAAACGCTCGCTTCGAAACCTTTCGCGCGAGTCTACTTCGCGCGGAACCCGCACGGACGACGCGCAGCGACGAGCACAAGTTTCCAGTCGGATGGATCTCTGTCTCGTTGCGTTAGATCTGGAAAACGGTATTCCAAAGAATTTGAAGTAACCAGACGACTACGCGCACGACAGTGTTCACTGTGTCACGCTATATTCTTGCACTTGGCGTATCAACACGTAGCCGACATCGTTTACTCGAATTTCTTTTAGATATCGCTTCTCCGGTGTACGGTAATTGCAAGAGGAGATCTCTGCACGCCACCGCGACTCCGAACAACTGCTATTGGAAATCTACGGATATATTTGCGTACATTGCCGGTCGTAAGTGTGGGGACAGGTGGTCGTTACGTCTGTCGAACGACTCGAACAAATTTTACCTGAACCGGTCGAATTATAAGTAGACCGTGGATGTTTACGTGCTTTTCTATTTCTACGGCCAGGAAGAAACGGGGTCTAAACGGAGCGGAAATTTAAATAGAAACTCTGTTTCGCCCACTAGCATGTCACAACGAATACTCTAAATATCGCACGTTCGTGCGTGTCATACGCGTTTCGTAAATTTTCGAAATCTTCGGTTTCCCAGAAACGCGTAAACAACCGCGGTCTGATTATAAGGCGCGTGTGCGAGACTCGAATGTGAGAGTAATTAAGCAATTAAGAAAGGAAGGCGGCGAGGAGCATTCGTATCTGTACGAAGCTATTTTCATCGGGTGTGCGGACGCTTATGGCCGGCAGCCTGGTTGGAGAGAGAAAAATCTGCGGTATCTGCGTGGCGAATGAAAAGCGAACGCGGAGGATGGAGATGGGACAGAAGAATGTTTGCACGAAGGAAGAGACCGAAGAGCCGATGTTCGAAGGGGTGGCGAGATGGCGAAGAACGGAGGGCGCCCTTTTCGGTGTTCACGGCCTAGCAAGATCGAGAAAAGAAAGGATCGCAATTGCGGCGAATCTGGCCGGCTCGTGCCGAGTGTGCCCGCGCGATTAATTAATTAATTAGAAGGAGAGATTAATGAATAATCGGCGATACCGGCCGATCGGCGACCACGATAATAGTAATAAGAATAATAATGATAATCGTCATTCACGGCTATTAACCTTTCTCGCTCGCGATAAATCGTTTTAATTACCATCGCGCGCTCCGACTATCTAGATGCAAATCTTACGATGCGCAATTAACCGCTAATTTATGCACAATCACTTTTACTCCTCTCTTTCCTCCCCACCCTTTTCACTTCATTTTGCTTTTCGCCAGTCGCGCGCCTCCACTCACGCACGCACGCACACCATCATCCACACTCAACCTCAACTATTATTTATAATATTTATAATATTTATATTTATATATATATATATATATATATATATTTATATTCATCTTTGTATATATAGATTTTTTCGTTTATATTCATATATATATATATTTATAATATTTATATATATATATATATACTATTATTACAATGATAACGGTACACAATCTCGAAGATACAAAATTTACACCGCGCATTTTTCGTTTTTTTTTTTTTTTTTTTTTTTTTTTTTTTTTTTTTACCTTTTTTTTTTTCTTTTTTTTTATTTAATTATCTCTTTTTTTTTTTTGTATTTTCGCTTTTGCATTTCTGCCTAGTGCTCCGTCTCCCGTGTCCAGTCCCTGTCCGCCTTCTCTTTCATCTTCTCTATCTTATTTTTTCTTTTTTTGTCTCTTATTTTTGGTTCTCACTCGTTTGCTCGAATCGAGACTTCCGATCCTCGACGGGGACCATCGACTCGCGATCTGGATCACCGGAAGAAGTTCCGTATAATTTACCGACTTCTCTACGTGTGCTTTATACACCTAACTTGCTGCTCGCTATCGCTAATCCGGTACGACACACGACGCGACGCTCGGACGACTGGACGCCGATTTCCCGGCGGAAAAATTGGGGAGAGCGTTGCGTGCGCCACGCGGGCAAAAAGAAGACCCACCGCTCGATCGTTGCAACGTTGTCCGTACGAAACGTGTTTCCGATCGCGAGCTTTCTTCCGCGATCCGCCAAACCTCGTTCGAACTTGCGTAAGAATAACTACTGCCCGTAAGCGAGTCGTTAAAATCAAAAGAAATAGGAAAGTTATCCCGAAATATTTGTTTCCTGTCGCGTATCGTCGACGAGTCGTCGAAAGCTGTTTTGCCGTTTAAAATCGGAAGAAGGAAACGTAGAAAAGTAAACGTAAAGGTGGGACGCGATTGAACAACGGTGAAACTAAGTTCGAGTGGAGAAATCGCGTGTTATTAACCCTCAAACAGTGTCGTTGACTTACGGATTGTAGATCGCTAGACCGTGGATCTTTGTACCTACGCTTACGGGAAATTCGAGGATACGAAAACGCACGTAACACGCAGGGACGTGTGAAATTTTCAAAATACGCCGCTGTACTATATTCGGATAACAGATAAAACATTTGCCTATGCTAGTCCCATTTCGTAAATAATATTTACAAAAATACGAATTTCCATAGATATTCGCAGTCTATAGACGACGATAATTACGTTAGACTATTCGTGTTTAGGATATTTCACTTTCTTAGCTTGAATTTTCTAGCGAGATTACGTTCGATCGGAACGCGGAAAATGAAAACGCGAACGCAAACTATCGGATAGTCGAGTGATAGCTGAGGATCGAGAAGCGCCGGATCGACGTGAGATATTCGCAGCAACAGAAAACGTTTCACAACGCTAACGAACGTGACGCGTTCGTGAGAAACGCCCAAGACTACGAGAATCTACAGAGACGTCGTTTCATGATTTCGCGGAATTATTTCTCGAGCCGAAACGTTTTCTCCGCTGTCGCTGTGAATAATTCGCGCGCGCTCGCAGGATCCTCGCAAACCGAAACGGATACCGCGCTGGCGCTCGAAAGTGTCCGGACAGTCGCTTGTCTTCGATACGACGTGTTTTAAATATAAAGCTACGCTGAGAACGTTGGAACTCGATGACTTGGTTCCTCGTAATCGGTTAATAGAAAGTTATAATAGAAAATTGTCGCGCGATCGAGTTGATTTGCAATATAACCGATATCGCGATAATAAAATTAGCCTTTGCAATTGCCACACCGTATAGAATTATTTTATCACTCGACAGACTTTTCATCCTTGGACACTTCGATTAAAATCGAATCGACGTGCAGCTGGAGAAACTCGAAACTTTAATGGAAACGTTGACGTTCAAACGGTATAGGTACGTGGCAGTGTGCGCGACAAATAGTAAAATATATGGCGTTACGTCCTTAACGTACTTCAATAAATACATTTATAAATGTATTTCATTTTATTCCGACAGATTTTGGTGACACCGTACGAAACGCAGCGGAAGCGCTGCTTCTGATGATTAATTTCCCGCTAATTTGTATACTCTGGTAGCGTTATCGTGCTGCTGCCACGGCCTGTCCGGACACTTAGCAGCAGTAGCGCGTGTGAAGTCGTTCGACGTCCGGTGGAAAAGGCGGAACGGCGCTGAGAATCGAAAGGAAGGAACGTAGAGAAGCAAGGGAAGAAAATCGGCGTCCAATGGTCCCCACGCGCGATTCTCGTTTAATAAAAAGACTTTGAAAATTGCACGATTTCTCTCACGGATACACGCTTAACATCTAATATTATTCACACCGGCCTCCGAAGACCGACTCCGATTCCCGAGGGTTTCATACCCTTTCGAAAACAATTGAACACCTTCGAACGTCTCGAATAAATAATTTTTTCCGCTGGTTCACCCTGTAAGAATCGTCTTCGAAGCCTCCTCGGAGGGACGATCGATTATACGGCAAAGAAGGGGGGGGGGCGCAGCTTGCGCTCACCCCCGTTTCTCACGTCACGCATGTAATAGAAACTCTTGGTTTAAGGTATAGCGTCGTCTATGTACAGAGCACGTCTAATTAGACTCAGATACAAGTTATAGCTGACTTTGTTTGTACTTGGGGCCCGGGCTCGACGGCCCTACCTTTTGTGCGAAACTTTACATATTTACAGCGACGCGAGACCGCGAAATGAAAGGGAACAGATGCGAGATGACACAGAGAGAGAGAGAGAAACGAAAAGAAAGAAAGGAGGAAGGGAGAAAAAAAAGAAGAAAGGGGGGAACGCGTTATCCTAAATGGTTCGCGACTCGTGCGTTAATTTCTTTTTTGTTTTTTCTTTTTTTCTTTTTTTTCGTTCGCGTCGTTCTCTTTTTTTTCCCGTCCGTGTGCGCCTCTCGAACGTCTCTCGGTATCGTTCGCGGAGAGAGAAAGAGAGGAGAGCTCGAGCTCGCGATTACGTTAGAACGAGATTAGAGTGGTGGGCTGCGTCCTGAGCTGCTGATCACTCGCGATTCATGTGTACTCCGATCGCCAACCGGTCTGAAACCAGACAAACAGAACATCCATGTGGCTTTTCCATCCAACCACCGCTCTCTCGGTCTACTTGAATTCCGCTACGCGGCTACAAGCGGCGCGGCTAGAAGGGCGAAAACGCGGCCAATGGAGGACTCACCATCGCGTTCGTCGTGGCGGCCAGCTGGAGACCCTGAAGACTCGTCATGTGATGGGAATGGGAGTGTGAGTGCGAGTGAGGATGGATCGGCGGAGGCGCCGGCGGCGCGAACCCTTGGTGAAGACCACCTGCCACTCCCACCCCCGTGTGGTACATGTAATGTTGCATCGCTGGATGCATCGTGTGATGATGCTGCGACGTGCCTGCAATCACAGATCGTTTTCGTCTCGTAGGAAATTCTCCTTCCCTGCTCCTAGGAAATTCAGTCTCCCGCGGCGAACTAACAGTCAGCGATGTACGTAGGCGGTTGGCGCATTCGAGTCTCGAGAGTTTGCGAGGAAATATTCGTCGATGGGACAATTTACCAGTAACCTTACCAGGCTCGGTCGAACGTGACCGGTTTCAAAATTGAATTTAAGATTATACGTTCGCGTTGTTTCTCTTGTTCGTCCAACCTTACGTAGATGATTCTTATGTTAACGAAAATTGAGAAACTGATTAATCGGATAATGGAAGGATTTACACGAAGTTAGACGAGAGAAAGAAACGACGACGAACGCGCAATTTTCAATGAAATTTTGAAACCGGTCGTTTGACCGGGCCTGATAGGGTTACTGTGAACGCCACAGCTACAAGTAAGATATCACACTTCGAGTGCCATTAGTTAGAGTAAATAAATCTACGTAATTATGTCTCTGTGTAAATAAGAAGTCGATTTGAGCTAAAAATACCGGCATGTTTTCAGTAATTGTAAAAATGGAAAATCTGGAACTCGTTATTTTGACGGGTTTGGTAGCTAGTAGCGGCGTTAATTGGGAAAGCAGTTGATTTAAATATCGCGGTATCCGGCCGCCAACCGGATCCGGTACAAGCTACGCGAATTATAAATGTACGATCAAAATACAGAAGCCGCAATTCACTGTCGTAGTACGATAGCTCGTGGCAAGTTAAAGCTACGAGAGCTCTCGGTCGAGTAATTGCAACTAAGTTTATCGACGGTCAAATTGTATCAGGTTGTCCCAAAAGCGTCTTTCTTTTACAAACGCGTCTCTCGCAACAACTTTACGCAAACGCGAAGCCCAATCTGCCAAACGTTGCGGTCTTGATCTTAAATGGAACAAAATGGATCGTACAGACTTCGATGAAACGGTATGAAACAAAACATGTTGCGCGTCTATTATTTTCTAACAAAGCGGAAGAACTTTTCCGACAACCTGATACGTTTGCCTGCAACTAACGCGAATTTGCAAGATAATAATTCCCAAGCACGGGGATAAACGCGCGTTCGGAAGAAGAAAAAGAAATTGGGAAAGTAGTCGGCCAACAGGCGGAAGATCCGAGCTCGAGTCAGCGTAACCGGTAAAAGTAGAATTCGCCGATCGAATTGGAAGCATCGCGCGGACAAGGTAAAGCGAATCTGTCGGAGGGTTTAAGAATAGAGCGTGCAGTACTTACTCATGGGCGAGCCGAAGCCAGAATGGAAGGGCTTGTTGTCGAGATCGAGGTGACCACTGGCCTTGATCATATCGCCCATGACGCCGCCAAGGCCCAGGCAGCCGCCGGCCTTCTTCTTCTTGCTCTTCGACGACAGCTTCCTGTTCCTCGTCTGAATGCCCTCCTTCTTCATCGTCAGCGGCCGATTCACCTGCAAGAGTCGTAGCCAACAATTCGTTGAGTCGATCGGCTTTAATCTAACGCGGCTTCTGACCAACCAGGGGAACCGGTGTGCAAATGACATGAAATGGAAATGACCCGTCTGATACACGTAGAGAAGGAGGGAGAGAGAAAGAGAGAGAGAGAGAGAGAGAGAGAGAGAGAGAGAGAGAAGGGAACAGGCTCGATCAATCGTTCTTCAACCCGTAATTAAGAGATTCGCGTGCCGGTGACTAGCCGCGAATTCCCATGCGAGTACACGAGGGAAACCGCTGTTCGCAATTAGCAGATTAACAGAGCTTTTCGCGCACGTAGCAAGCGACAAATATTCTTCGCGCGCAACAACGTCAAACTCTGCAAACTTCCAACTCGGTTTTCTCTACACGTCAACAACGGCTCAGAAGCAGATCGACGAAGCGCAACTTCCGTCTAGTCCTTTCGTTGCTAACGGCGGCTATGGTCGAATGGAACCGAATGCTACAGTCGTTTCTCACGCTCGCTACGTAGCAAGTTGCTAACGTCGCTGTAGTCGCTATGGTTGGCTACGGCTGCCCGATAACTCCGAACTCCCGAGAACTCTCGCCATGTGACATCGAATGTCGCGAATATTCGCGCGCACAGTGGCAGAGTGTCGGCGAGCGAAACCAGCGCGACGAAAGGGCTTAGAGCGTTAGAGAGTCGTAGACGCGAAGGATTCGCTGGTGGGTCGGCGCGGCCGAAGGGTCACGGGGAAGCAGCGCGGCGTGCCGAGACTCCAATGGGATCGGGCGTAATTCGGCAAATTCGAGCAATCGCGTAATTCCGAAAAGAGTCGTTGACCGTCTGGACGTTCGCTTGGGTGTCGGAGGGAAGGAGAGGCGACGCGAGCGATCGAGAGAAGGACGCGACGGAGAGACAGAGAGAGAAGGCGAGAGGGGCTGGGCAGGCGGAGGACGAGGGAGGATGATGCGACGACCGCCACCTCCGGAGGCTCGTTCGCGCATCCCGCAATACCAGGAACCTTTTCCTTAAGTTGGCAGTTGCGTCACGTCGCGGCAACTACAAAGCGCGCCTCCGCCTCCTCCGCCACCCTCCCGCCTCCCGCCTCCCGCTCCGCCCGTGCATTTCCTCCTCCGCCGCGGCCGCCGCCGCAACGATGCGGCACACCACACTTGCATACCTAGTTATTTCGTACTTAAGCATTGCACGCGTACCGCGAGCATCCGCGCGCGCACACGCACGCATAATTGGTCCTGCGACGCGAAAATGTGCCGCCTCTGGGGCTAGCTTTTTCGAGCGATCGCCGATCGATCGGTCGGATCGGTGAACACCATCGACGAGATGCTTCGTCCGGGACGCCTTGAAATTATCCACCAGCCAAACGCAATCGCCAACGATCTCTGACTCTCGTCGCCGATTCGAGTCACACTGTCACACGCGGCCACCATGTTACTCGCTGTCGAGGATCACGCTGCCGGCCGTACGCCATTATCCGAGGATGCCAGCGGATTTTACTTTATTCCGCGTTTCACCTTATTAGACGCGTACGACGGCGCAACGCTGGACTTGTGACAAAGTTACCGGCGGCAAACACGAGCGATCGCAAGCAGCTTACGCCAAATGTCGTCGGTGTACTTCGTAGCAGATTGCACAGGGATGGGTGGTCGTTGCCGAAAAGGCGAAGATTCGACGGCGTTCGACGCGTTTCGGTTTGGTATAAATATGCATCCATGTCTGTCACGAATATGAGCGAGCGGAAGAAGATACCGTTCGTAGACGAGAGACGAAGGATTTGAACGATGGCGAGAGCGGAGGATCGAAGGTCGAGAGTCGAGGGAGACTCGAAAACGCAGTATTTTAGCGGATCGACGGATGAAGCTTAATGAGCGAGCAAAAGTAGCAACAACGGCAGCAACGGCAGGCAGACACGAAAGAAAGCTCGAACCGATTTGAATACAATACGAGCGGCTTTAATAGGAACCGAGCGACGAAACCGAGCGCGAGGTGCAAACAAAAGAGAGGGAAAGAGAAAGGGACAGAGCGAGAAAAAGAGAGAGAGAGAGAGAGAAAGAGAGAGAGAGGAGCGAGCCGGAGGGAGAGAGACGGCCCCATCCGCGAAGATTCGAATGCAGATTGATGTGGTCACACACGATGCAACCGCACACCGATCGCATACGAAATCGCGCCGCGAACCTGCGCCGGGTGGGGTCAATGAATGAAAGATCGGAGACGAGCCTCTACCTACGGTCGAATTTCCTTCTCCACTCTCTAACACCGATTCCCCGCTCGTTCCTCGAATACGAGGTCTACTACTCATGAATTAACGAACAGCTGTCGAAACAGGCGCTCCGCAAGTTTTATGGATTTCCGAAGCTCAAAGTTTCTAATGGTCGAACGTAGAAGCTACACGAGCGGTCGCTGAAGCGGTCGTACAAGCCGAAAGGAGGCGAATCTACGTGGAAAAATAAGTGGAAGGTGCGGAGCGACGTGTTTTCGTGTTTGGAAGCTACGTTCTCGAGACAATCGAGTTTGAATATTTTCCGAGCGTACTCGAATAGAATCAGTCTAGTCTAAGCGATAATAATTAGTCCGCGGATTTTCACGCAAAGTCACATCTCTGAGAATATAATCGAGAAGGTAGAGCTCCGGTAAAAAATCGTTTTACCTACCAACTATCGTATAATAGAAAGCTTCGAGTATTTTACATACTTGTCAATATCGTGGGAAACTTAAAATTGCGAACATTCGCGCGATATACGTAATATGCAAAAATATCCGGAGCAATAGCAGTTACCATAATAATCAGCGGTTGGAATGGATAAATTTCTAGTTAGAGTCCGTTTGTTTAATTAATAAAAATTCGCAGTCTAGCGGCAAGGCTGTGGATGAATCATCGGTAAGAAGATGGTTGCGGGTACGCGAGTGGAAGGAGTGTGTGTGCGATAGTAAGCGTTCTGAACGTCAAGAAACGTGTCTACGATTTTATACTCGAAACGCGTCGACGTATCAAACGGGCCGGATCAGCATCCTTTCGTAAAACTGAAAGAGCTTCTGCGAGAACAACGCTTCGCAGGAAACGATGATTTCAATTTCGAGGACAGCGTGCAAGAATAATTACGCAAACTCGCGTCAGAGATACGTACATGTACGAACTCGTCTTATGTACTCGGCCGTACACGCTCGTACGAATATACCCGTTTTACGCTGGGATAAGCGTTCGAGCAAGGCCTGCGAGTTTATTGAAAGATATCAGCTACGAGCGAAGAAAACATTTTGGAATGCATTTCGTCGCTCTAGTTCTCAACTGTTCCACAGCTCCAGAGAAAACAGAGTTTGAAGTTTGCGTTATTTTCCGGAGATAATAATCCGAATAATCATTGTACAGAGCTGGCACACAAAGAACCGAATATTTGTTGCCACCCCGGTAGGATTTCCATCGTATTATTCCGAATTTGTATTCTTTGCGCGAACGACACGTACACGCGTGGATCGGTTAATCACAGGTTTTGTGGAAAACGCGAGTAGAGAAGTTAAGAACGAATATGACGAATTTAAGCGAATATATTACTGTGCGGAGGATAGTTTTGAAAATTCCTCGCCGAACAGCTGGATTTTCGGAAGCGGCGCGAGCGTTTCGCGGTCTGCGAGGAGTTTGGAGATGGCGTAGGAAACGGGAACAGTGGCGAGCGGAGGCGACTCGGATCTCTAGCTCGGCTAAAACGTTCGCAGAAAGCGGCACGGAGGAATGTCTCGTAGCCGGCTCGTCGGGGGCATATCAATTGGCGGCCCTTTGCGCCGTTCCTCCTCCCCGTAGCGCGATTTTACAACTTCCTCGGGGGGACAAAGCCGCGCGACGCGATGCGCTGTTGCGTTCGTCGAACGTCCGCGTGATTTATCCGCAGCCGCGCTTCGAATGAAAAGGAAGTGTGAGAACCTTGTCGATCTGCCGTGGAAACGACCAAAATTGCCGGTGTTATCGGTCGATCGCCGCGTTCAGGCCACACACGCGCCTATCTTCAACCTGACATCGAGATACGTATCGGGAAAAGACAGCGGCCCTCTGTTTACGATTCCCCGACTCGGCTATTTCCGTCGCTTTTCCATTTCAAATTTCAGCCGGTCTCTCCCCTCGCCAACGTCTTCCACCTCTTTGCTGCAGCAACGCGCGACACGCCAGCGTACTCGGCCGACGAAATCGATTTCGGGCGAGGTGAGTCGAAGTTGCGCGCCGCTGGCAATCGGAATCGTAGCTCGAACGACGAAAGGAGAGTCCGTCGAACGACGCGACGTTTCCCTCCTCTCGAGCTGTTGTCCGCGATACGATATGCGAACGACGCGTCGGTCGTAAAATCAGCGAGTAGCCACACTTTGCACGTCCGGAGCGTCGAAACGCGTATAACGAGGTTTCTGCAGAGATACAAGACGCCGTGGCGAGCATCTTTCGAAAATATACGTGCTTTCTAATTCGTAACGAGAAGCAGCGAGCGCAAGAGGCAAATAGATCGTAATCGGAATATCAATTCGCAAGGATGTTGTGCGGTGCAAGATTTAAAGCGCTTTAACAAAACGCGCACGATTCTGGGTGCGCCTACGTCAATGAACGTTGCTTCCTTAAATGATTCAATTCAAGACCGCGCTGTATCGTTTCCGTCTAACGCGTATACGTAATTCGTGTTACGTTAAACATGCTGCGGCGCGTTTAAACGCGTTTAAATCGCCGCCGAATCGAACGTTGGCGAACGTTGTATGGAGCGCGCGAGGGCGAAACGCGGCGCCGGCGCGAGGCGGAGATTCGCGCGTCTAATTCTCGAGTCTCCGCCGGCTGCCTCGCTCGTCGTGGAACGCGGTTTCCGGGGGACGAGTATCGTCCTCGTTCGAGGAATTTCTCCGGCGACCCCGGCGACCCTCCGGCCAGGATTTCGAGCGGCGATTACCATATTTCGAGCAGCCGGTAGCTCGGCGCCGAGAGCACGAATAATCCGTGTATTTTCGACTAGCCGTGGCTCGATGGCTGGCTGGATCGCGCGCGCGCGCGCGCGCCACCGCGACCGCGCTATCGGCCCGCTCTATCTTAACGACGCCAGATCTGTCGTTCCGCGTCCCTCTCCTTTCTCTTGCTCTACCACTCGCGCCACAGAGCAACGGTGTCTATCTCGAATCTCGGGACAAGCCCGGGGAACAGCCGTATACCCTCTGGTGGCAGGTACAAGAGAAACTGCCGGAGACGCTGCTCTCGAAATGATTGATCTCTCGCCCGAGCCTCCTTACGCATACTTGGTAGCCATCGATTCTCTTTCCTCTCTCTCTCTCTCTCTCTTTCTTCTTTCTCTTCTTTCTCCCCTCTTTCCTCGTTCGTCTCCTTCCACCTTTCACCCGCTCTCCTTTCGTTCGTCCAGCCGAGATCCGGGATCTCTTGCGTTGTACGCGCGTCGATTCTACGAGAGTAGTTGCTCCGTCGAATTTTCTGTATCGTCGATCCGGGGAACCTTGGACGAGTGCACGGACCCCGGGGCTAATCCTCGCCGTCCGATTGTTCGACGGAGTGGCCGGACCGGGCAACCGAGATTCGGCGCGAGAGACTGTAACGTGTCGGCTTAACGTCACCGAAGACAGTCGCCTATTCCGGCTTACCCGGTTGCTCGCGAGTGAAAGAAAGACGAGGCCGGTTGGAAACGCAGCCACGAGGTTCGCGCGTTTCCGTCTCGGCGTTTTACGCCGCACGAGAAGAAGGCAAGAATGCACCGAGAGAGAGTCGCCGAATTTATTCCCCCCTTGGTGGAGCGTGCACGGCGTCCCATGTCGCTAGGCGGGGCGGAAGGGAGCCCTACGCTTAATTAATGATTACCAGGAAACGTGTCTGGGCCCGGCCTTTATGCCCGGCATTAACCAGCGCGAGGATGTTGCTGCTGCTGCTGCTGCTGCTGCTGTACGTTGCTGCTTGGTCGCTGCAGGTCGCTATCCTGCCCCCGTCTGCCCCTTCTCTTCGTCTTCGTTACCGATTCGGCCGGACAAACGTCGCGAGAAAACGCCGTTCTCTTCCCTCGGTGCTTTCGTTTTCCGTTGGAGCGCCGGTCGCGCGATTTCCAATCGAAAGCACAAAGTACCGAGCGAAAAGTACGCGGCGTCGGCGGTCGTACGCGTTGCAACTGCGTGGAATTTCGATGACTCGGGACTGAGATCGCGAGGAGGACTCTGAGGCTCGCTGTGCGTCCGCATTTGAAGCGAAGATGGGCTGATAAGTCGGCAGAGGAGGGAAAAAGCTGCGTAAATTCGAACGGACCATTTGCTTTGAGCAGCAGGGGCGGACAGTGGGAGCCGTTGTGTCATCGCGGGCCAATTAGCGCGAGCCGCAA
This sequence comes from Bombus confusus, assembly GCA_014737475.1. NCBI lineage: Eukaryota > Metazoa > Arthropoda > Insecta > Hymenoptera > Apidae > Bombus > Bombus confusus. Next base: position 290,208 of record JACXIV010000134.1, read on the forward strand.
ACGAATCCTTATCGAGATCCCGCGAGAGACGCGCCTTATTTTTGGCCTGCCCTCTCCGAGCCGCGAAAACTCCAGCAAGGCGAAGAAAAACGACCAGTCCGGCAGATAGCGACTCTTCCTCGTGTGTACGATCGCTTGCCGCCTGAAAACCGCTTCACTTTGCTACGTCGATCGCCAAAGCCAAGAAAACGCGACGACGCTTCGTTGAAATTGCCCAAGTCGTTCCACGTCCACGTCTCTGCTATGCGACACGTACTTTACGTTTCGAACATGGCGTTGTTATCGCCGGATCGTCAAATTCAACGAACCAATTCACCAGCTGCATGAACTTCTTTCGCGACTCTGCATCTTTTCAACTAAACGTACAGGAAGTTCTTCGAAGCGGATTAGACATTTAGACGCTTACAATATCGGCGCTAATCTTCTACCTGGCGACACTTTGCTTGCGCAGAAAAAACTGGGCCGACGCGTTTGTAGCAAAAATAATGGTCATTCGGGTTCTTCTTCGATAGTTTGCCAGCTAAGATATCATCGCGCGAGAAAATACCAAGGCCTGAGATACCATTCACGAAGAAAGTCCGCCATCTCTCGGATTAGAAGGAGCGATCAGACGTACGCGTCCTCGAGACGCGTAGTTCGATGTAGGTCGACGCGAAGCAGCGTTCTTTCGAACATCTTCAAGGGGCGATCGGTCTGCGCGTGAAATACGCCGAGTTGCTGAGAAAAACTGCGCGCAGGATGTCCGTTTTTCCCTCCTCCCTTTGTCTTCCTCGCTGCTTCCTGTGTCACACGCCGTTGAGCACGCTCCACCCCCGCCGCCGCCACCGCCGCCTCGAAGGGGATCCTGGCGACACTCTTCGCACGTCCGGCGACCCGCCGAGCACCCTAATTGTTGCCACAACAGAGGGTCGCGTCGCGTAAGCGGAAGGGCTGACTCGAGTGGCCACCCGCTCTCTCGGAAACAAGCAAACCACCCTCGAGATTCACGATTCTACTTGGTACCCCAGGCTGGCTACACGGCTTCCTACGTTCCTTCCTGGAAACCGTAATACGCGAAGAAACACGCGTTTTCCAACCGACGTGTCGCGAGATGTGCGCAAGCGAGTCGTGAAAATCGTCGAACTTTTAGCCAGATGGCCGTCGCGAGCTCGTTAAAGACTTTGAAACGAGTGTGTAAATGTGTGGCAAAAAGTAAGCGATGGCGAGTATGGCTATCGTAACATAGAATTAAGTTTTATTCCTTAATCTCGATGGCGACAGGGCTCGACGTAACCCGAAACACTGTCGAAAACAGGTAACAGGTTAAGCCCTGCTCATAGGCGTCTGCGCGACGATTGTCGATACGTGTGCTACGTATAGCGTTCAATAAACGACGCAAAACCCAATTTCAATTCCGTTGCTCTGGCTACGCTCATAAAGATACGAGATTGCATAAAGATATCTCGGTTTAATCTCGATGCTCGCTCTTTTGCGCTTCGAATCGCGTACCCTTGTATGCGGCACCGAATGCCCTGTGCCCGTTAAATAGACAAATAATTGATCAAAAGCCGCCGTCTAGTAACTGGTTCTCGCGCGACACGAGGTAAGAAAGATCGCAGCGGTCGCGAGATTCGAAAGTGGCGGAGAATGCGAGGAAAATGCGGCCACCGCGGCAGAAAGAGGATCGAGGAATTAGGTTCCACGGGTCGACAATAGAGCTCTGGAGAGGCCCGCCGCGACAATAGCGATGCGATATTACGTTACACGGAGCGGCTCACGATCGGTGGCTTCGACGGTGGCCAAAGGACGACCTTTTGCCTCCGCTGTTTATCGAAGGGCTGCTCTCGTTCGTCGGATCTCGTATCCGCCGTTTAATACCCGGGCCCCTTTTGTCGATGTCTCCCTTCTCGAAAACATTGTATCGAGTGGTACGGATCTTCCGCTTTCGATCGCTCGCCCCGATTCCGAACGGAAGTTGCCGGCAAATAAAGCATAATACCCAAGCACCGTTTGTTCCAAAGACGTTTGACAAAGGGATACACCGCCGTGCTACGGCGAAGCGCGTTTGGCGTGGCGAACGCGAGACTGAACGGTCGAATCCGATGGAAAGATGGTTGGTTGGTCGGTTGGTTGGTTGGTTGGTCGCGGCTGGGGATCCAGCGGAGGAAACGTCGATACGGAGGGAATGTATGATCGATTACTTACGTTGTGCAGCTTGTAGTAGAGGCCGCACGCGTTGCAGACTGGCTCCCCGGCCTGGTTCCTCCGCCAGAGCGTGGTGGTCGCGGTCTTGCAGTTGGCGCAGCTGGTGCCCGCCCGCCTCGCCGCGCTCTGCAGCGACAGTTTTGGAAAAGAAAACACACAGATATCACACCTGTAACGCATTAACCAACCGAGTCGTTCGCCGTCTTCCAGCCCGATCTCGAGCTTCTAGGATCGCGGCCGACTCGGCTTTCGTCGCTGTTCCGCCCGATGCGACGCTTTCCAAGATCGCCAGCATCGAACGCGCATACACCGATAATTCTTGCGTACGCCGCTGCCTCAACTTACCGATCTTACAACAGATTCTGGCTTTTCGTTTGCCCGAACCTCACCAGGCCCGGTGGTCAAATGACTAGTTTCAAAATTTAATTCAAAGTTCGTCGTTACTTCTTTCGTTCGGCCAACTTTATGAAAATTCTTACATCGTCCGGTTGATCAATTTCTCAGCTTTTGCCTGAGATTACAGCCTGGTAAGGTTAGGGTCAATGCCGGGCTACTATAGTCCGGTAATCGTTGTAATCAATTATTATCCGCTTGTTCAAACGCTTGTTCTGGTAACGAGTACGCTAATACATGCAGTCATTTGCTCGTATTCGAAATAAATTCGAGCATCGAAGAAGCAACGATTGGAATCGTAACGCGTAAATCGCGGTACATATTCGAATCTATTAGAAGAATTTGATAAGAATAGCCGGAGAAGTTGGCTGTCTGGCGAATTTCGGTTATCGAAACTGTCTTGTCCCCCAACTTGTTCCAACGAACGAGCTTCTGTGTCAAGCAGCTTTGTATTAGGCTTTACAGCGGTGGAAACAAGCGCGATTGCCTTCGGCGAATCACGCGTGCAAGTGATTTGTCGGGCATAGGGAAACGATCGACGATTTGCCCCGTTTCCAGCGAGAAGTTGATATAAACTGGTAATCCGTGGACTTAAGAGACGAGGCTTTCGACGGCAGAATTCGTCGGAGGGATTCCTTTGCAGCTTTTCTGCGGCCGTGGGATTCGTGGCAGGAGAATCGAGAGAAGCTTCCAGAATCAAGAAGCCAGAAACCGAGCTGGGATCGCGTGAAATCGGCCGCCCGTAATCCTCGTCCCGGGGATTGGAAATGCGAGCCCGTGTTCTTACCTGTGAGCCCGGATCACAGTCTCGTAAAAGGATCGGAGACCGTCTCCGCTACACCTGTTTCCCCATCGGCGAACGAGAACCAAGGGATTCGTCTCGTCGTCGCGTCGCGTCGTCCCGACAGTCACGGATTTTACGTGACAGCACCGGTTTATGCAACTTTGTAGCGTCGCTGAATAAATAAACGTACGCTCGATGGCGTCTTAAAAACGCGACGCGTTATCGACTCTTCGACGAACTTTAGGTACGCGCGTACTTTCGAACAACGATACAACGAACGCTTTTCCAACGGCTCGCGCGTGTCATCGAGCGTACCGCATCTCGCTCGGTCTCGAGAGATTCTCGGAACCGCCTCGCGATCGATGCTCTATGCTCTACGTTGGACATTGTATATCTTTCGCCAGGTCCTCGACGATCGTCGCACGCTCTTCACAGGGTCAGGTTGCGTCGAGTTTCGTTTGGAAATCGTCCTTCTCGCTTTCCATTCATCGGCCACTTAACCTTCGAACGAAAAGCAGACCCGGTCGAGGCATTGTCGACGCAGAGGGAAGGCAGGGCTCTAATGGAAAACCGATTGAAAGCTGTTTGAGCGAAAACGCGTCGTCGAAATTGCACCCCCTTTGTGCCCCCGTCACAATGCGTCTCTCGAGCGCGTGTCCACGAATATAAAATGTCCACGCAACTGTTTTTCCTCTTTTTCTTCGGTGTCTCTGTCCCGTCCTCCTCTCGAGAGCCCTCGAGAGAAACAGGCTGCGTCTCGCCCTTTGTCGTCCACACAATGTAACCGTTTTCGCCTGTCTTCCTTCGACAAAACGGCGCAAGAATCCGTGCGTACGCGTAATTCTCGTAATCGCAAGGAGCTCGATGATTCGATCCTCGTCTCTCGTTCGATGTCCGAAGACCTCTGCAATCGAGGGTGGACGATCGAGAATGGACTATCGCGGTAATTGCCACCTCGCTGTTAGGTTTTATACCGATACGATCATCGATCTGCTCGATATCGACGCGTCTGGTCCTCCCTGAGCCGAATAACTTTGATGCATCGTATTTACCTGTATCTTCGGGAACATATAAATCGTCCCTTTGGTTGGAAATTTCAAGCTACTTGTTGTTCGCGAATGGCGAATAAATTGAAGAATCTTTATTCGCGAGTAATTATTTATTTCGCGAAATAAAGATCAGAAATTTCTATCTCAACCGCATTCCAAACCTACTCTTTCGAAAAACTGAGATGTATTAGGTTGTCCGGAAAGTTTCTTTCGTTTTAGAAGGAAACGATAGACGTACGACATCTTTCGTTTTCTATTATTTTACCGACTCGCGTATGATCCATTTTGTTGCCTTTCTGTTATCACGATCATACGTAATTCGACGAGATAATATGAAACAAAATATGTCGTGCATCCGTTGTTTCCTTAAAAAAAGAAAGCTTTCCGGACAACCTAATAAAAGCCACTCTGCAGTGACACGCAGTTTTGCGCTTCGCAGTTTTGCAAACGACGGTTTTCCGGTCTTTAGTTTCTCGTCTCTGCGCGTGCACGATCTCGCACGTAAAACCTTGCTCTCCAACCTCCGTGAGAGATCGTCGATACGCAGCGTAACAGTAACTCTCCGGGCGAATAAAATAATATAAGAGGAAAGTGGGAGTTATCTGGGCGACAAGGAGAACGAAGCAGCCATCAACGCGGAAGACTGTTTACACAGTCGGTGGCGGGGTGGCACAGGAAGGAGAGAAAAACGTTGGAAGAGGGGTGGCTCGACGCGGTGTGTAATCATGGCTTATCTGGCGGATCTTATCGGGGCTGGCGCGTAGCAAAAGGGGTCTGCAGGGTGCTGCGGGCCCCGGCGGAGCCCCTCCGCGTGCAATCAATACGCGGAGAGCCAGCTCATCAATATAGAGGCCCCTATCTGCTCTAGATCTTTCACACCCTCGCTGCGTCCAGCCTTTCACCTTCGCGCCCGCCGGCCTCCGACACGAGGGGGTGGAGTCGCCTGAAAATCGTCCGAGGCCTCGTCGGTCTAATGGTTATTAAACGAGGGAGGAAAGCCAAGCTGCCGCTCGTTCGACCGAGCTCCGTCGTTTCCAAATTGATCAGGGAAAAGCTCTCTGGGAAAGTTGCAGAGACTCGATGGAACGCGGGAAAGAGAAAGGAAGGGAAGGATCGTCTGTCGGCGTATACGCGATGATAATCAGCACGACGATAAAATAATAGCGACGCTGAAGTAGGTGTTCCGCTCGACTGCTCGTTCGCGGCTGATCGTTAACGGTCGCGATGGACGCCGTGGCCGGCGATTATCGAGCGCGCGGAGCGTGGCCGCGAAATTCGATTGCAACAGGACGGTGGATGGTCTGGAGCGAGACGGGAGCGTTCAATTTCGAGAATGACGCGAGAACGACTCGTAGGACGTGAAAGAGGAGCCGCGCGCGGTCCTCTGGTCGAAGGAAAAAGGGGCGGCAAGAAGGTCGACAGGAAATAAAAGCACGATCCGAACGGTCGCGCCGCGCTGGGTGGAAGCGAGAGCCTCCCTCCGGACGGACAGGGAGTAGGGCAAAATGAAATCCACGCGAAACGCTCGAGAACCACCGAGCGGGAAGAGCCGGAGAAAGAGAGAGAAACTGACGTGGCCCGGAGACGAGCAAAACGAGATAATAAGGGAACAAGACCGGCAGAAAAATCGAATCGAAATAAAAGGAGGACGTCGAAGGGACGAGGATGCGAGGAGCGCGCGCGCGCTCGCACACGGCCAACGAACGAGCTGCGGGTAAAACGAACGAGAAGAGAAACGTAGATGGCCACGAACTTCAGAAATGTCATATCCGTCAGTGTCCACGGTTGTGTGCCTCCTCGAAGGCAACCGGTTCCTGGCTCGCGGATCGCGTCGGTATCGTCCCCACTCTGCTAACCACCCTGTGAAACGCCGATTACACGGCCAATCGGTGGCATCGTGTACGCTAGGCCTCGATCCTGGACCCTCCTACCCCCGTGAGCGACGATTCTCAGAATTACAAATCCTTCTACGTCAGGCTACTCGTCGAGCAAAAGCTTCGTCTGTAATTTTGTCGTCGCAACTCGGCTCTGCTCGCGAGAGTGTTGCAGCTCGTTACGACGGGCCGTTGATCGGTACGCAGAGTCCAACGTTAGCCGGAACGACCGCGAAAGACAACCAGAAGCAACGAGAAACTTTTCTACATGTATTAACTTATCTCCGTTTTTCTGTGATAATTGCGTGCGTCGTCTAGAGCAAAGTTCGCGCGAGGGTTCCTGCCCAGTGCAAATGGGTCGTTGATCGGGAAAATCAATTTCCCGAGATGGTGCACGAGCTCGGACCAATCTGAAAGGAATTTCCTAAGAAATCAGCGCTGCAAAACGGGAAACCTTGCGGAGAAGAGGCCAAACTCGACCAAGGAACTGTTTCAACCCCTGCGCGTTCGCACGGTAGCAGAGTGGCTCGTAAATTCTCGTAAATTCGCAACGGTGTTTCTGCGCAAAGATCGAGGATTTTCGATTATTCTTTCGAGGTCCGGAGAGTCTCGCGCGATTCCACGGAACCAGTCTTCTCGCGGCCAATTCGATCAAGGCCGTCTCTCGAGGGGAATATCCTACGCAGTTCCAAGTTCCAACCGCCTAATCGCTCAACAATGCGTGCACGGGTGTCCCGGTTGAGCAGTCGCTCGTTCTCTCGGCTGAACGATCCACGAATCCTCGTCCAACTGCTACGCGCTATTTACTCGCGTGTAGACGACCGCGATAATAACGCTAATAACGATACGATTAATCTCGTCCGCGAGTGGGCCAACGACGGAGGCGCGCGAAATTCGATGGTAGGAGTACGTTTTCAAAGACGACGAGGGCTCGCGTCGCTGTTTGACCGCGCGGACGAGAGACCGCTCGTGCAGGAGAATCTAATATCGTGGTTGACGGAGAAAAAGAGGGGCGAGGAGGGCAGCGTGATCCGTAGGAAACCGGATCGTACGTGACTCGGGACGATTTTTCAAAGTTAATTGCCGGCGAGTTATCGATCGCTCGTGACAGACGGCGCGGGAGCAATTATTACCGTTCCCTGCTCCAGTATCCGACTCTGCCGAACTCGCCCATCGACTCGTGTCCTTCTTCTTTCGCTTTCCAGCCTCGATTTCTCGGAACCGCTTGCATAATAGCCGGTCATCGGAATCGAGTCAACGCCGTGAGCGTGCGCGCGCGTCACTCTCTCGATCGATGTACGCTATCGCGCATACGCATATCGTGTATTCGGACACCCGATGCAATCCAGTCGACAGATCGATACGTTTCTTACGTTCTCAACATTAGGAAAATTGTCGCGCGTCTAACGTCGGATATGCTGGCTTACGAGGCCGGGCCTTGAAACGTCTCGTCACACGCTGATTTATCCTCTTCCGTTCGATAATAAATTCGATCCTCGAGATATTGTATCGGTTACGATGTACGCAAACCGTGCATAGGTATTCGGACACCTGGTGCAATCCAATCAGAAGATCGATATTTTACCGGTTTTGTGGTGGAAGAACGTTTCTCTGCCTGTTAATTATTCGCCCCTTGCCGTAGCTGCGATCGAGCGTCCTGTTAAATTGAAATTGCAGGAAGTTTACCTGCGTCGATCGAGTCCCATATTCATATCTGATAAATGGCCGTCGCTCGATCAAATCCATAGACACTTTTGAAACGCCGTTGCAAATACGTACTCCACTTATTCTAAAATCTCAACATCGAACAGGTACGCTTAAAGTCACTTGACTCGGCTGTGTCCGTGAAAGCAATTTTCATCCACCTCCGATTTATCGCTTTTTTATTTGCACCAATTAATATGAATTATCGTTGTTATCAGTATCTACTAAGCGTATATGGTTGCCCGAGATAAGATCCGAGACGAAAACCATCAACTTTCTTCCGATCCAGTTCCCCGACTCTCCGTCCAATAATTTCATTCAAATCCATCGCCATCGACCGTCCAACAGAGATTCGTGTTTCGCGTGTATTGAACGTATCCGCACCTCGATCCATGTATCCTTTATTACACGCAATATTTCACGTGTATCTAAACGTACCTAATGCATCTAACGTACCTAACGTACCTAATGTATCGCGTATCTAACTACACGCGCATTAACGTATCCGCAACTTAATTCGTGCGACTTTCGACACACAAATATCCGGGGAATCTGAAAGATCGCGTGATTAATAAAAGATTTAGGGTAGTTCGATGTACGCTTTACAGCTTGCTGGAGCAATACGGGGAAAAATCGCACGAATCAAAATACCGACGCTTCGATGCGCACAAAATAATGCACGTGTACCGACGATGAGACAGACAAAAAGATAGCACACGTGTGCTATATTTAATTTCCAGCGTTAAAATTATGCTAGCGTGGAAATTTTAAGGTGTATGGAAAACGTAGCTTTCGCGAGTATGTAAACAAATCATAGATCGACCTTACTTCGATAAGTCCTCTGAGTTGAGAGGAAAACACATAATCTGACACAGACAAAATGATAGCACACTTGAAAAGTATGTTCAATGAAACAAAAGTATATGTATTTCTTGTAACAATATATATATATACCAAACTATATTTTTTCAATAACGCGTGGAACCTCCTTTGTTTTCTATCGCTTCCACCATCCTTTTAGATAAAGAATTGTATAGTTTTTTAATTGTTGCTTGAGCTAAATTTTCCCATTCACTTATAACGCATGTTTTAATTCATTCGTACTTGAAAATTATCGGCCTTCGGCGTACATTGCTTGCAAAAGCATTGCCCAGCAATTGTCAATTATATTAAGGTCAGGTGAACACGCCGGCCATTGAAGAGTGGATATATTTTCGTTAAAAAAATATTCCTTAACAATTTTAGCAGTATGTACTGCAGCATTATCTTGCTGGAACATATATGGTGCTTCAGCAATGCGCTCTTCGTATGTATAAATTTGATTTTTTATTAGTTCGTTGTGCCTTGAATAAACTTAATTTCTGTTTTTCCTTTATATCCGATACCAGCCCAGACCATTACTCCACCTCCATGCATTTGACGTCGAATATTTGTTAATGGTTGCTTGCGACCATCGCGATAATAATATGTGCATCCGTTTGGTCCATCAAGGTCGAACCTCTTCTCATCCGTGAATATTACTTTTCTCCAAGCTTCTTCCAACGTACATGCTCTGTTGCAAACAACAAACGTGCCCCCTTGTGTCTTGAATTTAACGATGGTTTTGCTTTTATTCTACATCGATTTATAACATTACTAGTTTGAAGTAGACGACGAACATTTTGTACATTTGTTTCTACTCCAGCTTTCTTAGCGATCTCCCTCGCCGTAGCACACGAATTGGAAGTAACCCGTAGTATCTTCCTTCCGTATGCACTTGTATTTTTTAATTAATTATATATCACTTTTCGACTGCGACTAACTACTTTTGCAATTTGCGTAATAGAGAGCTTTCGTTTTTCCAGAGCTAAAATCTTACTAATTTCGCTCTCACTAAGTCTTTTGCCACGACCCATTATTAGAATAGTAACATGTCACAGCTCTATATACAAATTGAACGCTAACTCCGTGTAAGCTCGCGAAAGACTGAAGAATATGTAAAGAAAGTTCCAGCGTGCTATCATTTTGTCTGCAATACGCGTCTTCTTAACAGCGTAATAATCTTTATAACAGGGCATTATTCGAAGCGTATTGTTATTGTTCTATATGTTTGTGATAATTCATAAGCAGACGCTTCTGCACGGTAGCGTACGTGTACGTACTCTGCAGCCGCTGTTATATTCGCTCGTCGTAAACTCGCGCTTCGATAAATCTTCGGCGGCCAACTTCCTGCGGAGCGGCGCGCGTGTCCCCGATGGTCGAGCGATTCCGCGAAAACCGGCCGATTCGGCGAAAGGCGGAATCGATCCGGATGAAAGACGTACTGTGCGCGCACCGGCGGTCGCGAGTCCGCTCGTTAATCACCCTATCGGGTTAATTAATAACGCTCGATCGCCCGACAGACGCATCTTGCGTGGCTCGCCGAGGCATCGGTAGCCGACTCTCGTTTCCTTTTCCTCTGGCTCTCGTCCCGTTATCGCGTTACCGCTCCAGCCGTTGTCCCGAAATCACAGCCGGATCTCACGCGCCGATAGAATTATCATTGCCGAATTCTATCCCGCGATAGGATTTATTTATGCGCGTAGAAATCCGAAACGAAGCTTCGCCGGCGACTTTAAACAAAGAGTTGAGATAACCGAAACGTTGGGAAGAGCCGCGTACGGTACAATGAGAGGCGAAGGTATTCGTACGGCTGCAACGTGGAAACAGAGAAATATTTTCCACCTTATTTAAATACGCTTGAACACGCAGCTGTTTATCAGAATTTCTACATTTGCAGTATAAACGTACGCGAACAAATTGTTGATGAAATTATTCGATCATCGAGGCAGAGGAGCTTGCACGGTGCATTTATTACATGCGAACGCGTAGCCGAATATATTTGATAACACGGACAACGTTTCTCTTTTTACTTCCATATTGCAATTGTGCGAATACTTTCGCGTCTCACCGTGTACGATAGAGATATATATATATATATATATATATATACATGTACGTACATACATAGTTGAAAGTTCGTCGAAGGAATTAAGCGGAGGATGTTAAAAATCCTGGAATCGCCGATGCAATTGTTCTAGGAACAGGCTGCTTAAGGACGTGGCCGTCCGGGCTCTCTCTCTCTCTCTCTCTCTCCCTTTCTCCTTCGATTTTATTTATTCCCCTACCACGGGCCGAACCGCATCGGCATACGAGCAATTTGTATCCCGATGAGAACAATGTTTGTATCGAGGTTGTATCGGCGCACTCCCTCCGCTTCTAGTCACGATTTAGTCAAGGATACACGGAGATCGTTATCGGGCCTACGCTCGTAAAACGATCGTTTACTCGTACTCGTACGATCCGGCCGGAAAAGTCTCGATCTCTGCGGCCGGCCTGGTAATCCTCCGATTTACAGCAATTCTCTTTGAAAACAATGGGAGGGGCATCGATTCGACGCGCAGTTGCCTCGCGGCGAGCGGCGAGCCAGCGCACCGGCCGGGACCCTGATTTTATTTTAATTGCGTTTCCGATCCTACGTGCACGCCGATTGCATCGCCGCGGTGATATGCGCGATAATTTATGCCTCGGGATTTCAGCCAGGCGAAACTATGCCGCTCACACACCTCCAGCCTCGCGTCCGCGGACGCAGCCGAATCGCGCCTCGAAATTAGTCGCGCGTTCGCACTTTCGTCCAGCAACGCTGTACACGTTAGATACGTTTGCGTTTAATCGCCTGCGAACGACAACGATAACAACGATAATGACAATAAGAAGGATAATAAAACGACAATAACGCGACTTCACCGACTGGCTCGATCGACTGACCGACTGACTGACCGTCGACCACTGGCGACCGAGTGCCGTGAACCGACTAGTACCGAGACCCGCGAAATTCCATCGTAACGAAAAGTCCTGGATTTTCGAATTTTCCGAAAATCGAACCGATAGAAAGTGGAGGGGGTTTGCGAAACCTGTTACGCCAGGGCCAATTATCGTAGGTCGTTGGACGCGCAGAAGCGAAGGCAAGCACGGGTGAGCAAGCGGCTACGTGGCCAGCGTTCGGCAAGCCGCTCCATATAGAATATAGACTATAGACGAACGCACGAGGCGTCGTACGCCTACCGGGCCACTACTCGCGCTGCACTTATATGCAACCACAGCCGCATAATACAACGTACCGGTGGTACCGTGCAGCGTGCGCTTGTGACTGTGACAAGCAGTGGTACCACATTCCTAACACTAGCGCGCGCTCGACCCGCTCTCGGTGCACGTTCTCCTTCCCCTTTTGTCTCTCTTCCCCCCGCCCTTTCCTCCCCTGTTCGCCGTTTTCCGTTCCACGAGTCCTGGCCACCGGCTAGAGAAGGATACGAACGATGCGAGGGTTCGTGCAAAACGCCTAAACCTTCTCTCCGCGGGGTTCGCATTTTCGCGACACGCGATTCAGCCTGAGATCGAGCAGCGAAATCAGTTTGGCCAGCCGATATTTCTCGCTTCTGCTACAACCGACCGTGCAACAGCCGCTCGCTTGGACGCCGTGCGATTAAAATAACGCCACTTGTTTTTTCTTTCATTCCCATTATTCCAACTTTCAGACGAACTTTTAACTTTCCCATCGCATTTATTGCCAGCGATTGTACGTTTATGCGTTTGCGACTGGTAGGATGCGTTATTAGAATTTAGTAGAATTGCCGGTGCTCGTTCGCGAGGGCACACTGGCGAACGAAGGATCGCCGCTTCGTTGCTTCGACCAGCGACACGCTGTCGCGAGAACACTATTTCGCACGTACTTTATGTATTTTTCCAACAGAACGCAGCGAGGAAGCGCCTTGACGAGGTCGTGTGAAAATCGCAACGGCTGCCAGGTAAACGCGTCTGGATTTATTCGATTAATATTAATGACTGCCGTATCCGATGTCTCGCCGACAGGTTTTCCAGCCGGATTTTTCCCGACTCGCCGTGATAACCCGCCGCTTGTACCGCGCCTCCGCTTTTTTTCCCTCGAGTCTTCGACGCGTTTCTTGCGCTTCCGGTCGAGACGATTGCCGCGGATGGCGACGTCGCGCGGAAAATTCGAAAAACGACGCCGCGGAAACGGCAGGTTCGATATCGCGAAGAACCGCTTTTCTCTGGCCACGCGCGACTCGCCGATGAATAATATTCTATTAAGGGAAGATGCATCGCGGCCGAGCGATCGTCGCTGGTATTTAACGAGGCAAAGGACATCGTAATAGTCTCTTTGTGTCGCGCGATTAACCAGCCTCGCCTATCCTTGAGAAGCACGGACCCTCTCGGCCGAGCGAAACGTTCGTCGATGGTGTGGAAGAAGAAGGGAAGAAGCGCGTCATAGCGAGACCGGCGCGAAAACAAATTCGCCGGGAGAAATTCACGTGGCATGCAATTAATCGGCCAGCTGGCGGAAAATAGAGCAACGTTTTCCGCTTAAACGGAGTAACGCTCGGAAAAGGAGAAGGCGGATTTTCTGTAGCCGAGACTCCATTAATTCTCCAATTACGCTTCTGCCAAATAGAAGAGCAGAAAAAGGAAATTGCACACTGAAAGGCGACGAGCAAATGGAAGCGAGAAGCGGACGGTAGTTAATCGGTCAAGAACAGTGGAGAGAAAACTGCGCAAAGTGGAGGAAGATCGTGGACAACGTGTAAATAGGACGAAGCGAAGCCGGAAAGCTTCTGAACGCGATGGATGTAAGAGAGTAGGCGCGGTGAGAGTGGAAGGACGAGCGAGGAACAGGATTTCACGCGAACCAAGTCGATCGGTTGGCCCCTGAGGATGGAATTATCGGTAATCTGTCGTTCCTTTTCAAACTGTGAATTCCGCTTGCCAGCTATCGAGCCGGTAAATTTCGTTTACGGACCGCTCGACCAGGTTCGATGCAACGACCCGTTTACTACGGCTCGTCGCTATTCCGGAGAAGCCGGCACGAGACATTGAACAGACCTTGGTCCGGCCAGGCAACCTTTCACTCATCTTCTATCCGCTCGACGCGGTACGCGGATCGACGCGACGCGACATGGCAAACGATTTTCACCGCGTAGCGGATACGCGCCGTGACGTAGCCGACCACGCCGCGCCGTTCCGTCGATCCAACGCTCGTCTCTGCTCCTTTCTAATCACTCCGATCACCGACCAGTCTCGATCCGTCGTCCTGACTCGGCCGCCTGGACGATTACCAGCCGCGTTCCTTATCGTTCGCCGAGTTCGTTAGCGGAACTAGTTTAGTCAATTCGACGTAGGTTCGTATGTGTTCGTTATTGAGCGCGCGGAAAGAGCAACGACGAGACTCGCCGTCGAAGACGGCTTATCAGCGGACGAGTCGGCGGGTCGGTGGCGCAACGCGACGTTTCTGCGTTTCTACTTGGTCTGGCGCGTCTGTCGCGCTGCGCGGCGACTATAAAAATCCAGAGTCGCTGTCGCACGGTTGCTCTCGCGATCTCGGGACGAAGCGGAGGAGAGGAGCGTCGGAGAAGAGCGTGGAAGAGGGAAAGGGAGCAGGGAGGAGGAGGAAAGGTAGGAACGGTCGGAGCAGAGCCACGGGGACGACACGGTGAATTTATTTAAATTGCGAGCAATGTTCCAGCGTGTTCAGCAGCTTCTTCTGGGCCGGCGCAATCGAAATCGAGCAAAACGAGCAGCAAAGCGTGCTGGATCGCCGGTTTATATAAGGCGGGGAGAAGTCGAACGGTGGGTCGCCCCGTGGGACAACGCCGCCGAACCACCTCCGCTGCTCTTCCCACCCCCGGCCCCCTTCGTTTCTCTCTGCCACGCGTTTTTTCTACTCTTTTCCACACTGCGCGCCACGGTTCCGCTTAAAACTTTAAACGACGCCACCGGACGACGCGAACAGCAACGACAGCCAACTCGACTCGGCCACTCGCCCCTTCGAGGGTAGCCTGGAATTGCCGCGGGAACCGCCACAGGGAATTACTCGTACGAAGAATTATTATCGGCGAGATTATAAGAGTTGGCGATAAAACGAGCAACGAGAAGGTACGAGGAACGGTAGTGGCGATTTTTGCCAACGGGCCACGCAGTAACGTCGTTAAATAGATACCCAGAAGCCATCGAGCCGGTTTCCGGCTTACGCGTGCTGCGCACCGCTTGATTGCACCGGTCCCGAGAGCGTATCCGCCTCGCGCGGCCTCCTCTCCGCCGATTATTAATTGGATCGCAACGCGGAACTAACAATTATACCTTTGATTTTTCGCGGCCCTAGCAATTTATCGGCAACCTATCGAGAGAAACTCGAGGAACACGAAGCTTCGCGCGTCCTGCTCCCTCTCGCCGTCCGTCGCAGGGGAGCGAGCGCGACGGAGAGAGCTTTCGGGATGAAAATTACAGCGCAGAAAGCTGGCCAATAACGGTACGCGTCGAACCGGCGAAAGAAAGCAACCGATAATTAGTCGCCGTCGCGGCGTATGGAATTCTCCTGGCAGTATTGAACTGTCTACCTGCTCGCTAATTGCAATCGGTTCGCGAGTTCGTTGCGCGTGCTGTTCCTCTTGCCTCTGCCACTCATCGTCGGAGTCGCTCTGCACGGTCCGCCGCGTGCTCGCGCGCCAACCCCTTTCCTCTCTGCCATTTCCATCGCGTTTCGGCCAGCCGGCCGTTGTCTTCGCGCGTATCCGACATTCTTTCTCCTCTACGATGGAATTTCTCGGCTGACTGTACTTTCTATGCGCGCGCGCTGCCAGACAATTCAGAAACGCTGGGAATCGCGTGGAAGCGAGCCGCGTGGAAGGGGAGAGCCAGGCGAAATAAAGTGGCGTATTTACACGATGAGGCCGCGGTATGCAACGCTTACGTTCGGCTGTAAATTACTACGCTGTAAATCGTGGCCTGTTATTTGGCCGCGGAGCGGGGGCGAACGAGCGAGAAAAGTGGAGTAGAGAGCGAGACGGAGGCCGCAGCTTTATGGAGCGCGAGATGATTTACGGGGCGATAGTTGAAAACAACTCTCGCGGATCAAAGGACGTTTAAATTACTGCATCTTCCACTTGCCTCTAAGTGCTACCATGCGCTAAACAATGGGTTAATAACGTGTGCCTGGGAGAGCGCCGCGGTGCTTTCCTCGCTATGTGCAAGAAACGATTAGGATCTTGGGCGTTTTGCGAAACTGCGATTCGTTCGACCGTGTCCCCGTCGTGGAATCCGCTTTGCCATTCGAAAAGAAGCTTCGAAGCGGCCAGGTCTCCGCTCCGACGAGTTTCGCGTCCTTCCAGTTCTTACGATCATTTCGTCGTATCCGCTTCCATAGAAATACCATCGTTCGCATTTCCTACCGTTTACGCGGAATATCGTTTATTTCGATACAACGTTCCTTCCTAATACGATTTATTTCTCTGCTTTCGCGTGGTTAATTTCGTTTAAAAACCGAGTTCGCGGTATAATTTTAACGCCAACAGTTGCAAAGAAATCTGCCGCTTTGACAAGCGAATCTGCGGCATCGTCGCGGCTGGATCGTGTCAGCGACTTGAATCGCAGCCAGCAATTAGAATCAACGAACCGAGGGAGAGGTTAGTCCGAAGGAATTGATGGAAAGAAGGAAGGGACGGCGAACGAGTTCGTTTCCTGGTGGCGTGGCGTGGCGTCGCGGCGAGCCGGCGCGCAATTAAGGTCAGCTCTTTATGCACTCAACGAGGTGACACGAGATTCATTATAGTTTTCCCGAGATGGCGAGAGTTCACGCGAAGCTCGTTCAGCTGCCTAAACAAACATAAAGCTCGCCGGTCTGTTCGTTAATTATTACGCCAGCAGGAAGCGGCGCCGGCACGATCGACCGGCCCGCCACAATGCTGCCAGTTACACCAGGATGCGTTCAAATGCATCTCGCTGCATGTGTACGCGTCGCCTACCTACGTATATATACGTGTATATGGGACACGGCCATTAAGGTCGTATACTAAATTCCAAATGAATTTTCCCTAGCTGAAGCTACGGCCGGAAGCGAGCACGCGGGACAAAGCGCGACCCGATCTACTTACATTTCCCGCGTACGGATCAATTTTTTCGAGATCGTAGCCAGCAGATCCGCTGCCGCAAGACGCGAGATAGCGTCGAATAAACGATCGTATTATTTCCAGCAACTTTCCGTTTCAGCCTGGAATAAACAGCGAATAACGAGGTAGGATATAGCAGCTCGCACAGCGTCGCCCATGTATTATATAAACTCGAACGAAACAAAAATCCCAAGAGGGAAGAAGCAGGGTGAATTATGGCGGGCCACCCCTATCTACGCGCGTACAATGCATAAAGCACGCGCGTTCCGAGTGCGTGCGCGTCCCGTGGCCGCGATTCAGCTCTCGAAACTCGATTTATGACTTTGGCTAACTGCTCAGAGGCCGCCAGCCCCCGGCTGCTGCCCTTGCCAGTCCAACGGACCCGCGCTTAAATGCTAACGCATGCGACCCGCCCGACCGCTCTCCTCTCCTCTCCTCTCCTCTCCGCTGCGCTCCTCTGCTCAGCCGCTTGTCCGCGATCGCCGTATCTCGCCGTAATTACCGGGCCTTTCCACCGGTACAAATAACCTCGCAAATTGCTCGAATCTCGGAATCCGCGCAACCGAGCGGCAGGATTCGAGGGGGCGAGCGGGATCCGTAGGAATGTCGCGAGACGTAGAAATTTGGAAAGATCGGCGCGCAGCGAGAGGAAGAGGAGAACCGCTCGTGGCTCTCGTACGACGCGGAATCGCGGCTCGATTTCAACCTCAACGGCTGCTTGTTGCTGCGGGATAGTGGCGCGTATACGGCTTTCCGCAAGGATAGCCATCTACGATTCAAGGCGTTACAAGTAAACGGTCCCGACACGACATAAATCTCCACCGGCTCGATCTTTCAATAGCGAACTTGGTTCGACACGGATTTCCACGTATTCTCCCAGTCCAGCGGCCGCCTTCTTTCCACCTTGATCTTTTCCTTCGCGATCGGCAGGTGAAGCTTGCGCAATCGAATTCCGATGAATATTCCAGACGCAGAGAATATGTTCGCCTCGAGATTCGGTGCTTTTCTTCCTTTCTCCTTTCCCTCTTTCTTCTCCGACGACAGAATCCGTTGCTCCCTCGAGCTTCGTCGACGTAGCAGCGACAACGAGCAGCTTCCTCTTGCCAGCCGCCGCTGCGCGTGCGAAATCGTTCCTCGGCAAACGACTTCCGCAGACGCGTTCGCTTCGTTCGCGGGGATTTTTTCAAGGAACGTCGAACGGCTACGAAAATCGTACGACGCCGCAGCATTTACGAATTCCCACGTCGGACGCGTGCACGCAGAGAACGTGCGGTGAATACTCTTAACCTTTTCCACCGCCCACCAGCGCGTATACGCGTCTTTTTAAATTCACTGGCCACGCCGCCGACCGATGGGACGGCGGGCAATTTGAATAGATACCGCTTCTCACCGCGGCCGAATTAGAATATCGAGATCGGGAGAATTGTGAAGTGACTGCACCGCGATTACCAAGTGAAATTCCACGGATCACTGTCCCTGCTCGTCGGCTTCTCGTTGAATTGCAAAGAAAAAGATGAAATAGACGAGAGAGAGAGAGAGAGAGAGAGAGAGAGAGAGAGAGAGAGAGAGAGAGAGAGAGACGAACAAACAGACAGATAGACAGAAACCGGGACAGACGGACAGAGGCGAGGAGAAATCTCGGTGACTATTTCTCTATTTCCATCGTTCGACTCTGAAAACATCGTCGAAACTGGTTAATGACTAGTGTGCATTTATGAGAAAAATCTGACAGTGGAAAAATACGCAACGCTATTCATCGATAATGTCGCAAGGTACATGTGCTCGTATAGTAATCGTCCGATTGTGCAGCGCAGCTCTCAAAGCTTTTCGTACGTTTCGTTTGAAAGAAGACCTAGAGCTTGCAAAGCAACTTACGCCTGCGAATTTCTTCGCTGAATTCGACAATCTGTTAACCACATCCGTACGATGGAATTCAAAGATACACTGTATGGAGTAAAAGCGTGAAAATACGAGGATCTTCCGACGAGCGACATCCTTCTGATATTGTCGCGATATTCTTCACTGTCTGAAGAATCTCTGTACACGGTATACGTGTCCGTTGAGTATCGTTTATGCTGCTTGCGTGGAAGAGAGTATTCATCGAGAAGATACTCGATAAAAAAATGCTTGATAAATACGTGTCTGCTTAGCTGCCATCTGGTCGACAGTGGTTATAAAAATGTAATTTCGCGTAAATATGCGCAGCCTACTAATGACGGACAAACGTTGTCTAATGATCGGTAAAATGGTGGCTTTCGGTGAGGCGCGCGAAACGATAGGCACGAGGCGACGCGGGATAATTGCGATTCGCCGGCCGTAATCCGCAGTTAGATAATATACGGTATGATAGGATGCCTGGCAGCCTGGCCACGATTACCATACAGTTGGCTGGCGTGTAGACACGTGTAGACAGGCGTGTGTGGTCCCGTGGCAGGAGCGCGCGAGCGCCGTTCTCTCTGCCTCACGGAGGCTCGATGCCACTTTAATGGCATCATCATCCTCCTCGTTCAGGGCCTCAAACACTATGTTACGCGATTTCATTGACTTAACTGATTTCTGTAATTTTGTAATTAACGATCCGCGTCCGGAGCGAATAAATTGTCGATCGAGCGAGCAAGCGCCGCGCGTATCGGCCGTCGTTTCTTACGCTAACGATATCGTTAATGTCGCGTCGATCCGGCTGAATATTCTCCCGTTTCACCAGTCAATCCGTAACGCTCGGCCGGAAAAAATGACACCAGCGTTCCACGCTATTAACCTGTTTCCCCCCTTTTTTTCCCCGCTCTTTCCTTTTCCTTGCCTCTTTTTATGGGAAGAAGATGTTTGCGAGCTAAACGGACAGCCATTAAGGAACTGCTGGACAGTCGAAATACCATCGCGATCGCTATCGTGGATGTTTTACGCGAGCCGAGATCCGAGCGTAAACGTCGCGGAAAATGAAAATATTCTCTCGTGAATCAACGAAATACGCTTTCCTCGACGCGCGCTTGAAAAACGACTAGCGACAAGGCTATTAATCGCCCCGAGAGGACGTGCATACAACTTCTCGAGTATCCGCGAAAGATCGCCAACGATCGATAGCGTTAATGTCGTCATCACCGTCACTGAAGCTGTAAATCAGAGAGGCGTCGATTTCGCGTACGGCAGGCTTGGAAAAGTTCGATAAAAATTGACTCGCAAGGCTGCGGGATACTGGGTGGTCGAGTTTTCGCGACCACGGCTGCATCGATTTTGCCGTGAACGAGATCGAGCCGCGTACGAACGGCGGTCGACGCGATGTTCCACGTGTCCGATATGCAAATGCCCTCCACTCGATCTGGACGCGATATTAATTTCTGCGCGGGCAAAAAACCCTCGCAGAAGCTCGTCCATCCAGCCGATTATTAATTCGAATCGGCTATTTTCGCTCGCACCAACCAACGACCTACCAGCTTTTCATTCGGTTTCGATGTTTGACGCCGACGAGCAAACACGCATCCTCGATCCGCAAATTCAAAAAGTCGGGGAGCTTTGGGCGTACGCGGAGAATACACGGGCGTGTATCACGCGGTTTGTTTTTGCTGCCCAAATTTATTCCCAAGCGACGAGATTGACTCTCGAAAAGCAGGCCATTTGCCGATTTTAAGGCGTGAATCGCTGTAACGTCGATGAACTTTTTACCGAATGATTGTTCTCATTGAAGGAAGCTCTTTTCTTCTCTCTCCGATTTTTAGGCTGCAGTTCTTCATCTCGCGAGAGCGATTTCGAGCAGCAGAAAATAACTGCGCAAGACGTATCTACGTATGCGCGCGTGTATCCTCCACGCATCCGCAAGAATTTCATGATTCGTTGATTCTTCGATTTTCTAGAGAATTTTAGCTTTGCGGACATTTAAATCCCAGTTTCGAAACGATTCCATGCCACGAAATTCCCGAAAGCCTCGAAAGTCTTGGAAGTCGATCGCGTAATGCATTTCCGATACCTCGAGCTTGTTAGATTTTCTCCGATATTTATGTCAATGATACTATATAGCGTACTATCGACTCGCCAAATAACAAATAATATGTACAGGAACAAGCAGATTACGTCCACGGAATGTCGACATCGCGTTGAAAATTCGAAATGAAGAGGACGATATTCGGATCGGAGCCCTGGAGATGCTCGCAAAACATTGACCGCGCGCCAAGCTTTCAAAAGACTTACCGAAATAACCGAGACCTTCGAGTCTTGCGAGACTTTCTAAATTACCAAAATTGCCAAGACTTTCAGGTATCTTAGGGTATCGGGCGCTACTCGAAGTAACAAGTAACGATCGTAATTTTCCGCCGCGCGCGGACATTCGGTGCGTTACGAAGCACCGGCGAAGCTGGTGGAGGATGAACGATAACAGAGGACTCTAATTGTAAGATCGATCGCGGAGAAACGGTTTCTGTTGGCAGCGTGTACCTGCATATCGGTCGGGGGCCTTCGTCTATCGCGCGGAGAAACCGCGTGTTAAGTGTGTTAAGTGTGCTCTAGTGAACTTTTAGTCACGGCCACACCCAGCCTCCGTCCGAGGCAAGGCTGGACCTCTTACACACACCCACACTCGACCGTGTACTTTCGTCCGGGCGTATCCGATGTAACGGGTGGCCGATGGAAAAAGGACGAGCTGGAAACTCGTCCGGAGAAGTAGAAAAAAGTGGAAACCGGCGTGGGAAAGCTCGAGCGAGATTGCAATTTCGAACGCGTGCAATTTACGGATCGATCGTTTCGGCTGTTTATGGAGATGCGGCATCCATTCAACCTTGAACGCGCGAATTCTGCGCAGGAAATATATGGCAAGGTTTGGACGGGTGCGGGCGCCCGTGGCTTCTAAACGAGCGTCGTTACGGCTCGAATTAAAATCAATTCCCGTTATCAGAAAATTGCAATGTCGTTTACCGGCTATTACACGGTAGACGCGATCAACGTGAAAGACAAGATCAGCCGATAATTGAAAATCGTAGCTGGCTTACGCGATGATTTCTCCGTGTGGTCGTCGATCGTGACAAATTGCCCGATCCAATTAGAGACTTTTTTTTACCGCGGCCACGACTATGTTGCAAGGAAAAATTATCTTGTCCGTACGCGAGTAGCGCGCCGCGTTACTTTCCATCGAGCGTTAATCGTTTCCCCTCCTTCGCGAGCGTCATTATCGCTGTATATTAATGCCGTGTCCGGCTAACGTTTATCCATTATATTCCCGCGCGAGCAGAAGCCGTTTTCACGAGATCTACGAAAGATGCTATTGCATCGGCGCTCCGTGTTCCGTTCTTGCCAGAAGCCTAAAATTCGTGGCAACGTATGCAGACAATTTTCATTTCGTCCGTTAACATTGGAACTGCCACGGTCAACATGGTCTGATCAACGTCGTTTGTAACTTTTCACAGAAATTTTGTACACCGGCGACGGTGGACTTTTAGACGTTCGAACGATTTTCTATAAAATATACGAATAACAGAAAGATTTACAAGCGTTACAAAGATTTTCCTATTCTCTGCGGTTTCGTTTCTTCCACGCGTACGAGCTCTCTACCTTATCTGACGGTAGTTTTAGCGTCAATTACGCTCCTTTGTGTATGTTGCCTGATACAATAAATATATATGTTCTTAAGAAGCGCTTTATTCGAAGGACCAGGCTCCGTGGCCGAGTCTAGTTTCTCCACGAGACCTGCGCTGTTTATCGTTGGGTTTCGATTTCATCGACGACGCAGCATCGTGGCCCCGTACCTATCCCATACACGATGACACCATCCCGTATACATACGTACTTGTCCCTCTTACATTTCCAACTATTAAATCATAACGGCGACCGCGTACAAGCTTCACGTATCGATAAATACAATTATCTAACGCAACCGCTATGGTAAGTTGCTTCACACGTCACCGTACAACGTCGATAAATCTACTCTTAATTTCATTCTTAATTACGCCTTAAATTTCAGGAACGAATACTTGAGAAGCGCTCCAAGTCAATGAGAAAAGAAATACGTTGCACAGCTTCTCTGCTCGTATTTTTGGAAGCTCCAGGCGAGCTGGAGGTCCAGGCGTGGAAAGGCTTGCACATCCGAAATATGATCAGGGTTAGGCGCAATTGGCCGGTGTAACACACCGGCCTCGACGCGAGAAAGTTCGAGCCTAGCCAGTGCATTAATTACGTCACTGGACAAAACTTCGCCACCGCCGACGCGTATAACGCCGCGTCGTACACGGCCCTCTGTCTCTCTTCTTGTCTCGTGTAGTACACGTGCGTCCTTGTTGGTGCACGTGCGCCTTCGTATGCGCCAGCGCGCTCGCGCGTCCAGGCGTCGCGTACCTGAGCAACGGACGAGTATCTCGCTATCCAGGTGTGTAACGCCGCTGGTGTGTGGCATTTAAGTCGTTTTACAACGCTGCTCTCTTGCTACGACACCTAGACGCCCGCGCGTTCGTAACTAGACACCGTTGTTCCAACTTACGCGCGATTCCTTCGACGACGGTGCGACAAATCCCACCGGATTTGGCTGCAGCTTCGGCTGCTTAAGTTTTCTCCCACTTACGTACACCACCGTGCCTACGTATTTTCACACTCGCGAGTCACTGCAAACCTACGAAACGTACTTGCAGCTGCTAAGCTCGTTAATCTGATTTTCGCCTTATCTCTGGCAACCATATACGCAGCTGGTGGATATTGGCGAAAAGCAAGCGATCGATAATCGATATTAATTAGTACGAACGAAAGAGCAACGACAGAAGCTAGGTGAAAATTGTTCCTACGGGAACACGCAAGTCGAGCGACTTTACGCGTATCCGTTAAAAATGTCGAGATCTTGGAAGTGGGAATTTTTCTCTCTCGAACACTGGCCTGCCGAGAGTTTCTGTAGATTTGATCAAGCGTCGGCTAGTTATTGGAGACAACTATGGATCTCGATTCGGTCCCGATTCACATCAGGGAAGTTTACATCGGGGAAACGCGTTCTATCGTAATGTGGAAAATACAACGACAATAACAACATAATATTTCAATCGAATTGCAGCCAGTGTCCAAAGACTTGTGCAGAAAATACTTGTGCCGCGGTGCGCGAGCTGCTACGGTTACACCGGAGGCGTATTTGGGCGACCAGATCGCGTCTCTGCGACACACATCGCGCGAAATGAATCCGCGTTTGGCCGATTCTTGCTGCCTGCTGGCCAATCTTCATCAAGAATTTTAACGCTAAACCTACCGACACTTCTCGTAGACTCATTGACCGCTCGCGATAGGCACAGGACAGACGACAAATTTTTAGAAAAAAAAAGCAAACTAGAAGTAGACACCGAAGAATATATCGTATGCATATTTTATGAAAAGTCATAGACTAGCAAGCGATATGATAAGTATGGTTTAAATATGGTAAAATTTGTGTAGAAATTGGAAATTAGGTAGGTTTGGTGTCAACCACGGACAAGGAGGGAACAAAAATCTGCGATTTTCATCGTTCAAGTCGCGTTACTCGATACGAGTCGTGCGCGTCCAAAGTGGAAATGAAAATATCCAAAGTGGAAATGAAAATATCCAAAGTGGAGAAAATCGTCGGGCTTTCGAGGCCGGCCACCTGGTCGAGCTGGAACGCTAGAGACGAGGAACGCGCGCCAATCATCCGCGAGAGTAACCAAAGTAACTCAACTCCATCGTCGCGGGCAAGTGGTTACGAGGCGCGCGAATACACGTAAAACCGTGTACAGGTAAATATATCGCGAGTTTGTCGTGCATAAGCGTGCCACGAATTGTGCAATCGAGCTGTATGCACGTCAGACAATATACAACGCGGCACGCCGACAACGGGACAGGATTGAATATCCTGTTCAGGCTTATTGGGGCAAGGTGGCCAGCCTTGCCACTTTGATACCGGTCGCGGCGCGATAGCGCTGCGCTACGCTCCGTCGCCAGCCCATTCGGCTAGCGCTAGCGATGGACATTCGAACGTCGGTCGCGAAGAGATGCGAGGTTTTTCAAACATCGGGAAAATTCCAGTCGCTTCGAATAAGATTCGATGCTCCAAGAACTCTTGAAACTGTCGAAACCGACGAAGATCTCGAAGATCTTGGCTGCTTCGAGAAGTCTTGTGACGAGCGTTGAAATTTTGACTTGGCGTATAGTAGTCAATATCTCAGCAGCGTCTCGAACGCTTCAACCCAAAAAATGTCATCGTTGATGTAAAATACTGCAGAAAGCGCGGAAAGTTGGTATTATCGTAAATACATTGATCTACGTTCTATTTGTCTTTATAGCCTGCGGCGTATATTAATAGATTGTAGATACAGTCTTGTTATCAAATAAATCATAAAGAAAAAAAAATCATGAAATTCTGTATCGTTATTACTTAATCATCGACTTATTTAAGTGCACACTTACTTCGCTGAATTTATTACGTTACATATGATTATGTTATTCAATAAGCGATATGCATAAGCAACAAGCTTATTTTTTCACAAGCTTCGTCGCAATCGCCGGAAAATCTTCTCCTCTTTATCTCGTTTCGAATCTATCGGTACTTTCGAAGGCATTCGAGGCCGTCGAAACTTTCAAACTTCGAAGCAAACTTTCCGATCGAAAATTCGAGCGTACGTATACGAAACGACGAGCGCTCGCCAGCTTCTCCGTGTTACAAAGTCTAAGGAAGAAGTCGCGTGATCGATTTCCGTTTCTCGATAAAAACGACAACCTATCCGACGATCCTTATCGAATTTAAATTAATCATTCGTCTGCGTCGTGATTACGTGGCTTCGGTGTGGGTCGATTTACATTTCTAACGATATCAGGAAAAAAGCGGCCGCGATTTTTCTCGCGAGTTTTCCGCGTAGCTGGAAAACACGGCGCGTTTCCACGTGCCGGTCATTCATCACCTCCGTTGTTCCTTTTTCCCCCCCTTTTTCGACCGCATTAAGCACACTCGGGCCTCTGTTATTTGTTCGGTCAACGATAAAACGAGACTAGCTGCCGGTAATTATTCAACCGCTGTCATCCACGGTGGCTCGTGACAATCCGTCTTGGGTTGTCACGTTCGCCCGGTTAATTGTATTAACCCTCTTAGTGCGAGTTTTCCATGCGCCGCTCGGAAATATCATGGCTGACATGCATTTTTTAGGACGCTCGTTAACGTGAACTTCGCTTGCTAAAACGTACATGTTCCTCGCTAGAGGTATTTTCTATTACAACTACTAAACCACCTATATAGAACTGCTACGACTACTAAACGCATTTCACAAGAACGAGACATCGTGACACGCGTTAAAGTGAAATTTCGAGGTGTATCGAAAACGACGAGCGTAAATATCGGGTCCGAGGTGATGACAGCGTTGAGCAAAGCTTTATTCGAACAACATATGACGAAGAAAAATAAGGAACGAAATGTTGTTCGTCGTTAACGAATAAATATCCGAGCGAATAAGCGTCTATCCGAATAAGGATTTATTCGAACAAGAAATTCGTGTAAGAATTTATCCGGGTAAAAGTTTCATCGAATAACTTATTCAGATAAGAGCTTATTCGGATAAAATTACGTATTATGCATAAATATTTATGCGCTACGTGGAGGATGAACATGGTACCGAACGTGAGATATATTTTCAAGCTACGTTGCCCGGTTGTCGCAACATTGCCTTTTACAATCAACCGTTTTCAAACGACAGATTAGAAAGCTGATCGTTCCCCGGTTAATTAATTATTTGATAAATTAACAGTAAGAGTCGTCCTGGTGCGTGCTCGTACGAAATTAAGCGGAGACAATTACTCGTATCGCCGCCAGTCGAATAATTCTGCGATCGTGGCTCGAGTAAATATCAGGCTGTCCGGAAAGTTTCTTTCGTTTTGTAAGGAAACAACGGATGCACGACATTCTTAACTTTATCATTCTTATCTTTTCTTATTATTCTTATTTTTTTATCGAATCGCGTATGATTCATTTTGGCCAGTACGAATTTAATTGAATAATTCTCGCAGATAAATATTTGTCCGAAGCGATCTCTACCAGGAGGGTTAAACTCCGCGCCGCGGCAGTTTCTCCACCACGATTTTCCATCGTCCGTCCGACTTTTCCGCTGCTAATCGCCGTCGTTCGACCTCTCTCTGGAATCGCTCGATCTCGAACCTCTCGGTCCCAGTCCATTATAATTGTTAATGGAAGAAAAAATACACGTGTATCGTCCTTGATTCCTGCCGTCGGCAAAAGCGTTCGATAATTATGTATTCTCGATCGTGTGGCTCGAGAGCCAGCGGACGAAGAGCGAGGGAGAGAGGTGGAGGCGCGAGGACGAAAGAAGAGAGAGAGAGAGAGAGAGAGAGAAATATAGAGAGGGAGAGAGAGAGAGAGAGAGAGAGAGAGAGACCCGGTCAACATTTACCATACGCTCTCGAGCCGCAACAACAATAGAGACAACATAATGACGCTATAAATAAATAATAATGCCACGGTCTAAGCACGGTAGAAAGGCTCTTTGTTGCGGCGTACCCACTTGCCTCGCGTTTATTATTCCGCCGAGGTCTGGGCACGCTCCAACGGCTCCGGATCTTGGAAAAAGAACCGATTATTCCTCCGAAAAATTGCCATCCTCCACGGTGCACGCTGTGATCCGGTTATAGAAGGTTTTAATCGCCGGAGAAAGTTCCCCTCGGCCAGCGAACAAATAAAATTGCACTGCTGCCGGGATAGATCGGCGGATCGTCGGCGCGATTGTTTTAATATTCAAGGCTCGGCCGTGCCGTCTACGCAATCGCGGTTATTATTTACGTAAGTGTAATGGCTGAATTAAACAATCGGTCGGGCTGAATCAGCGGCGCGCGCGATTCACCGGCGACGAGGCGATTTTCCACGCGACGCGATCTCGATGGAAATTCTATTCGAAAAAGAAAAGACAAAGAAAAAAAAAAAAAAGGAAAAGAAAAGAGCGTAAAGACGGAGGGTAAAATTGCAGGGAAGAAAGTGGATACACCGGTTAGCACGCTCGGGAATCGATCGTGGAGCGTGGAAAGGTGGCGTGGTGTAAATTTATTCCGCGTAACGGTGAAATAAAAGGCAGCGCTCGAACGAAACAGATTGGCCGTCTTAATGAGCCAATACTTGGATTAATATTTACCGTAAAAGCTTTTTATCGCTCGTAATTTATACCGGCTGCGCTTATCGCTACATGTGTTCGCTTTGGTCGACTAGGTACGTAGCTTACATTCTGCGCGCGGTTTATTCGCCGAGCGTCGGCCAACCGGCGGACGTTTTAATGATGAGAATGGTAAGTGTTGTATCTTAGGCAGTAAAACCCATGACTGTCGCCGGGAATAGCTGTTGCGCGTTCGTACGTACGCGTTTATATGGTCGCGATAAATTACGTTCGTCGCGGTTGCACCCGGAGATTTCCGAACATCCGCGACTCCATCGATCCTCCAATCGCGGCGCCCAGCTGTTTCCAGCACCGTCGTCCGCCAAAGAAACCTGGCTTCCGATCCTCCAACGGACATCGTCCTCGGAACGCGCATACGCTTACACTGCCGGCCGAATGTAATTAGGATACCCATTTGTCGTATTTACTCGACGATTCTAACGAACAGTCCGCTTAGCGTTCTGCGTGACAAGACGCGTGTCGTCGCTCTAGTTCTCGGCCGTTCTATCCCCACCAGCTTGTAAACTGAGGAAATTGAGTCTGCAGTGTGCGCAGTTTAATACTATAGAAATGGGAAAATAATGAAGTAACGAGGCACGCTGCGAAATATCCTCTAGACGAGCAAAACCAAAGATACGGTTAGGTGGTAATAAAGTAGAAATAGAGTAGTCAGAAGGAGTTAAGTAAATAGGCAACTGGTGTTGACTAAGGAGCGATAGTAAGGCGGATATGATAAGTAGGAAGGGATGAACGAAAGGAATCGTAAGCAAAGTCCATTTGTAGGCTGAATTGAATCTAGGCGGACAGAAATTGGATTAATAATCATAAGAAATCCAACATCATCCGACTAACTAACAAGTAATTTACGATTCTATATCGTTGCGTTTGGTGGAAATTAACGAGAAACGTATCGGACATAAAACTTGAAACGAAATCGCCGAGAAACGGATTTTTCAAGCGAGCGACTAAAAAGAAAGGAAGCTCGTCGCTTTCTACGTAGAATTTCAACAAACAGACCAAACACACATATCTACATTTATATATATATATATATATAGACTGATCAATTACATTCTTTTTCAATGCGATGCAACTGGATCGGTTAAGGATTAAGACGACGAAATGCGATACGCGAACGGAATAACAGATCTCCAGGAAAATTACCGGAAAATGATAAAGCGTGTAATTTATTCCAAGATCTGGATAGGCGTGTCCTGGTCAACCTATGGCCGAGCCGACCACCGCGTCGTATTTAATTTCGATGGATAAGAATTGCGTCCAGAAAGAGCCGAAAGATGCGATGGGTACGCGCGATTTCAGGCTCCCGACGACGAGACGAAGAGGAGGCGCGCGGTTAATCGGCGAGGCCGGTGTTGTTCGAGTTTAGAGCGGTCGTCACGCCGTTTATTCAGTCGCGCGACTAATCGCCGGGACAGGCGTGAGCGAGCGCGAGCACGCGCTCGCTTATCGCTGGAAATTGCCGGTGCGCGCCTACGTGTTCGCGTGTGCACCGGGACAGAGCGATAAATAACGGCCGCGGCGGCCATTACTTGTCGCTCACCCTCTGCCACGGCTCCTCCTGGGGGTGCGCGGCCACCCCCGCGCGCGCACGCTATTATTCCTTTCCCGACTTTCCACCGGAAACGCTCTGCAATCGATCACCAACCACGGCTCACCGGCTCTTCTCCTCAGTGGCGGATCCAGGAGCCTTTCTCGGGCAGGCCGAAACGTGTAAAAGTGTCGTAACAGCTACGCTGTACACTGTCGTTCCAAAAACATGGCTGCGTTTTGAACAATTTTGATTGAGAACGTTACTGAACCGTCCGAGTTAACTGATAATACCGCACGATGGCAAACTGACGATCAAAAGTATATTTTACTTTTACTTACACGATCGGCCAATGTAATCGTATTACTGTGTATCATATCGCGTTATATAGAGAACGCTTGTTTGAATTTTTAGCAACGCTATTAAATGGAATTAAAGGCACACGAGTCGTCGGGGTGTTAACAGAGTTTTAATTGGTATAACAAAACGGAGCACGTAGTCCGCCAATTTGGAAGCATCCTCGTTATCTTATCCGCTGCTTGTCGAGCAAATGAGCCGCGGATAACGTAGCTACTTAAATAACGACACTTGCGGATATCGATTCCTTCAACGTATATTAACCTGCAAGACTAAGTCTCATCATAGCCAGGTAATCTTGCACGACGGCTCTAACAATGGATAAAATCATCCTGAGTCTTGCTTTCTATTCGCAATCTTCTAACAGAATTACGTTTTGTCAAAGATAACCAAGTGCGAGTACATTTCTGACACTTCTGCGAGATTTCAAATCTGTTGCTAACTCATATCTTAGTATCTCTGTCCGGTACTATAGCATGGATAATTTAACGAACTCGCGTTAAACTACCAAACAAGTTTTTCAGGCATATCGTAACGTCGTATTTGTGCATTTTATTATTCTTGCGGGATGCGGCCGCCCCTATCGACCCCCTCTGGATGCGCCGCTTCTCTTTCGTTCCCTTTGTGCTCTTGCTTTCTCCGTGCTTTCGCCTGCCTTCTAACCGGATTACAACGCGCGAGATAACGTCGAGCAGAAACTGCGCTTCAGAAGAAAAAAAGATCTACTCGTTCCTGACTGGCGGGCCGGGCGGGTCGCGGCCGTCTCGATTGCGATACGCAGAGTGACAAGCAAATATCGTGGAGCGGAGCGGCTGCAGCAGCCGCTCGAATCGTATCGCTTAATTGCGCGCTGCGCTTTTTGTCTTCGTTAACGACCACTCTGGTTTCGAGCCGTTATTAGCTTCGATAACGCGACGTTGTTACGGTTCGAGGAAGGGGTCGCTGCACTTTTCCCCGGTGAACGTATTATTTCGTCAAGCGTACTTTCGAGAACGCACCTGACCGGTCCTTGAATCGAGCCGGTGGACGGTTGCAAGCCGCATTGTCGCGTCCAATACGAGATATTATTATTAGCTGGTCCGAAAAGTTTCTTTCGCTTTATAACGAGCAAATGAAAGATTTTATCGAATTACGTATCATCCATTCTGTTCTATTATTCAACTTCAATTTTGTCCCGTTACTGCGAAATGCATCGATAAAGTAATACGAAAGAAAAACTGTCGTACGTCTGTTATTTCCTCGTGAAACGAAAGAAACTTTCGGAGCAACCTGATATTAGTAGCACAGCGGCGGCCGAGGGAAATTTATACCGGGTGTCTCGTCATAAGGGGAAATATTTAAGGGCCGATTGCAGCAACTAAAAAACGATAGGAAACGTTAGAAAATCGACGTATGTTCTGCGTGATCTTGTTCAGGGGATACGCGTATGGCGAGTTTTGTGCTCTGTCGTTTCGTATCCGATTACCTTCGTAGGAGATGCTGAAAATGATCTCTCTTTTGCGTTTGAACGCGCAGACGTCGCTGCTGTCTCGCTGTCGATGTGGCGATACGCTTTCCACACCTCCTGATTCCTACATTTCCTACATTTCCTACAATTCGTCGAATGCTTCGCTCGGTGTCGTAGGAAAGTAGCGCTTCGGCGCTTTCGATAAGCGTCGAGTGTACGACGGATTCCAAGTGTCCGCATAAATAAAAATCCAATGTACGCGTGCATTGAAATGCAACGAGGTCGTTTCCAGCGTCTCCTACGAAGGCACGTGATCAGATACGAAACGACAGAGCACAAAGAACCAGCCGTGTCCCGTAAACAAAACGAATGGGTGGGCGCCGATACGAAGCGTTTCTATCGTTTTCAGACGTCGAATCCCTTAAATGCCGCCCGCTTGTTACGAACCGCCCTGTGTCTGATGGAATCAACGAACGGGTAGAGCGAGCGTGCCACGGAACAAACGACTGTTTGGCAAAATGGTAAAACGCATGTTCTTGGCAGAAAAGTTACGAAAATTCATAGCGTACGAGCGTGAAAGTTTGCTCGGTCGGCCGCCGTGTGCAAAACTTCTGTACCGATAATGATCCTGGTCTGCGTTTGCTCGCGATAGCGCGATCATGGCAGACCGTCGCGTCGTCGAAGAATATTTCTGCCGCAATTCCAAGCTCCCGTCGACCAGAAACTACCCGCGGCGTCCCGATGGCAAGATGGAGCGACGCCAGCGCCGAAGGGACGCCATGCGCGCTGCCCGACACCGGCATTGGTCGACGCCGGGCGTCTGCGCGCCTTTCCACCCGTATTGACTTTACACCCTCTCCTCTGCGATTCTTCGACGTCCCCGTGACTCCGACGTCCCTCCCCCTCGCCCTCCTCGTTCATCCGCGACGCTCCTTTTCTCTCGCTCTCTCTCTCTCTCTCTCTCTCTCTCTCTCTCTCTCTCTCTCTCTCCCTTTCTCCGTGTCGTTCGCTCGAGTCGGCGCGTACACGCTCACGCACACCCTTCGCCGCGCGAGCCACACGAGCGCGCAGGAACAAAGAACGAACGCGGAACGAGCGTACGCGGGGAACGCGGGGGACACAAAGGAAGGTGACTCGGTTCACGGATAACGCACGAAAGCCACGAGAGCACGCCACAAGGGAGACAGAGAGACAGAGAGACAGAGAGGCAGAGAGAGAGAGGGAGAGAGGGAGAGAAGACGACTACACGCGAGGCGAGTGTCTTACAATTGATTTTCACGCCAGTTTGATTTATTCGACCGCGCCACCGGCAGCCGCGTTTTTCGTGCCCGCGGGCCCCAACCATGGAGAAGCCAGCCAACCAGTCGGCCTACACCACCACCCCCGTCCACCCGCGCCTCTCCGCCTCCTCGCCAAGATTTATGGACTTCCACGACGATTCTTTTCAGATCGACGAGACCCTTTTTCTGGTAGCCGTTCCGCGCCAGCTTCCACGGGCACCGTGGCGATTTCCGACGCAACGATTCCGTCGCTGGCCGATTTTCTCAGTCGCGTCCGACTCTTCCCACCCGAGCTTTAAATAAAGCGAACGCTACGGGGATATTTATCGCGGTAACAGCACAACGGTGAAACTTCGCAGCCGTCCGCAGACGCTTGGAATTCCAATAAGCAGCGGACGTCTACGCGGATCCGGATTTTCGCGAGTAGAAGTTTAAAAGGGTTGAAATTTCAAGACAGGTTACAGATAAGGAGGCATTTAAATTCAGAATGGCGATTACTCGTTCTGCTGGCACGTCTCCTACGAGAGCGTAGAAATCCGCAGCCTTCTGATAACACGTTTATTCTGTAAGCCCTGGCGTATCGCGAACGTATCGTTTATGGCAAATGCGGTGGGAAAGTGAAGGATGATAGATGCGACTCTCCGTCTTCGAACGATCGTAACTCCGAAATGAACGCGCGAGATGCGACAATTCGAACGCTGTTTCGTAAAGGAAAATTGAAAAGTGCTCGCGGGAAACACTGTGCTATCCAAGAAACAAGCTTTTCAGGAGGAAAACAAATCTTGCGCAACGACGTGGTCGAAATTCGTGAAAGAGAAAGGCGTATCTGTGGAGAAGCGTGTACCTGCTAGTTCCTAGTTCCACTCGTTTAGACGGATGACACGGACAAAAGTCAAGAAACGACTGACTCTCGTTTATCGGCACTTGTGATTTTCCCACATTGTGGTTGCGATTGTGGCCCATTTTCAAACATTAACAGCTACTTAGGAAGGGAAATTGCACCTATATTTTGTTACAAAATACAAGTATATTACAAAATTATATTTTATTGGCATGTAGAACGTTTGCCAGTAAAAAATCAAAAACGAAAAACGATAAAACGCGACGAGTTAAGATAAGATTCTACGATTGACTTCAAACACAAGCCGCGACGTGTTACGTACAAAGAGTTACTGCTCTCGTTATCGATTAATATTAGTTATTATTGATTATTATCTGTCGAAGTGGTTATCACTTCTAAGAGAATTCTACATCTGTACCGAATAATTTTCTGAATCACTAAAGCCATCGACAGGCCATAGACAAAAGACAAGCACATGGCAACTATAGACAAAAGACAAGCACATGGCAACCATAGACAAAAGACAGGCAACGATGGCTTCGGAGTTTTTCAGTTACTAGGTAACGCTGCTAGCGTGCGGATCTGCACCAGCTCAAACTGTGTTCGTATTTATACAAACATTTCTCTGTTAAATATATATTTGACTATCTTACAATTTGTCCACGCGCTTTCCTATCTATATAACCCATAACCACGACATTATCGTTATTTCATGCTTGTCTTCTCCGGACGATGGTTTCTCGATAAAATCCTGGGAAAAACGACGAAGCACGCGGAATCTTAGCTGCCACTGTCTCGCCATTCTCCTCTGCTAGGAAAGCCTAGCAACTTTCGGAAAATCCGCAGCGAAGAAACAAGAAGGAAGATAAGAGGAAAGTCCTAGCGATATCTGCAAAGTTGCGGGGCTAACGTTTCTCATGAGGATTCCGATCTTTCGCCCCGTGTAATTTCGTGCGGGGACGGCAGCTCCGAAAAATCCACCCCAGGCAGGGATCTACCCTCGGCATGGGAAACACGGGATGGGATTGGTGCTCGATCGCTGGAGGGGTCGTTTCCAGGACTCGGGTGGGATCCATCGAGATCGCGACCAATGATAGCGGGCGCAGCTGCCCTAGGGAATCTACGAATCCTTCTCCGAAGACTCCTTCTCCCTTTTGACGAGGGGCAGCGAGGCTGACGCCTCGGAACGCCGATAGGACCACCGTGGATTACCTCCTCCCTTGCCAACCTCTTCGTCCACCCTAACGACCGCATTCTGCCCTTAATCACGCTTACATGTGGCAAGCGATAACAATTTCGGCGACTGTGCGTGGGGCGAAGGAAAGCAGAGCGGCCGATCGAGACAATAGGAGAAATTGCTAGGTCTCGGGCAAGGTGGAACCGACTTTTTGCAAATGCGATTGTCCGTAATTACACGCTGCGGAGTGTTCGTTGCGAGTAAACATTCCTGCATATAAATCGCAAGCTGCGCACACGATCGATCACCGTGAAACACGGTTGCATCGTGCACCTGTGTGCACGACGCCGGGCTGGTGCGCTGACCTCGAAACAATGCATTCTTCGGGCCACCATCGACTTTTCCATCGGCGGCCTCGAATCCAGTCGTAGTCCATTTTCTTCCCTGCAAATGAACTTCTCTTTCGTTTCGCTGCGAACCTTCCGCCCCTTCCTCCGTCTTTTTCCAACTCGTTATCGTCCACGAGCGGACAAGCTTTATCGAGGCGGAAGATTTTCTTTCGTCGGCCGGCTTAATTATTTAGCGGCGAGGTCTCTCGGCCGGGGAATATCGTTTTGAGCCAGAGCACGGAAGCGAGCGGACGCACGCGAGAAAAATTCTTTCGTACTTTCTCGCGTGGTTACGGCGCCGCGGCTTCTACGCGCAAAATCCTAGGCGCTGCGCTCCTTGCTACGCCGTTGCACGCGCTAGCGTTTCACCTGCAATTTGCTTCCAATTTTTTCTTCCACTCCCTACGCCGCGTATTATTCCATTTCGGTTGCGTGGAAACCTTCTTTGGAAACCACTTTTACGTCGGATTAACTGTCCCTCGTGTACGCGTTCTTTCCTTTTTCTCTCCCCCTTCTCTTTTCTTTCCTTTTTTTTTTTTTGTGTGTGCGTTTCAAGCACGAAGGTAAGAAGCGGCGTATGAAAATTTCCCAACAAATCTGTTCGGCGTAAAAAGAGCAGCGATCTCGCTGCGAGCCGAATTGGCCGAGGTAAATCAATTTCGAGACCGTCGCTTGTACAGCACGGTAGTTTATCGAGCGGCCGATTGTTTCTTTGTGTCGGTGAATGATCGATCGACTTGTCGGACAGTCGAAACTGGTCATCCAATCGTGGCGTGCCGAATCTTAAGTAGCCGGCCGGCGACGAGAAAAAAGTATTGTTCGAGCTAACGGTGTCCACTCTCGATTCCACTCTCTTATTATCGCATCGATTGCGATTCAAATTCAAACTCCGGACCCTTCCCCATCTCCAAACACACACCGCCGGCCGTTAGTATTAGGACAGTGGCCGGTATTTAATATCTACCTACCGATCGAATGCTTCTCCTTCTTCTATATTTCAGTATTTACAGTATCGCAAACCTGTGAAACCCATCGTTCGTATCGCATAATGCGATATGGACACGCGCGCGTACTCTTTATTGGAATTTAGCTTCTCATCTGTTAAGTTGTCCGGAAAGTTTCTTTCGTTTTATAAGGGAACGATAGACGCACGACATTTTTCGTTTTCTGTTATTTTACCGAACCACGTACGATCCATTTGGGTCCGTTTCTATTGTTACGACCATACGTGACTCGATAAAATAATACGAAAGAAAAAGTGTCGCGCAGCCGTTGTTTCTAATATCCCTGTTGTGTCTAATATTACATTTCGTCCGCTGTACGCTCCGATGCCCAGTGATTTACGTCTTCTTTCTCACCTTCCGTTTACTTTCCCACCCTTTAAGCTTTGGCTTAGCGAAGTAGCTAAATACGACTTGATTCAATTGGCAATTTTCAATAAATCTTCCGATAGATGCGCTAATGTTTACTCGACCGGTATCTGTCTGTTTGACGAAAAGGAGGACCAAAGGGGAGAAAGCTCGATTTTCCGGCGAACGAAGGGGATTCCCGTTTCTGCGATGAGAAACTCGGCGCGAAGACGCCTTTAGGCCACGAGAAAGGTAGACGAGCCAAACAGGCGATTGGACGGAATAAATGCAGGTCGAAGACCGCGTAACGAATCGTCGTAACCTATTAACTTGTAAATTGCTTCCGACTGGTGCAGCCGAGAGATGTAGGCGATCCTGGCCGGGCATAAATTCGCGAAATAAATCGTGGCGCTTGTCGTGCGGCGAAACGAGACGCGCGACCAACTTATTGGCCGGCGTGGATCGGCGGATGGCTCGTTTCGGTCCACGCGTGAAAACTACGTCAACAACGCGACAATAAGGGATCGCGCGCGCCTTTATGACTGAAATTTCGTCCGATTTGGCTGCTTCGCTGAGATCGCAGACGGCCGAGACGTTTCCAAGTACGCTGGGGAAGACGATCGTCGGTCAAATTCCCGATTCCAGTGGCCGATAAGAATCTCAGGATTCGAAGAGCGTGGAAGAACGGAACCTGTTTCTTCCTCCAAATAGTAATTTCTACTTCGCAGAGAAGTTGGCACGAAGAAATAAAGGGGCGAAGAAATCGACAGGAAGATCTCGAATCGCGACACGATCTTCTTCTTCTTCTTCTTCTTCTTCTTCTTCTTCTTCTTCTCCTTCTTCTTCTTCTTCGTCTACTTCTTCTTTTTCGCCTTCTCGTTCGAGGAAAAAAAAAAGAGAAAGAAAAAGAGAGCAGTGGAGCGCGGTTGGATCGCCGGTGGTGGACAGCGACGTATTCAAAGTGTGAACGGATGCAAATCTCGTCTCTCATGAGCGGAATTTTCAAGGAAGCTGAAAGATGGATGGAGCACGCCGCCGGCACCGGACAATACGACGACATTTGCATCTGGTACATAATTCAGTCGACGTTTCTGCCCCCGACCATGGTTGCGTGTGCTGCTCATAAACCACCGTGCCGATCTCACGAAATCCGCCTCCCAGGGAAATCGCCTTTTTTCCCTCTTCATGCCCGCCACCTCTCCCTCGGATTTATTCCTTCTGTTTCCAAGCTTCGAAGCTTCCACGACGAGCATCGTCGAGCAATTACATGCTTCTCCCGCTGGCGTTGCTCGGCCACGTCCACTTCCGCGTAACAATTAATGCGCGATGGCAAGACGCGCTTTACTTTCGACCAGCAGGCAACAAGGAAAATCGAGCGACGACGCTTTCACGAACTCCGCTTACGCGCGAATCGCAACAATGCCGTGTAGATCCTTGTCTCGGATAACGACGACACCTAGTCGCATTGTGCGACGGCGAACGACGTTTTCTTCGTCGACTCGCAGTGTCGGTCGTTCGTGATTCAAACTCTTTTCTCGGAAGAGTCGCTGGCCGATTCCTGCGCGCGACACGTGGCCGTCTCTCGGAACTCGCTACTCGAAAAGTCTTTGCAGCAGAGCGCGCAAGATTGCGCGTGGCCGAAGAAGAGACGATCACGAGGCTCGGAACTCGTGTGCGAGAAACAGGACTAGGTTTGCGATAACTATGGAGCAATACGTGCTCATTTACCTTGTTCATTTACCTCCCTCTCGCGCTCGCTCGATAAACTAGCCTTACGCGGCTTATTTTCTCCTTCCTTTCTTCAAGCGTAGCATTCGACCGCATCTCGATCGGTTCGCCACATCCTCCGATCTATCGCGTCACGATATTTTAGTCTTTTAGCGTCGACTTTCCTCGTACCTGCGCAATCTTCCAGATTCCTAGTCGTTTCTACATCCTGTGAAACGTCTCGACGATCCTATCTGCAGCTCAGATATTCGGCGAACTCCGCGCAGCTCCTCCCGCCGATAACCAGCTTTCCCAGTATTTCCCTGTTCGCAATTTTCGCGTCTTGCGTTTCCCATCAAACTTTCACTTGCCATCAAACTTCCTGTTTCTGCTTTCCGCTACCTCTACGTCAGCCACACCTCCGTCTGTGTACTGCGTGCGTTTGCGAGCCGAGTACGAAGCCGCCATGCGCGTTGCCGAGCCGCAGGAAAGAAACGAATTTTCTTTTCCAATTGCCCCTTCCCCTTCGAGATACCACGGACTCGGCCTGTTCGCGAAAAGAATGTCAAAGGGCACGCGAGAGGACGGCGAGTTCGGGGAAAAAATTCCTCGGGCCGGATTAACGGGTCCCGCGAGCGACGCTGGCGCTTCTGTTGCCACTGGAATGTCCAGGAACGCCCGCAGGACCGTAACTCGGCGAGCATCGCGCGCCGCGTTGCACGGCGCGGCGTGGCATGGCGCGCGCGATAACCATCGCCAGGACGAGAGGGAAGAAAAGGGAGAGCGTGTAGGACAGCCGTTAACGAGCGATTCCTCGCAGAACCTGGCCCCCTCCCCTTGCCCCGCATGCCCTCTGCCACTCTCCTCGCGGCCGGACGACGTTCTCGAGGATTCGCTCGTTGGAAAATCTTCAGCCGAGTATCCTCACCCTGGCGATTCCTCTTCTCTCGTTGAACGCAACGCGCGTCGTGTTAGGCGTGCATCTGAGCGCATCCAAAGCCGGAGGTTCAGCGGCCAGCTAAGCCGAGCAAAGCTACGCTCGAAAAAAATTGTCTGCGACGCGCTTTAAATACGCGAAACCGCGTCTCCGCAAGGTGGCGGTAAAACGAGACAGAGACAATTAATAATTGGACACGTTTGACGCGTTGAACGCGCGGCTAATTTTCTGTTCCGCGGCTTCCCGCTTATACGTAAGTGTAGAAAATGCGTTTGTACGTGAAGCAAAAGAGACTTTTAGCGTCAGTCTTTTTCGACGTTGTTCGACGAGTTGCTGGACGCAATTTGGCGTACAACGTTCACTCTTCCGAGCGATAACCGCAATTCGGAGCAACGAAACTATTTACCCCCTTCGACCATCTTTCTCGTCGCGAACGCGTCCACGAACTTGCTGAATCCGCTCCGTGGATTCGCTAAATCTGCTCCAGGCATTCGTTCACTCGATACGCGTTTCATCGTTGAGCCATGTTCGCTCTTACAGTTCTGCTTGGGAATCTTAACGAATTTTAATTTACGAATTTTATTTATATAAAATATCGTACAGAAAATTGCGCTAAGTCGGATTACTCGTGATCGTTATCTGCATTACGTATATATTTCACTATAGTTGCTGCTGTCGGTGAAGACGGTCGCGCACAGATGCATCGAAGCGAACGTTATCGAATTTAGCTTAGCTCAGCTCGTGTTTGCATCTGCAGCTTGAAACCGAATCACGAGCTGCTCTCGAGAGTGACTCGACAGAGTCATCGGTTCGGATAGCGACGCGAATAGCCTCAACGCGGTGTTCACTACGGTAAAACTCTATTTATCTAAACCTCTTCCATACAACCGGAGTACTCGTAATAGTTGTTTGTTATTTTTCGACGGAAACTCGCGCTCGGATAAGTGGCTGGATTCAGCCTCGCAAGAGTTCGGTTAATCGGGCGCTGAGCAAAATTTCGTTCGAACCAACGAGGTCCACCGTAATAAATAAAGTGGAATAGCGTGGAGGGCAAACTCGCGATAGTTTTACAGCCAGACGCGCGTTCACTGCGAAGGTAACCGTAAGCAGTGACAGCAGGGGTGGTTCTCGCCCCTGTTGCGGCGATAAAACAGAGACATCCAGCCGGGCAAGGAACCGGCAAGAAGGAAAAAAGAGAACGTAGAAACGCGGCACGGACAGAAAGGAAGAGAGGGAAAAAAAAAGCAGCAGCGAAAACTTGCCAGCTGTTCCAGGCTATCTGCGCAACGAATCAAAGATGGCGGCGGTCGGTTGAGCGGGACGACGCGCGGAGCGACGAAGAGAGGGTTTCAACCCTTGCTATCTGGCCCATCGGGGCTTTCGAGCACGTTAGACCGTACCCGTTCATAATAACGCTCGGCTGGAATTTCCGTGGAAGAGACACGTCGGCACAATGCGTTTTCACGTGGCCCGATATGTGCCACGACTTTATTATTTCGGCGGAGAGACAGAGTACGGGGAAGAAGGGGGTGAATACCTGGTGGTGGCCGCCCTTTGTTTCGCTGATCGTATCGGCGGCCCTCTTTCTCTCCTCTCTCGTCACATCTGCGACCGGATTCGCTCCCATGGCTCGGCCCCGTAAAAACGCGACATATTGTGCGAAAAGCATATGGCCCGGGTGGCTCCTCCTATTTTTCGGGGCCCTTTTCCACGAGCTCTCGCGAGGGGGTCGATCGACCCCGTCCCTCCTCCGCGCTGCCTTCTTACAAACTTACAAATACCGGTCACACTCTCTGCTTTCCTTTTCACGCTCCTCGTCACCGACACAAGCGTGTATCGCAGCGTACGAAAGATACAGGTTTTTTTTTTTTCGAACGAAAGTACCAATTTAATGGGACCGTCGAGGGGCTGAGGAATCGTGACGCGATGACGTGGCCGGTCACGCTCGGAATGAACCACGTATCGAGAGATTTCCAGTCGAAAATGCTAATTTATCGACGCTGCGGTTATTTACAAAGTTATACGCCGTATTACGACGCTGCCGGTTAATTTGGTACTTTGTAATTCCATAACTCCATTCCCCTTGCTTATTTTCACGCTTGTACTACACGTTGGCCGATCCTTGCTCTTCTTCGTACAGCGCACACGCCTCTTCTCTCTTAATACCCACCTTGTCGTATTTCCATTTTTAATCCGTATTTCATACTGCAGCCTTCAGTCTCGCTGTAACGATTCCCGCTTCCCATGTTTTCCTTCCACGGTATCGTATTTCGAAATTTCCCTTCCAATTATAACTTACGCTTTCCACTTATCGCATCCTGTTCGCCTTACTCCGCTTCGCGATTTACGTTTAGAATGCAATACCTTGCGCTCAAACCTACCAACGATATACGTAACAGCGCGTTTCGTTGCACTCGCGATAAACCGTTAAGGGATCAAAGTATTGCGCGTTATGCAATCGCCACTCGTTATCGACTCTCCTACGATTCGTCCAAGATCCGTCTTGCCAGATGTGCGCGTACATATTTTTAAGCAACGATCAACCCTCCGCGGTCAGAGTCGCTCGACGAGCGAGCGTCGCCGTGGACGAGAGGTCTCGGCGCGCGCAGTTGAGAAAATGTACACGTTGAACGTTTGCGTTGTTCATCGTCGAGGGTTGTATTATTCTCATCGATATTTAGCTCATCGTCATGGTCACTATCGCTAGAAATATCGAAACGTCTGAGCCGATTGCTCGTTGAACGGAGTTCGCTTTCGCTGTCCGAAGCGCTGTCGTCGTCCTCTGTCTTGTCAGCTTCGAAATAATATTCGTCGTCGCTGCTATCACGATCGAACGTGTCCATTCTGGATCTTTCAGGCATCGTGTACGAGGTATTATAAAAAAATATATAAATTGTATAAAAAGCTTGCTCACTGAAAGACTGAAATTCGTTCTGACTCGACCATGATCCTACAAGATAAGATTTCCAAAGATCTATAACTTTCTTTCATCAAAAATACAACACTGTTTAGTTTACCATAGCCATGCGTAAATACGCGTAGGATTGTCGCTCAGAAAAACAGACGTACGTCAGCCGCTCGAAAATAAGTGTCCGCAACTGCGAACAGATTCGGCCGGCTATTTGCGACGCTCGTCAGCAAAGGGTTGATCGTTCGGTACTCGACGCTCTGTCCGAGTCAGCAGTTCGACCAGAAGTCGAGAAAGTCGAAAGCAGAGGTGGTAAAAGCGACAGAAGAAAGGCACGCGAAAGAACATCGGAAGCTCAATTACCAAAAAACACGATGCTATTTAATGATTTATTCGACGTGGCCGGTGCTTTCGCGTAACACCGAGGGCAAACTTTCGTCGAGACCGGTGCTCGATTATTAAAACACATTCCGGAGAGAGAGAGAGAGCCTGCTGCTCCCCGAGGAAATGGCCACGGCAAGAAAATTATAGCGTCGGGCCGAAAATGTGACACGCGTGCCGGCGATAAGGCGACGCCTACCTGTTTAAACCGATACATATTTTATAGGTTCGGCTCGCGCGCACCGATCTACGCGAGTACGTCGTCGCTGTGTGAGTGATAGGTGGGCGGGCACGGTTCGTCGCGCTGTCATAATATTTGAGCTGACGCCGACTACGGGGCGATCGTTAGACCCTCGCTGTTTCCGGGAAAACCTACTATATCGGGGAAAAATAATTTAGGCCAGTGTTCCGTGCTACGAAGCGCGTTCTTCCACACGACGTTGCGGCGCTTGAAACACGCGCTTGGAATTCTTCGAGATTCGCGCGGACTTCGGACGCGATCAGCTTCGCTTGGTCTCGCGGAGCACGTGTTGGAACCGAGAGACGCGTATTTGCATTTTACGTTACATACGCGTCTCTTTAACTGCAGTTTTTTTTTTTTTTACCAAGACA
The DNA here is from genome assembly GCA_014737475.1 of Bombus confusus. Taxonomy (NCBI): domain Eukaryota; kingdom Metazoa; phylum Arthropoda; class Insecta; order Hymenoptera; family Apidae; genus Bombus; species Bombus confusus. The sequence goes on from JACXIV010000134.1 coordinate 333,216, forward strand.
CTCTGAATCGTTAATATTAACGAAGAAATAAATCATCGGGTCTCGATGACAATTTTCCACGTGGAAACTGTTGGAATGATAAATAGAACGAGGAGAAAGGTGTAACAGCGACGCGATCGTCGTTCCTCGTCGAAACGGTCGCGAGCGGATGTATCTTCCGCTTTCCGCACTTCTCTGCGACGGTTTCGTATCGCTAAAACATACGTCTACTTAGCAGCGCACGGTCCTTCGGAAAGCAACGGTATCTCGGCGGAGAAAAAGCGCGACACGTTCGAAACCGCTTCGATCCGTCGATCGCCGCGCGAACGCGAACAAAAGCTGCGGATCGCGCCTGGCGAGTTGATAGGCCGAGGCAGCCGGCCGACAAACGATGGCAAAAACGCGACGATTAATAAATCCAGTGCGTGCGCGAGCGGCGTAATTAGAGGAGCAGGTGGCGGCAAGAAAAAGCTTGAATCCATCAGCTTTGCTCTATCGCGCACGGGAGAAAGCGCGCGAGAGGGATAGTGAAACGTCACCGTGCTATGCGCTTTTGCATCCGCGGAATGCAGACTCTTCTCTCGCGAACGCGACTCGCCTCGATCGACTGGCCGAAACTCCGCACTTTCGCTTCGAATCGACGACTGCTGGCCGATTTCGTCGGGACCCGTTTCGTCGGTGAAACGTTTTTCCGAAAGCCGACCATTCGGTAGAAACGCGACTGGCGATTTATGAACCTAAGGTAGAAAGGAGGCAAGACGAGGCTGATATCGAGTTTCGCCATTCCGTCTGCGTAAGTGCCAGAGCGTCTGCTCGACGAAAATAGATGGAATTCGCACGAGTCGCGTACGGGCCGATCGCACGAAAGCCCCGGTTACCCTTCGCGTTATCGATCCGCCCCTACCGATACCTCGCAATCCGAAATTTCCATTTCTAACGCGTCGCGCGCTGGCGTATTTCCTGCCGGTCGGCTGGCTGAACGTCAGTTTTGTCAAACTCGTTGCAAGCAACAAATAATCCGTTCCAGAAAGGTGCAAACCTGGGAAGCGATAAATTAGAATTTTTTGCGCGCTAATAGATATTCATGGCATTCGATCGTATCTCACGGCGAACGTACATATATCTTGCTGCTACTATTTGCGATAGTGGACTTTCAAAGTCAGCACTTTTCTTTGTCGAATGATATTTATCGCGAGCAAATTACGAATCGTTGGAAAGCGGGCGAGCCGCGTTCAAGTCGCAAGCACGTCGTTCGAAGCTTCGCTCGTTTCAACGTACTCAACGGGCTGATAATCGTGTTTCGGAGAACAGCTCTGCTCTAGCAAGATCGTGCAAGATCGTCTCTCTGCTATCTGCAGATTTTCGGACAGTTAGCAAGGCTCGAGTGGATGACGAATACGCTGGCGGGAACGCCGTGTGTTAATAGCCGCGTATATAGGAAATTAGCTTGGCCTTGTTTTATCTTGCATTCTGATGACTGCATCTGCATATCGCGAGAAACACAACTATCGCGAGCGTGTATTAATTAAGCGTAATGTGCAGCTCGATGCGCGCCGAGGAAACGATCAAGGACACGCTTTTACGAGGCAGACAGGTGCACCAGCTCTTGGACGAGTCGTCGGTTCCCGTTTACTCGCAACGAACAGCGACCGAGACTTTTGGAAGCGGCGCCGTAATCTTGGATTTCCGATACGCGCACGGGTCAAACCGCTTAGCCAAGGCCCGACGTTCTAACATTTTTCGACGACGCCTCGCCGTTACGTAAAGTTTCCTCTCCGCGACTTTACAATGCAAATGGCGCGCAGCCTGTGTGCGTCTTCGATCCTTCCCGGGTAAAAATACACCGGCATGCATAAGCGTTTCGACACTTACGAATTATCGCAAATAAATAAAACGCACTTCGAACGACGGCCATGTACGCTTGGTACATATTGATGAAAACGTTAGTTAATATTAATTAGTACAGATAAAAAAAGCAACGATAGAGGTTGTATGAAAATAACGCTGCAACCGTAGCCGCTCGACGTCGGGCTCCGAGGATAATTGGAATACGCGTTTCCAACCGCGTTCGAAAATTTTCGCCACAGCAACTCTTCAAAACGAAGAATTTCAGATTTTCTTTTCCTGCAATTACCGAAACCGTACGCAGCCATAACTAATATCGACTTTTTACTGAGACACGTATACGGGGTGTTTCATAATAGGCGAGCGATATTTCAGCAACGGATACAGCGTTTGAAAAGGATGAAAAGAACTCGATCGACGCGCGTGTATTTCTTCTTTCAGCTTCGACTCGGCGGACCGTTTGACTCCGATCAAGGTAAGAAGCAAAGAACCAACAGTCTAACACTGTTGCGTCGCAGCGTTGAAAATATACCGAACAGAGACGAGTATGAATTTTTGGATCGCGCCAGCTGTCCAAGTATTAAGGTCGTCCGATAAGTTTCTTTCGTTTTATAAGCATGCGCAACATTCGTCGTTTTCTATTACTTTACCCAGTTACGTACGATCCATTTTCTTCTGTCAACATAAGGATCTCGACGTTCGACGGATTAGCTTTCGCGTTCGTATAAAGATGCATTGTCCGTAGAAGAAAGACGCTTTTCCGGCAGCCTAATACCTGCGCACGGCGAGAAACATCTCGCGAGCAAAATGATTCAGCTTAGGTACTTACCAGGCGTCGCTTCGGCTTGATGAGAGGTCGGTTTTGCCCGTTCATCTTGTAGTAGAGTCCGCAAGCGTTGCAGAGGTAGTGACCAGTGCCGTCTCGTCTCCAGAGAGGCGTCGAAGTTGCTCCGCAGTTGACGCACTCGCGGCCCTCTGTCGGCGTCGCACCGTCAAAACGACAAATCGATTAATCCCTCGGTATTCGAACGCTTCGCGACAAAGAGAAGCTACACGTTCGGTGGATCGAACGATCAGCAAGCGGATTCTTCCTCGCTTAATTTCAAAGCGGAGATTCGAAGCGCGCCGAAACCAGGCTCTGCGCTAGGCTCCAAACGCGTAAGAGTATCTGGACGATTTGCAAGACGTTCGTAGATTGCTTCATCCGCTTTGGAAGAATTCCGCGTGATTATCGTCCGATCGAGCGTATTCGCAAGAAGCTCGAGCGCGCTGACTTCTCGAAACGGTCGAGCAACTGGAAAATTTGAACGTCGGCGAGCCCGAACGTCGTTTAAGAAGGCAGTCGAACGATTTCGACGAGTCAGCGTGCCCGACGCGGACACCAAGTCACGAAGATCGGTGATGGAAGTCGCATGCAGTTGCAGACATACCATATCAAGCGATTACCAGAGCAAAAGCAGAGTCTCTTTAGGACCGTGGCCGTTCGAAGGACTCGTGGATCGAACACGATCGTCCGATAGCGGCTTGTTAATAGCGGGGACGACGTTTCAGATGGGATTGGACGACGAAGGATGAACAGACCTGGTATCGTTAGTTCTAACCCCCACCAGACAGCACACGGAAAGGGAAGGATCAAAAGTTTCAGGCGTCGTATTCTTTTTCCATGAACGACCGATTAATTATCGTCCGTTTAATTCTACCCGGGTCTGCGCGACCCGAAATCCACGTGCTCTCGCGATAGATATCACTGAAACACGCGTACCTTTCGAATACTTGCTTTTGCTATTTGATCTGATCACCCTACTTTTGGCGTATTTCACGCTTGTTGCGAGCGAAAAAGGTTTAAAAAGAGAAGATGTCCAAAGGGACGCAGACTGTTCTACGAGTGAAATAGATGAAGAGGAAGGGACGTCCGAAGAGATGCGGACGCGAAGAAGAAGAAGCAAAGAGGACAGTTATAGTTACAAAATACCTAGTTATGGAATTATAGACAAATTAAACCGCGATCACTTTATTCCTTACGATCGTGTAATACTACTGCGTGTAATACTGATACTACAACCGGTTTAACCGATTACTGGAAATCAACGTGCAATGATAAAGCCGACGTCTGTAATTCCCGGGACGTATAAAATGAATTTGTTACCTAACAAATCCTTCGTCTTCGGATTTTTCAAATTTCTTAATTACAGCGGCAATTAACCGTAGTTAATTGCAGCAATGCACATGTATAATAAATATCAAAGCATCTTACTGCTACGTTTTTTTCAAAGCAATTACAGATTTATGGCCTGATTTCGTGAAAAAGTAATAGTCGTTGCTCCTAATTAGATAATGACCGATCGTTCGTTCGTGCACTTTGATAAAAATCGCACACTAGGTATCCGCCGTAAATCGATCAAAGCGTTCGGATACCCTGCCACTTTGCCTCTTCCATTTTCCCAACGAAAGACGAGCCTGAAAGTTTTGGGAGTCGACGGGAGAAGAGAAGAGAAGGGAGGGGAGAATTTTATCCGATGAAAAGACAAGAATTTTCCTCGAACCGTGAAATCCGCGTCTCTCGAAGTGGTCCTTCGAGCTGCATCCTCCTCGAGATTGAACCGAGCGTTTGCCATGACTGGAAAAGATGTGTAGACTGCGCCGAGACGTTTTTCGTATCGAATCGTACGCAACCGACGTGGCCAAAGAGCGATTCGAAAACCCTTCGATTGATCAGGGGGGTGGAAAATATCAGATAAAAAAAAAAAAAAAGAAAAAAAAAAGAAAAGAAAAAGGATACGTCCGACGATTTCTAATTTAATCGCAATCTTTGCTCTTCTAACGCGGTTTATCGTGTGGCGAGTGTAGACGTTCATTCAGAGACGACTACTCGAGATTGTTTTAATTGCGATCGCTGATCGTTAACGTCTCGGTATCGCGTCCGAGAAAACGATGTTTACGAGAAAGAGGCGGATTGTTTCGACGAAAAGACGAGTTCGACCGGGGGAACGAGACCGATGGAAGCCGGCCGCCTCGTGCCACTTTTGCCATAAACGGATGAATTATGATCCAGGACGAGGAAACCGGCGTTCCGTCACGAATTTGGCCCGGCGATTCTTGCTGCTGCTGCTGCTTCTTCTTCGTCTTCTTCTTCTTCTTCTTCTTCTTCTTCTTCTTCCTCTCCTTCTTCTTCTTCGTCTTCTTCTCAATTCCGATTCCGAACGATTGCTGCGCGAAAACTGTCGCTCGAACGTTGCGCGTTTCGGACGTTGTCGTCTAAACTTTCGAATCGCCAGGCCTACGAGGATTTTTTTTTTTTTTTACGAAAACGACGCTCGGCTACGAATTAAAGAGCATGAAACGCTCTGAGGAGAAAAGCAACGAAATATGAGCTGGCTCGTTAATTGCAATTTTCACTCGTGGCAAAAACACGCGTCTTCGTTAACGATTAATTAATAAAACCATCCGCGGCAGAGAAATCTCTCTACGGCTATTAGCCGAAAGAAGCATTCTAACGAAGATGAAAATTATACGCGCCGCGTGTGTTTCGAGACTCGTAACTCTCGCGAATTAGAAATGCTAAATTTTTACTTTCGACTCGATAGGCGCGGCGTGACGCGCTTGTTTCGCGGAAAAGCTTCCCGTTCTCTTCGCAGACGCAGCCTTTACGCCACAACAACTCGTCAGAACGAAGAATTTCAGATTTTCTTTTCTTCCAATTACCGAAACCGTGCACAGCCACAACTAATATCGACTTTTTTACTTAGACACGTATACGGGGTGTTTCATAATAGGTGAGCGATATTTCAGCAACATACATACAGCGTTCGAAAACGATGAAAAAACTTCCCATCGACGCATGCCCCGTTCGATCTTGTTTACGAGATACGCTTGCGTAACGAGCTTGGTGTTCTATCATTTCGTATCTGATTACCTTCGTACTCAAATTTACTTCCTTGCGTTTCAATGCACGCTGCATATTTACTCGTGGGCGTACTCCAAGTCTGTTGTGTAATCGGCACCTATCGAAGCTCTTGCAACGCATCGCCACAAAAACTGAACGAGCATTTCGACAAATTCGAGAAATAGCTGCGTCTGCGAGTCTCGAGGCAAGAAAATCATTTCCAGCGTGTCCGAAGACAAATTACATACGAAACGATAGAACACGAAGTTCGCCGTATCTCGTAAACGAGATCGAAGGAACCTAAAAGTCGATACGAGCTATTTCGTTATCGCTTCTAGGTACCGCAACCGTCGCTCAAACATTGTTCGCTTACTAGAAAATACCCTGTATAAGTTGTATAGATTGGCTCGTTGCAATTAATATCGTTGGAATGATAGCGATTTATAAGAGCATTTAGGTACGTTTAGTGGTAGCTGTATAGAAGCCGCGATCCACGGATTTGTCTGGCTTCGCCGTCATCGAGGCTGGCACGCCGCGCGTTGTGTGTGTCGTAAGTCGATTTAATTAGCGGACTTCCACGCCGCGAAGTCGGGCCATTGTTCCCGGAATTAGGATTTTTACCACGCCGCGCCGTCCTCGCCGCAGACCGGCTATTATTACCGCAATCAACGTATCCGGCATTTTTCAACCGTTTCATTCCCATTGCCGCTCCCCTTCGCCCCTTTCTACCTCCCCTTCGATCGCCACCGACGACCCAGATTTCCGTTTTGCCCGATTTTCGTGCCACTTTCCGGCTGTCTCGAGTGGCCGCCCTTCGGTTTTCCCTCAAACGGCTCGAGTATCCGCGCCAGTTTCTCCGAATCGAAGATTTGCCTGCCGAGTTGATCGGTCGAACGCTTCGTTGGAACGTGGCGGAGAGAAAAATCGTGCGAGAAAGCACGGCAAAAACGTTGGTCCGCAGACTCTTTTCGAGAGGGAGATTTTTGCTAGTGACAAAACCAAAAAACGAGTAGCATGTAGCCACACCACATCGAGATAGAGAGAGACATAGAAAAAAAAAAAAAACAGGTACGTGTGTGCTGATTCGCCCGCGCGTGTGTGTTTTACACCTGTGTGTGTTTATAAAAAATATATATATATATATATAACAGATCTATACAGAGAGAAAGGCACAGAGAAAGGAACGCGCCGAGTCGAGTCGCCCGAAGGCGGACGCTCGAGCGTCTCCGACGCCTCGAAAAAAATAAGAGCAACAGTAACGTCTCGATAATTGCCCACCGCGGTGTACATACTTGATAAATGCCCGGTCGTCATCCTCGTCGCTGGAGCAGCTTCTTCCAAGGCACGCTAGCGTTTCCAAAGCGAATTTAAACGTCCGCGTGACAATACTAATCCAATAACGAAACTCTTTCACCTGTGACTTTTCTCAAATCGAAGCTCGATCGATCGGTCTGCGAGATTCTTCCGATTGAAATGATGATGAAACGAAACGCGGTATAGTTTAAGTCACGTTCACATACGCGTTTAACGAACGACGAAAAATAAGTCGATGTCATTAAATGCGCGAATATGCCGCAAGCGATATCGCGTTGCTGAGAGATATATAACGCATAGAACAAAGTGTAAAAATAGAAAAGTCTCGTCATCGCAATTAATATTGTCTCGCCCGTGTGGTTCTTTTTATAAAGCCAATCCTCGGATCTCTTCCTCGTTCACTCGCGCTGTCCTCTTCCACGTGCCGTGCAAAATGGCAGACATTATCCATAGCTTCAGAATCAAGTGGACGATCCGATAACTGCTCGGCGCGTGTGCCCATTTTCGGGCAATTATCGAGAGACATTACCGCGTGTACCGTCCGCGGTAGCATAGACGTTTTTCACAGAAATAAACAAGAGACTCTGCTACGTTCGGAGTCAGAGACGTCTAGGCGTTGCCGTTCTCGGTGTCCCGCCCTGTGCATCGACGTTCGTCATAAAAATCAATCAGGTGTGGTGCTGTTCACGCTCGACGTCTCGCGGGTGCCACTCAAAAAACACATCGGTGAGGCAAAAATACAAAAATACGCGTCGGTGTGTCTCCCTCTCGCCGACAACACTCAGCTCGTTTCGATAAAAAAAAACAAAGAGAAAAAAAATATATATATATATATAGAGAGAGAGAGAGAGACGTGTTCGTCGTTCGTATCAACGAACCGTAAGCGAAAGACGACCGCCACCAAAAGCTCGTTCGGGGATCAAAAAACGGAACGAAATTGAAAGAAAAAAAAAAAAGAAAAGAAAAGAAAAGAAAAGAAAGAGAAAGAACGACGACTCGAGGTTTCTCTCCTTGGAAAAAGAAGCGGTGTTCTTCGTGCCTCGCTATATTCTAGGAACGAGTGCTCGAGGAATATCGATTGGCGCGAGGAACGCCGTGGAAGCGAAGAACCTCGAGTCGATAAATAAAACGAAGGGAAAAGTACCCGGTGTGACAAAAGTGAAAGCAAACGAAGGATACTGGAACTGAAAGCGAAAAACCGCGCGAATCCTGGTGCTCCGAGTGGTCGGAGATAGTCGAGTGCACCGGGGTTCGTGCGTGCAAGCAAAATAAAGGAAACCAAAAGCGTTAATGCGAAACCAAAGGAAAGAAAAAGTGAAGTGAAGTGGGGTGCGGCCGTTTCGGTGGCAAGGAGCCTCGTCCGATCACGAACGGGCCATTCTACTGCGTGGAACTTGGTTCGTTCGACGTCCAGACAGGGAAAAAGTCCAAGACCAGAAACGACAGCACTCGTACGGCCTCGTCTCCGCAAGTATGTAGGTACTCGCTCAGCTAGGAAGACGACCGAAAGACCATCCAGGTAGATACTGTTCTCTATCGCTCACTGTCACGCGTTCCTCTGTTATTCTACTTGTATACGTGGCACTTTCGGCCAATACGCGCGCTTACACTGCCGGCCATTTGTATCGGCTACCTACCAGTGGCTACGAAACATATTGGCACGCTCTCTTGTGTTTGACGACGAAGCGCATTTTGTCAGCTGCCGCAGCTTGTTTTCATATACTTCGATATACCTGACTAATTTTGAATAATACATAGAACGATGGTAAATGATACGCTGTAATAAATACGACGGTGTACAAACACTTTCCGCGTAAATGGTTACGTAAATGCTACGATACAATGCTGTGGCGGTAGTTTTTGTAGCCACGGTCGAACCGTTCTAGGGAAATTTTACATTACGAGACGCGACTGATACGAACGGGATAATAGAATCGCGATGCCATTACTAGAAAGCAAAATCCACGGAAAGCAAGTAATTTATGCGAAACATCGATAATCCTAAACGGTGGATCGTCGCCGACAGTGTGCTCTTGCGATTAGACTGCGGATTTTTACGTTGTCGCGTCGAGTAACGCGTCGCAAGTCCGCTCGAACGAGCAATTGCGATGCTGTCGGGTCTCTGTCGGAAAGAACCCTCGATCTTGCGAAATACGCAGCTAGAAATGCTTGCGGAGGCTAGGCCGTCGCGTTTTGAGAACCAAGGAAATCGAAAAACCAAGGAGAACCCAAAGGATGAGAGAAGAGAAATAAAAGAAACGAGAAAGTAAGAGGGAAAGGTGGTAGGCGTGCCGCTTACCGGCGGACGTCCTCGACTTGTTCCTGGGCTTTTGCTGCTGCTGCTGCTGCGCGGAAGGCGAGCTCGGCGTGTTGGCGTGCGCGTGACCGACCAACAACTTCGAGTCGACGTTAACGCCGGCCACGCCGGTCGCGTTGCCGGCCCCGGCTGCGGCGGCGTGATGCCCGAAAATACCGGAAACCGCGGTTCCGTTGTGCGGGTTGTGGGACGAAGACGAAGAAGACGACGAGGAGGCGCCGTGATGATGGTGATGGTGATGGTGGTGGGTGGTACTAGGATACTGCAGGTGCTGGTACATGTTATACGCGCTGGTTGCCGGGTCGTACTGGGATCCGGAGGTGGCATGGTGGGTGTTGGAGGCAGCCGCGGCCGCGGCTGCGGCGGCGGCGGCGGCAGCGGCCGCGTAACTGTCCCTACACGACGGTGAACTCGCACCACCGCCACCACCGCCACCACCGCCCGCCGCCACGTTGTTCCCCTGATACGCAGCCTCTTGTTGCTGTTGTTGTTGCTGCTGCTGCTGCTGTTGCTGTTGCGTGGTGCTCGCCTGTTGGCTGCCGGACACGCTGCCCGACTGGTTATTACCTTCTCGTTGCTTCACCTGACCGGTCGCTCCGCCGTTCGTCCCGTTGCCACCAGCGTTTCCTGCGTTCGTCGTCCCGTTGTGTTGCTGATGCGGCGGCGACGGTGCTCCGTGGTGATGGCCCAGCATCACGCTCGGTTTCACGTCGCAGGAGCTCGCACCGCCGGCACCCAGCGCGTCCTGATGATGCATGAACACGCCCATCGCCGCCGCGTGGGCCACCGCCGCCTGATACTCGCTGCTGGCTCCGCCACCTAACCCTGACAGAGGATTGCTGCTGTTGTTGTTGTTGTTTGCGCTGCTGCTGTTGTTGTTATTGTTGTTGGTAGTGCTGGAGGTGGTGCTGGCGGTGATGCTGTCGGGGGTGGCGTCCTTCGGCGGCGTCGGCGGGAAGGAAAATAGATGGTGGCCAGCACCGGCTCCGCCGTGACTCGACAGGCTGCCGGTGGTCGGAGGCAGAGACGAGCCCAGCGGGCTCTGCGGTTTATCGTCGCTGACCGCGCCGCCGCCGGTCGAGCCTGTCGTCGTCGGGAATCCCCAGGGCGTCTTCGAGGTGTCCGCCCCGCTGCCCGATAGCCACGGGTGCAGCACGGAACTGTGGAAGTGCGGCCGACAGACCTGGCTCACCGGCCCGCTCGTCACGCCGCTGCTCGACATCCTTGCTGAAAGAACGCACGGAAACGGATTGGTTAGACGACTCTTCGCTCTTTTCCTTCTCCAGCTTCTACCTACACGCACCCTATACCTAAGTTCTGCCCCCTACGGAACACTGCAGACGTCTCGCCGTGAAAACAACAGTCGAATCCTCGACATCTCGCAAGATATCTCTCGTTAAAAGCAAAACGCGGTCCTACTCGCGTTGCGGCTTCGCCCGCGAGCTTACTATTGGTCGACCGTTTCGTTTCGGAGCGCACCTACTGTGAAACGCGCGTACAGACAGAGACGATCGTCCGTGTGCGATGGTCGTGGCGCGGCGTGCTCCAGAAGTCTCGCACCAACAACGCGATCGTTTCCTGCGCCCGACAGAAGAACCTGATTCGTGCGTGCGCGGAATGATCGGGTTTTACGTCGATCTTAAAGGCAGCTAATTGCCGAGGACGTCTTAATTACGCGTGCAAAGCCCGCTCTCGCTTGACACGCGCGCTATCGTCCCCTTTTTTCCCTCCCTCTAACGTACGCGATCGTGCATTCACCCTCGTATTCCGCAAATCCTTATCCGCGCGCGCGCGCGAGAGAGAGAGAGAGAGAGAGAGAGAGAGAGAGAGAGGGTGGACCCGCCTCTGGCCAGGTATAATTAGACGTTCATTAACGATTTCAACGTTCCAACGTTGCAGCCTTGCCTATCCAGGATTCGCGTTACCTCGAACCATTGCCTCCGCCCGGTTCCGCGAAAAGGAATCGTTTCGTGCAAATTCGTGACTCGGGCGCAAGCCTGCTTACGTCGGGTGCAAGTTGCACGAGCACGATCGATATATCGAATGGTTCTTGCCGGCGTTGCTCCGCCACCTCGGCGGCATACGCTGATAACGAGCGAATGTTTTGCCAAACTCCACCCCCTTGCAGCCCTCCGCGCCGCTGAATCACGAGCGTTAATTCGAGCTTCGAGTCGACGTCACGCTCCGTATTCCTCGCTAAACTTACGGCTCTACCTGCGGCCTCGCGGCTCTTCCGCCCGCGACTTGGTCGTCAGAAATTTGGTCGCCTGGCGCAACGAGATCGCCGAGAATCACCGGGGCGGATGAATCGAGAGAGATCGTATCGCCATGAACGTTTAGTCGGGGACGAACGACGAGTTGAAGATGGGCGTCGTTCCGCTGTGGAAAGTCGTCTAAATTTAGGAGCATGAAACGTAATACGAAGAGGGAGAGCACGGGACGAGCAGCTGCAGCGTCGTGCAATTAATCGAATGCAGCGATGCCCCGCCTGTAATTGGATCTCGTGCATTAGATGGAAAGTAAACAAGAGAGCAAGATCTCGGTGAAAGCTCGCGACGACCAATTTCGCGAAAAACCTCGCGCCGGATCCTTCGCTGTCGCTGTGCAATGCGTAAGTACACCTACCTACCACCTTCGTACTCGGTAGTTTGTTTCGTCGATCTCCCATTCATGTGTTATTTTTCGGCAATATCGATAGCGACAAACGATATCGATGTCAACTATCACAAAGGTAGGTAAGCGAGCAGGTACTGATTTTGTCTGTATTTTCTTCACCGTGCGATCCATTTGATACGTTCGCTCGTCGCAGAGTCTGTGCCTTTCCACGCGATTCTATGCATTTCTGCGCCTTTGGGCGGGTATCGAGCACTTTCGATCGGTAAACGTGAAAGCAGAGCGATGCGGACGTTCGGGTGATTTTAGTCTACGGACGCTTTCGCTTACCTATCTGCGGAGTAACTTTATCAACGTTGTTCGTCGATAAACGTCGCTTACGTCGCTCAAGAGCAACGTCGAGATCGCGGGGTGACGCGACAGATTCGCGAAGCTAACGAGACCGGCGAGATGTTTACGCGAGATGCGCGAACAAGTGTCCGAATGCGTGTCTTTTAAACATAAACGCAAAACGCTATAGCTCGGAGGATATTAGCCAAATTAAACGGATGTACGCGTCGGTGTAAACAACAATCGATAAAAATCTCGGCGAAAGCACGTCGATGTGCGCGGCAGGTGTAAAAACAGGAAATCCGAAATCCGTCATTTTCACGGGCTCCAGTGTTAATTTTTGCAAGGTGGCGGATGGAACGAGGGGGAGAAGCCAGTTCGCACTTCCTTCGGTAAAAACTTTCGCGCTAAGGGATATTTATCATCCCGCTGCCTCCGCTTTCTCCGCCAGACGTTCGCTCTTTTTCGTTCGTTTGCGCGCCGGTCCTCTCCGCTTTTTGCGGCCGCCATCTCGCAAGCCGCCGCGTCTCTCGTTATCCCCGAGACATTCTCATTCACGTTCGCGCTCGCTGCTCCTCCACCCACGGCCGAGAGTGAGTTTTTCTGTCGGCCGAGCGGTCGACGCGCGAATTTCGCCGGCGAGGAGATTGGCAAACGTCGCGACGCCGGGAAAAGGAGAAAAAGGCGAGGAGCAGCGAGGTCTCGTTAAGGCAGTCTCGTGGAGCTCCTTAGGCGTCGATTCCCAAGGCGGTCGTTTGGAAACGGGTCGCTTCTAATATGGCGCCGCTTTTCCACCTCGCGCGCTGCCTTTTTTCCTTTTTCCCGATCCCCAACTTCCACGCGTTATTCCGATGCTAACGAATTTTTTCGCCGCACGAGCAACTGCGACCGAGAGCCTCCCATAGGACCGTTGCTTGAACGTCGGAGGAGAGTGTCGGGAAAAGGAAGGAAAGCGCGTGCAGAGCGAGCGAGCGAAACCTAAGATATCGGAAACAGCGTACACGCACCGAAACCGAAGATCATATTCAAGAACTATTCTTCAGGATATTCCGCGAAGCTCTGAGATCGCGTAATATCGGGCACACGAATGCGATAAACGATGAACGACAAGACGTAAAATAGAGAGACGGGATAGGGCGCAACGCGTGGCAAAAACCTATATGGAAATAGGATGGCGTGGAGCGTCGATTCATATGCAAGTAAGTGTATGCAAGCCGGCAAGATACACCTAAGCCATCGTTAGTTAGACAAGAGTATAAAACGCAACGAGTTAGCGGCAGTGGCTGAGAGAACGAAAAACCCAGGAAAAGCTGCAGGCAGAATATAGTCCGCTAAGCTAACCTGGCAAATCCGCACCTCGGACACTGGGAATGGAAGAGGTCGTGTCGGAACGCGTATCTACGTACTCGGAGCCGATAGGCGAGAGGATACGCTGGCGACGAGCAGGTCGGTGCGTCGGTGGATCTCTGGTGGCAGAGTAGCGAGCAGATGCGACTGTTTTCGAAAGCGCGAAATGCGAGAATAATGGAAAAGAGGAAAAGAAGATCGTTCGTGTGTCTGCCGGTGGAAACCTGTTTTCGCGGAAGGAATTCGACGTGCTCGAACGACGCGACGTACGCTCTCGGCTAGAGCTGCAGCTACTGCTGCACGATCGGCCGGCGATAACGCGGCGAGATCTACGCGCAATCTAGATCGCATCCATTAATCGCTTACTCGATCGCGACGACTCCTCGCCAGACTACGCCCACGCGCGTTGAAAATATTCGATCCAATAAGTCACACCGGTCGCGATACGACATTCCGCCTGTTAATATGATAATTGACTCGTCGGCTGAATATCTAGCAACCGGATCGCGATACCTCGCCGCAGTTCACCGCGGAGATTCCTTTCGATTCAAGGAGACGAATTTGCCTGCAACGCTTGCTCGCCCTCCAGCGCATTTTTCCACCGCTCGTTTTCTACGCGGCCGCCACGTACCGTGGATGCGCACCTATAGACGCGATATCGCGCACTAGGCGCATACCAACGGGAACCGAGATTAGAACAATCGCGCCTGCCTATTTTGGAAACTTTCGCTCCTACTTTCCACGGTTCCGCGTACACAACGCGTACGTTGTCGCGCGTAAGTATTTCAGTCACGTGGGAATTATCGATAAGCAGACTTGCAATAAAGATCTCTGGTTTAATTTCTGGCCGCGATTTAAGCGACTCGACTATCCGTTATGTTGATAAATCTATCCTCTACTTATTTAGCAGGATTTAACGCTAAACCTACCACGGCGGTCAAATTGACCGCTTTGAAATTTCTACGCAAATTTGACCACGTTTAAACGTTATCGTATCGCTTGCTAATCTACGACTTTTTATAAAATATGCACGCAATATATGCTTCGGCATTTAGTATACAAAAGTATACAAAAAGATAATTATTCGCGCTGTATGCTAATTTTGCACTGAATACGCGTCCGCGATAAACAGCTTGCAAGTTCTATGTACGTTTTTAACTAACATTGCTTTCAAGTTCGATGAATCACGAGAGTCGTGTCAGTGGTTGCGGTGTTAATGGAATTCCAAAACCTGTTATATAACGATATGTGCGATATGTGCATAAGAGTTTTCTGTAGCAACTGTTTAAATGGATACTTTTATCAGCGAACGCGGAAGATATGCTTCGAACAAAGCGCTGATTTTTCACTCCGATCTCATCTCGTACGCGTCGCGTAGGTAGATCGCAAAGATTAGTAGACGTCGATGCAAAAAGCCGTCGCTGATATCGATTGGCGCAAATGATCGAAGCGATAATTGACTCTACGGAAATAGCTAAACCGAGCGAATTTAAGCGTATTCGTTCGATGCCGAGATCTTGGAATAAGCGAAATACTTGTGTGTTTTCAACCACATTCCGCGAGTTCCTACAGATTCGATCGAGTGTCAGCTATTTATTAAAGATAAATGCGGAACTTGATCGATGCGGCTGTGATCTTCGTTTTACATTCAATTCAGCGGAGCATGTAATATCGCGGCTACGGCAAGAAACAGGCAACTGGCAGCGGAGGAACATTCTTCTATCGGAGCGCT
The DNA here is from genome assembly GCA_014737475.1 of Bombus confusus. Taxonomy (NCBI): domain Eukaryota; kingdom Metazoa; phylum Arthropoda; class Insecta; order Hymenoptera; family Apidae; genus Bombus; species Bombus confusus. The sequence continues at coordinate 348,576 of JACXIV010000134.1, forward strand.
GTGATACGCACCTGATAAAAATATCAATCCGCCGATTAAATTGCACCAAGTGTTCCAATACTTACGCACAATTATATACGTCAGAACCAATACGGGTATGTCGAGGATTGAATTTATTATCCGAAGAGGAGATAAATCAGCGCGATGAGACGTTTCAATGTCCAACACGGCACAGTCTCGCGAGCCAGCGTGTCCGACGCTGCATACGCGACGATTTTCGTAACGTCGAAAATGTAATAAAGATACCGGTCTTTCGATCGGATCGCCGCACCAGGTGTGCAAATACTTGCGCACAGTGGCGTAGGTCAGCGCCAATACGATACGAGGAGCGAGAATTCGCCATCCAAGAGAGGAGGACAAGTCGTTTCAACGTGCAACGCGCTACGGTCTCGCAAGTCGGCGGATATCCGACGTTACACATGCGATTTCCATAAGGTTGAAAATCCAATAAAGATATCGATCTTTTAATTGGATCGCGCCAAGCGTCCGGATACTCGTGCGCGAAGGAAGAAGCAGAGGATCGCGTGGTTCGTCGGTGGAATTTCCAGGGGCGCGAAATCTTCTCTGGACGAGTTATTCGGTGAATGGGAAGCGCGGCGACGCGCGCGGTATCTCCGTTTGGGTCGACATTCGACGTCAAAGCGACTGCACTCCAAATAATTAGCCGCCCCGAGCTAACAGTGGCGTGGCGTGGCGTGGCGTCGCTTTTGTGCACAGGCGTCGCGAACGAGCGCGACGAGTATCAAAGGCTGGAAAGGATTGAAAGCGTCGGGCCGTGGTTTTCAAAGGACGAGCCTTTGCCTATCGACGTACACAAACGCGTAAAAAGACGGAACGAGAAAGCAAGGAAGCCTGTCGATGCGGGAATTTTTAAGCGCGCCGGATTCAACAGGCCGGCCAATGCATGGAAATTGATTTCTGGCGGCCATTTCGCGGACGCTTGTTTTCCATTGAGCCGGGAGATCGCGGCGGATAACGAGCGCGGCCATTTCATTCACCGCCAGCCAGCCGGGAGAAAATCGCGTCGAGAAAGGAAATCGCGTGAATTATGCGCGGCTCTGGCCGCTGTTTCAAGGAAAGGCTCCGTCGCCCCGACGTTTCCAACCGCGTCTCCACGGTCCCGGCTAATTATTCCCTCGTTACGTCGCCTCTTCGTCGCTCGAGTAAGTCGTCGAGCAATCGCCGTGCACCGTTTCACGATTAAGCCATCTATCACCCTTAACAGTCGGCGATTCCACGAATCGACCAACGACGCGTTTAACCGACCTAACCGTCTGGCGATTTTTCTCGGATATCGCCGCTCCGCGGAGCTCGCGATTCTCCTTGGGAACGGCCAGGAGGCAGGGCTTTCGAGTTCATCGAACGCTACCGACGAAACGCGACTTATCCGCCAGCATTAAAGACACGTAAAGACGGAGGATAGTTATTTTCGCGAAAATACTTCGCCACGGCACGTCGTAAATCGCCGAATTACGATGGCAAATAAAGGGAAAAAGTAAAAGGGCAGAGGACGGGGGGGGGGGCGGAGGCGAGGCAGAGCGCGGCTCGGCCGTAATAAGATTCACGGCGTGTACGAAATTCCAGGAGAAAATAACGTCTCATTTGGTCGTCGACCGCCACCAGCGGCTTTCTCGTAATAACATGCAATTTCACCCCATACGCTCGCCCCGGCCTTATCGATTCTTTTTTCCTCGCCGCGAGCTCCCTCAAGCGCTCGCCAATTATTCGCAAGAAGAAACCACCAGACGGATTTTTCGTCTCTTATTTTCTGTACGCCGTGAGCGAGGGCTAAGCGGGAAATGGAAACTCCACGAGCGGCGCGAGCTGCGAGCGGTTGCCGCACGAAGCCGAAATGCCGATGAAAGAAAACGGATCGCGGGTGCAGCACTCAACTAGCCGACCTCTCGACGAAAGTAAAAAATCCGCCAGGCGGAGGGCGAGCGTAGCCTGCGCGCCGTCGAATCGTGACACCGAGAGGGGGCTACCGACTCGCTGCGCTCGACTCGAGACTCCAGAGGAACCCTCTTAGCCAGAGGCGAGCGATCGAGCGAGCGAGCGAGAGGAAGAGAGAAGCAACAACGAGGAGGAAGATTGATCGCGGCGAAGCTGCATCGCGAGTTGCATCTGCCTCGCGAGGCTCTGCTCTCTCCGGGAGAGAGAGAGAGAGAGAGCGAGAGAGAGAGAGAGAGAGGGGCTAGCAAGACAGACGCAACGGGGAAAGAGAGAAAGAGAGAGCCCCGGGAGAGGCTCCGCCTTCGGTTGGCGTGTGCATTTGCGCAAGATGGCGGCGGTCGCGAGTTTTGCACGACCTGTGCGCCGTGTTCGACCGGCGGATCCTGCGGCTCGGTGGTCGCGGCGGGCCTGCACAGCCTGCTCGCACGAAACGAGACTCGGCGATCGTTCTTGCACGGCGAAACTTTCGACGGGGTCGTACGCAGCCAGGAGACCGAAGCGAGCAGGGGGCAAATAGAGCAATTAAGCGGCCGCAGGTAGACGAAGGAAAGCGAGAAGGAAAAATGCGAGAGACGGAGCGGATAGACGGAAAAACGCGCGGTGCAACGCCAGCCAGATAAAACGACCGAGATAAACACGCACGAGAAGAGCGCAGCGGGAGGATCGGCAGGTCGAGAAGAGAGAAGAACAGAGGCAGGCACAGAGAGACGGAGAGAGAGCGAGAGAGAGAGAGAGAGCGAGAGAGAGAGAGAGAGAGAGAGGCGGACGGGGAGGGAGAGAGAAGGAGGGAAAGAGAGGAGAGGGTAACCTACAAAAGCAGCGCCTCCCGCGTGGCCTGCAATTACGTATGCACCTCTCTGAGAGGCCGTGGGCTTCGCGGTTGGCTGCGCTTCCTTCCTGTCTGCCGCAACCACTGTGTGTATTATGCATCCCGGGGAGCGCGAGCGTCCGCCTGTCTTGTTTATTTTTTACCCATCGCCCTGCACGCCCCCGATCCGCGTGGCACTTTCCTCGATCGATCACTCGCGGACAGAAACATCCTCCGGCAACCGTTTCTCTAACGAGTCTGGCAGATTCGGAAGACCCGAGAGACTCCAAGCGATCTCGTACGCTTCTAACCACTGGACTGCGCATTTTTCACGCGGACTCGTATTTTTCAGAATAGCGATTAAACAAGCGGCATCATCGCGATACCGAGTTGTTCCACCTAGCAACTATTACGCGAAGCAGAAATATCGTATTGCCTTGCGTTTTTACGCCATTTGCTTCAGCTGGAAACGCGTATGGTCAAAGCGAGCGATTTCTGATTTTTCATAGGCGCGTCTCTGACACTCTGACAACGATTCTTTGTAGAATAAACGCACGAACTATCCTATCTTGCACGCTAATTTTCTCGCGATACGAGCCTTACGCGTTCCGATCGTTGGCAGCTGCAGCGTTGTTTTATCGAACGAGCCAAACGCTCTTTCGAGTAACGAAATCCCCACACGCTTGATCCCCGCACAAATTCCCCACAATCGCAGAGAAAGCCACCGGTCTGTCGGTGAGCGCTAATCGCGCACGAAGAAGATTTTCGCAGAAAAGCCGTCAAACTTCCGTCCAAAATTCTCCACGACTGTCCCTCCGAGAAATTCCTGCCGTGGGAGTCGTTTGGTGAAACAGGATTCGACTCGATCGAGCGGAAGAATCCGTGTGGGACGATACGCGTGCTCGAGTGTGCTCCTCGCGAGGTTGGCGAGTCTTCGGCTGTCAAAACAGGCACCGGTACACTGATGGATGACGGCGAGGATACAGGTAGTGACGTTTCAATCGCGGGCGATAATCAGAGGTTGGTAAGACGGAGAAACGACTGCTTGCTCTGGAAACACGTTCTCACACGGCCAGCAGGAATTCCCGAGGACCGTGGTCGTCGGTGTCAGGGGTCAAGCACCGCGCGACGCAGCCAGCGCGAGAAAGGGCAAGGAGGGAAAGAAGAGCGGAGAGAAGTCGTAAAGAAGTCGCAGGGATGGCGAGCAGCCGCGGCTCCAACGACAGATAGAGATTTGATTGCGATTAGGGCGCTGGTTTTTTAGCGCAGCACGAGTTAACAGAGGACCGAGTATGATCCATGCGCGTCGGCAAGAATCAGGGATATCGCGTTCCAGGGCCTCGAGATCCGACCGGCTGTATCGAGTTTCGTGCCTCTTCGTGCACTTTTTGGCTCCTTCCCCCTCCCCGCCCCCTCTGTCCGACCGCCACCTCCCTCCCTCTCTCTCTCTCTCTCTCTCTTTGCCTGCCTTTTGCGCTCCTCTTCTCTCGGCTTCCTCTCTCTCCTTGCTTCTTCATGCTTGGCCAGCGACCGAGAACCGAGAACTATCCGGCGTTACCTAGACCGTACGCGCTATCGCTTTTTCTCGGCCTCGTCTCCTCCCTTTAAATCCGTATTATTAAAGAGACGACCAACGACGAGAGAACGCAGGCCCGTTGAAGCTTCGCTCTATTCCGTTCTATTCTTTCGCTATTCCATTTGCTTGGATATCGGAAGCTACCTGTGTCAGAGCCCTCGCAGGAGCACCGGAGGACCGCTATCGATACGCGTGTCAATTCTTCTTTGCGTTTGAACGTCGAACGTTAGAGGCGGTTTTCGGTCGCAGTGGAACGGCGATATAAAATTTCGAGGCAGGCTCGAGTTAGCCGGGCAGAGCTGGTTCTGACGACGGCGGCGAAACAGTCGGCTCGAAACGAAAAGTCATTTACCAAAGGTGTGTTGTGTGCAGGGTTCGGGAGAACCGACGAACAGGCGTACGCGCTCGCGTGCTCGAAAGTGGATAATCGAGGCTCGATCGCGCACCGAGATGCCGGCCTCGAGGTTAAGCAGCGGCATGTTAGTTTTCAATCGCCGTACTCGCCTCTGATTCGAGGCCGGCGTTCCATCCACTTCCGGCGAGCGCGCGATCGTGTTGACGCGAAACGATGGCCAACAGTTTCGAGAGAAACCGTCGAGCATGGGAATCGTTAACTGGGAAAGAAGCAGGCCGCCGAAAGAATTTAACGGAACGGGGAGAGTTTCGTGCAGACAGGCTGATGTTTTGCAAAATTTCCAGGAATTTTTTAGCGCTCGCAGGGCAGCCTGCGCACCACGACATAATTAAATATCCGCGTGGTAATTAACGAGCTAGACCAAGACGCCATTAGCCGATCGTTGAACCGAGTCACGCGAGAGACACGCGAAAAAACCGGCAGACGCCGCTCTATCCCCGTACGAGTACGTCGGCCAGCTTTACGACTGTTGGGGGTGGAAACAGCGTCGCGCGGCAGCGCAACCCCTTCCCTCCGCGAATTTTTAATCCTGAACCCCCCCGTGGATAACCGGTTACACGAGTAGCCAATTTTTCCCTTCCCTTCGAGAGCCGTTTATCGTAAAACGTTTCCTCCTCCCTCCTCCCAAAACACAGTTTCACGCGAGAAGACTCTATGCAAAATGTATTTTGTATTACCAAGCTCGACGAACTTATTTCCACCGACGCTTTTTACACGAGCGGTTAACCGGCCACCCCGTACATTCAGCCCATACGCAGTAAATTATGGCCGGAGTTGCGAAGGGAGGTTTTATGGGAGATTGTACAAAGTGTCGCGTTCCGCGGGTACTTGTTATTAGCATCCAAGGTAGGAATCATAATCATTGACGTAATGATTGTTACACGCATGTACGCTATATACCGATTATCGGTAGAATAAATGACGATTACCAACCAGCGACAGAAGAGCCGAGGTGACGCGCGTATGCGAGAGACGGCAACTATGTGAAATTATATCGCAATTTCGAATGACTTTTCGCTCGAGTGGATACGGTGAGACGTCGGTACTCGTTACGGCAAGGGAAAATCGAGAGTAAAATTGTCGCTGTACATCTCGCGTTTCGCGAATGGGCCGTTTGCTCAGCAACGTCGAACGTTTTGGTCGATTACACCGAGGGTTAACGTACAAAAACAAAAAAAGAAAAAAAAAAATAAAACAAAGAATTCGAGAGGCAGGATCGGCCGCGATAAAGAAGCTTCTTTCAGCTTTATCTATCGATCGATCAACTGGAAATCTAGCGTCTCTTTTCACCGAAAAGCGAGAAGAATTCGACGAAGACGACGATAAGATACAGGTTACGTGCGGCGGGTGTATTTGCCTAAGCAAACGTAACGATATCTTATCTGCAAATTCGGCCAGCACCCTGCGCGATCTTGCCGAAAGAAGCGGAATAATTCCAACCGCACCTTGCCGCCGTCTTAAAAAGAGAAAAACGCGCGAGATACGCCCGAGGCTTGCGCAAATGGAAATTATCAGGTCGGCCGAAGAGTTTCTTTCGTTTTATAACAATGGAAGCACAACATTTGTCGTTTGGTCCGTTTCCTTCTATCGAGATAAACGTCGCAACGTTCGACGGATCACCACATTTCGCGTTGGTGGAAAGAAGCATTGTCGCAAGACACGTGTCTGTGAAAGAAAGACACTTTTCCGGCCACCTAATATCACGGCGAGTCGCCTTCGTCGTAGCGAATACGCCGCGCGGATTCTCATGCATGGGAAACTCTAAAGCGCAAGCAAATATCGAAGATATTCCAAACCGATACGTTGTTTACTACAAATGCTCCGTTTCTGCGATTGCATCGTCGGGAAGGCGAATTCGCATGAAAATCCGCTGGACAGTAACGAAGCGTACTCGAAGCTGGCGGCGTTCTCCGCGAAAAGAAAAGAAGAAAAAAAAAAAGAAAAAAAAAAGAGAAACACGAGTAAGGAGAAGAAAAAAATGATTACACTTACTGTGAGCGTAATGTGCGGCGGCTGCGGGGTGATGGGCGGTTGGTCCTGCGTGGGGATAGTAACCCCTGTAATCGGTGGGATTGCCGACGACTCCGGCGACTCCTGCGCCCCCCGAGGGCGGCTCCAACGTGGACCTAGGGGGCTCGTACCACCTAGCCGCGCTCGACTCGCTGCTCATGTCCATCCTGTCGAGAATGCTCCTCTTGCGACTAGCGGAAGGGTGGAAGGTCGACGATCGGATCGTTCAGACGGGGTTGCTCCAGCAGGGGACAACCGGGAAGGCTGCACGGGGTGGGGGGACGCGAGGGGCTGGGAGATGGAAAGGGGATGATTAGGAACGCTGCCAAAAACGCCTCTCTGCCGGAAGCGTGGTCCTGCTGAAGACGCTCGGCCAGATCATAGGTAATCCTGGCGCTTCGTTCACGATCGCGAGGAAAATCTGTCTCTGACCCCGCCTTCTGCAACGACAAACAACAAAAGCGTCTGCGGTTAGTGGACGCACGAGAGATAATACACGGTGCACGGTGCACGGAGTACGGTCGCGCGAAAGTCGATCGATTTCGTTACTCGCGCCTGAGCCACTGAAAGGAAAACGCACGCGACTTTACGGAACCGCGAAGCCGCCCGTATCGCGAGACGTTGAAATTGCGCCAGGTCCGCGGCCAGCGTAGATGCTGCTACTAAAAAAAACGTGTCATTGGCGGATTGCGTAACACGAACGTGCGCGAGTAAGGGAACACCGGCGGAAACTCGAGACGCGGCCGCTGAAAACCGCGGAATCCGGTTGCGAGCAGTCGGTTTATCTCGTTACGCGATTAGACGCGGATGAGCGCAGACACGGCGACCGAACGCCGCTTTTTTCCTTCGGCCGCGTGCGAATTTCGTGCGAAGCAGCGACATGGCGAGAGGGAAAAGGCACTAGCTGCGCGAACGACCGATCTCAGATGCCGCGCGCCGAAGATGGTAATCGGATGTTGGTCGCGCTGCCGTCGATCGACCGGCCAATTTCCACGGCTCTTCCTTCCGGCCGGCGGCGGCAGGGGTGCGGCGGGTCGATCTCTCGGCCAGATCTTGGCAGATAAACGCGCGAACAAAGCAAGAAACTCGCGGCCACACTCACCCGTCCGCGATCACGATAACCGATCGCTCCGACAGATCTCTGTTAATTAGCTCCCGATCTGCGCGCTTCGGCCAGGCGACACTGATGTGCGCTCGGCCCACTCCACCGTCGAGTGCCTCCAAATGATTTATCAATCGGCCCGGGTACACGGTCGATGATCAAGGTCATCGATGACGCAACCGAAAGGACCGATCGCCCGATATCGATAGAGCGTCGTACGCTCGGAAAACCACCGCAAACGATCGACAATGTTCTTTACTCGCCTATTTATTTACCGCTGTACAACCGTTTGCCGCGTAATTCCGCTTGCTGCGGGCAGTCGGCTGTACGGGTCCATCGATTTGCTAAATCTATGATATTAAGTTTGCTGTTTCTTCACGACATCGTCAAAGAGGATTGCCCCTTCGTCTTGCCTTGAGATTCGATAAAGCGGATTCGATAAAAATGGCAAGAAATATGCGGTTAAATAGATGTTTCTAATGGTCGATGGCCGATAGAATTGCTAGGAAAGTATATTATGTACGTGCGCGTAGTCGGTGACAGAGGGACGCGGCGTTTTCAAAATTATACGTCCAGGCCAAACAAAATACTCGAGAACGAGATCCGATAAGATATACACAAAAAGCCTGGCGATAAGATTAACAGCAGGAAATCGGCCGCTAGTCGGTTCCAATAATTCTTCACACATCTCGCTACTTTCTACGCTAATTATAATTCAATAATTACGATCGTAATTATCGCCGCTTTTTACCGCTATTTAGGGAAAAGTGCACAGCGTTCCAGCTTATGACTTGCGAGCTATCGTTCGCGATATCGCTAACGAGTGAAACCGCAGCCAGATGCGCGTACGCGACTCCTTTGATTCCATTTCCAAGCGATTACGATCCGGTCGAAATCGCCGACCTTGCTGTTCCAGTTATTACGCGCGTGCAGAGTACGCGATCGCAAGTGCAAGCGAAAAATGCGTCGAATCGTAGCCGACGACCGACGATTTCCCTTCTCGCCGCTACTCGTCTTACGTCGTGTTTGGAGAATCGAACGACCGTCCAGCCAAGCGTCTCCGTCTAAAGCTTTCGCTTCGAATTTCGACAAAAGTCCCGAAATACCGAAAGTCCGCGGAATCGGAGCAGTTTCCCGGTGATTCTACGAAAAGGCAAGGAAAATCGCAGAACCCGTAGAATCGGCTCGAGTCGAGGCAAAAAGGAGAAACAGAGGATACAAAGACGAGAGAATTCGCCGGCCTAACTGCGATTTTTACGTTACGAAAGCAGATGGCAGAGATGGCGCAGGACAAAACGGAAAGACGATCGCGATTGCCGGCGTCGATATTTTCCGGCGATCACTCCTCGAAATCGTGAGGTGGGCCTGAACGGTTCGACCATCGAGATAAGCAACCTCGCCAGCTGATAAGGAAACTACCAAATGACTTTAGACGAGATTAGAGAAGTCGAAAATAACCCAAAAGAATCTACGCTCCTCCGTTCAACGCATTTTTCGTCCCACCCTTTCTAATCCGAATCTTGTATTACCGACGCAGCAGAATCTAACCACGCCGTCCTCCTCCTCGCTGTCTACACCACCCGAACTGGACGTTGTACTTCGATAAGAATTACCAAAATGTGCGTAGTTTCGAAATATTTACTTGTATTATTTTTGTTATTTAATATACTGTATCTTTTTTTATCGATAAAATAATTGAACGAACGCAGGTATCTCGGGAGGCACAACGGCGAAAAGAACGGGAAGGTGAAAGCTCGGAGGACGTAGGTGGAAAAGTTCGAGCGGAATCGTCAAAGTTCAGAGTTCTACTCTGCTATCATTAAATCCGGCGATTTCGCGCGGGAACAACGATATTTCGACAAATGGCGAAAGGATGCAAGGCGACGGGTCTTATCTCGTTTCATCGACGAGCCAGAGATAAGACTTTTCGCCGCAAGGTTCGGCACACAACCCGGTTACCTTCCGTCGTGGTCATCGCCGCGTCGTCGCGGCGAAAATCGCGGCGACGTTCCACGATTTATCGCAAGAGGCGACGACGTTACATCATCGCGGCGAAAAAAACACCTCCATCGAAGCGAGCCGGCCGATCACGTATCGCGTAGACTAATCTTATCGAGATTCGTTGATCTTGTTCCGTCCGAAAAAAAAAAAAAACGGCGTCGCGTTGCACGCGCGAGCAAATCGCCGCCGATTTCGTGACACCGCGTCGAAAATCGTGGAGCGGCGGCCTCGAACCTGGAGCGAAGTCCAGCCAAGACTTCCGTGCAACGTGCAAGAAAATATATCCGGCCGGATTGATCGTCCCCGAAGCACCGCCAAACGTATCATTGCCCTTAGCCGGCCGATTTTTCGGAATTCTGAATTAATTACGCGCCCCTTCCGCTATCTTCTTTCTTTCCGTTACTTTACTTTGCTCGCGAAAAGCTGGCAGCACGCGGCAGCTACGAACGTCACGTCCGATGGAAAATCCACGTATTTGGAAACTGCGTGAAACTGCGTGAAACTGCGTGAAACTGCGAGATCGATTCGCTGGCGATGGGGCGAAGGAGCGTAAGTGGGAGTTACAAGTATTACGGGCAGAAGCGTAATATTTAAATTGCCACGTAAGATCGCATCGGCTGTTATAGATTTCCGATATGCTGTTGGAATCTCGGTTGAGAGATCAGGCGAGAAGCGGAATTGGTTTGCGCCGTGTAGAACGACGAGCGAAAGACAGCGACGCAGAAAATGATTACCCTTCGGATCCTGTTGACCGAAATTCGACTTGCAGCGTCGGATGAAAGAAACTTTCAAATCGATACGCCGTTGCAAACTTCTTATCGATAACTTTACCATACAGATAACGATCGCGTAGTACGTGCGTGTTACGTTCGCTCCTATCAAGCGCGGATACGTTTTAGAAAACTACCGTGTCTTTTTGTGTCTTTCGCTTTGGAAACTCTTGTCCGCCAGTTGCCTGGCCACCAGACAATCGAGCACGAATTTTGATTATCCCATGGGGCAGCCGCGGGTCCGCGCAGGGAGACAAGTCGCGAAGCGCGAAGCGCGAAGACTCGACGACGATCGAGATGCAAGCGCGAACGAGCAAGATGAGAATCACGCACGCGTGCGATTGCCAGCCGTCGGATCGAGGCTCCGCCAGGGAAACACGATACTCGCGGACCTTCGCTTTGCTGGAAGAACGCGCCCCTGGAGGCGCGAGGTACGCGAGCTACTCTCGTTCTTTGTCCAATTAAACGCTGTACCTTTGTTGCAAAGCGGAACGCAGCGGCAAGCAGGATTCTACGTCGATCGTCTTCTTTACGAAGAATTCCCCGATCTCGTAATTCGCGTCGAACAACTTGATAAATGGGAAATACCGGATTCGACGATTTCCGATGAACAGAAGAGCGCGTAGATCCTTCGAGCCAACGTTACCGAGAATTTTCGCAATACGAAGATCTCACTCGATATCCTGTCGACCAATAATTCGATTGTCCATTACAGAAACAATGGAGCGCTCGTTCGTGATCTACGATACCGTCGTCCTGAATTTATCGATGACTAGGCCGCTGGTTCTTGGGCATTTACAAGAAATTCCAGGGTGTAAAACACAGCACGGAAAGTAGAATACTTATTACGATAACTAAGAAATCAAGCGAATATTTATTTCCATGCTATTTCCGTGTTTCTTCTACCGCTAAAAACACGAGATCGAGTAAACGTGCGCGGTCTATGGACGACAGAGTGGATTCTTCGAGCTTAAAGATGGACAGAGCGGTGGAAGACAAAATGCGCGTGCATAAATTTCCCGTCGAAAAATTCCTCCGCAACACACCGTCGCGATTTTCCATTAAATACGCCGCTCCATAGAAGGAATCGACGACGAAGAGTAATTAAATAAAAATTCGAATAAGGAGAATCGATCGATGGTCGCGGAGAAGGAGGAGGAGGAGGAGGAGGAGGCGCAGCCGGCGTTTCGTCGGCGAAGAGAATGTTTATCGCGAAGAAACGAGCGAATTGCTTCGAATGCATCGTTGCGCTAATAAGCGGAGGCATTTCGCGGCTAATAAATGAAAACAGAAACCGACGGCCGTTTATTATACTTGCAAATTAGCAATTATAGGCCGCGCGCAAACCGTCGGCCGACATTGCCTCCCTTCTGCAAGGGGAGAATTCCCTTTGAAAATCATCCACTTTCTCGCCGCCCTGTCCTCGAATTTTCTACTTGTCGCTGGGAAAAATTCAATTGCCAACATCCGACTGGCGTATTGGAAACGCTGGCAAACACGGATTACCGTTCGGCCTGCGATTTTTTCCTGTTTACTCGACAATCGGGCTCCGTGGGATCTTACGGCCGAGAACCGAACGATATTTACAATTTGCAAAGAGACGAACCACGGCCTGCGATTACGGGGACGCGCGTGACAATTCGTCGCGGTAGCTGTCGACTCGAACGTTGAAAAAAAAGTACGATCGACGTTAACGCGCGTTAACGAGCCAAGTTGGACGCAAATAGAAACTAAACGCAACCGATCGATCCGCGCGAAGGATACGAATCGATGGCGATACGACGAAACTTCCACTTACGAGGCGACAAATATTCTTCTAACTCCTACCGATCTTCGTAAATTTGAAACACGATTTTCACCGTTTACGAAGTGGCGAATCGCGGCACCGCGAACATCTCGCCGTATCCCTGAAGGGACTACTTGCAGCGATTCTGAATCATTCGGCTGACGTCATCGACGAATCGATCGTCCTTCGCTCGCTAATCGACGAGAAAAGAACTAGCAATAGTGGAGCAATTCTTCGTTGCTTCTGCTCGAGGATACCCGTGACGCGCTCCTGATTTCAATTTCCGCGTCGACAGATTTTGCTACGGCTGGCAGGCAGCCGTTGAAAGAACAAAGGAAAATCCTGAATCGCGGAAAGTCCTGACTCACGACGCGTTCTCGCCGGGTTTCTTCCGGTGAATCGGCCGATCTACCTGCGCCGTCGGAGTTCGATCGACTCCGGTCGCCCAACACGCGCACTCTCTCTCTCTCTCTCTCTCTCTCTCTCTCTGTTTTCGTGGAAATCAAACTGTTACGCAATCGAGCGTAACGAGTTACACGAGTATTATTCGTGCATCGGGTTTCTAATTTGCCACGGAAAGCCGGTAATCCGAGCGATCGGAAAAACTGGACTCTCCTATGCCGCGGTTTCCCCTGGGAATCTAAAATTGCCGATCGAACAGCAAGGATTGTCGCTCTCTGTCAACATTTACCGCTGCACTCGACTGAGATCTTCTGGAACACGGACCGCCTCTGTCCGAGGAACACGCGAGCTGCGTGAAAGAGCGGTCCTAGCGCCAAGCGAATTTCCCAGGATTCGAATTGACTTTCAGTTTGGTAGGCGAGCTGAAGATAAACAGCGGACCGTGCAAGAGAATCGGCGACCGTCGGCGCCATCTTTTCGTCCCACTGCCGCGAGCAAACAAGCAATTTCTTCGACCTCTAAATAGACTCGAGTCAACGACCTATCCGAATAAAAAGGCGCCGCTTTTTTTCTATGGAATCGCGGGCGCTCGACTGTAAGCCGCTACGTTTTTCACGCGAAGGAGCGGAAACGTCAGAGAGAGAGAGAGAGAGAGAGAGAGAGAGAGAGTAATTTGGAAACCAACCTATCGACAGCTTGAATTTCTCCTACGCAAGGGCCTGACACTTGCCAAATTCCAAAGTCGTACTTTCTCTATCGGAAAGAGAACCGGAGTATCGATGCGACTCCGAAAACTCTACACGGATCTCCAGAATTTCCACTTGTCCGACGTTCGATCCTAAGAGAACTCTCGATACACGGACCGATGGGAACTCTGTCGCGATATTCGCTCCGACTTCGTTTACACTCGCACTGAGGAACACGAAGCGGAGCATCCCCTCGAGTAACATAGGAGGAAATCCGTGGTCTCCTCCAACGACGAGATACGCGATCCAAGACCGTGTACGGTCGAAGGGAAAGTAACAAACTATCAAACCATTGCACCGTCGGAAGGGAATCGTGGAACGCGAAAGAAGATCGAACGGAGGCGCCAGAGGGAAAGCGTGCGACGATCTAGCGCTTAGCGGGTACCGGTTTGGAAATTTTCCGGGAATCTAGTGGAAATTCTAACCGAGCGTTCGCTAGGTCGGTAAAAGAATAGAGCGTGGACGACGGAGAAGAGTGGCAGGCGCTACTCGCCGAACGAGGAGTTGGCGGTCGGTGGAGCGGCGGTTGGCGATCGTTAGGAGCGAAACGCGCTTACCTGAACAGTCGTGAATTCCGAGTGGCGCGGTAAGTCGCCGCGCGGCGTCTCGTCGCTCTGTGGGCGTGTTTCAATATCGTTATCACTAAGTTAGCACCAAGAAGACACTGCACAGTACACACACACAGCACATCGTGGCGTTCGGATGGTTGCCCGCGTCGATAGCCGGGCCCCTGTGTATCGCGCGCGTTGTCCAAGTCGTCGTGGTCGTGGTGGCCGGCGAGCAGCTCGTGAGAAACGACAGTACGATGAAAGCAAACCGATGCACGGGCAAACGAGCACGGAAAATCGTGCACGGAAAGCTGGTGGGCCTGGTGCTGGAACCGGGTCGTCGGGATGTCAGGTTCGCGTGTCTCCGCGCGTTCCCCTGGCTTTCCTTCTGCCGTCTGTTTTCCTCTCGCTCGACTGCTCGATCCGCGTTGGGAGGGGAGACAGATAGGGAGAGAGAGAGAGAAAGAGAGAGAAAGATTTTTGGAAGCACGCGCGCGCGCGCACGTAAACTCGAGTCGATGCGACTGTCGTGGCACCCGGCGCGGAACTAAGGCGAACGAAAACACCGGCCTCGACGTTCCCCTCGCGTTCACCAGCCTTCGTTAGCGTTCGCCCGCGTTCGGCTGGCGTCGGCACGACGCAACCACGCCCACCGCCGCGGACCAACCTACTAGCGGGCGTTTACTCCCTCCCCTCCACCGAACCAACGAGAACAACCCAGCAGCGTTCGCGTTGCTTCTCCTGTCAACACTCACCCTCTCCCTTCTTTCCTCCAGGACCCTCGCGGCGCTCCTTTTTCCGCGGTGCCTAGCCTCTTGTTTTTCCAACCGCGATTTCACTCTTTTCTTCTGCCTCCTTCGTTCTAGGGCTGCCTCTTTACAGCCTCTTTACAGCCTCTTTACAGCCTCTTTACACACTCGCTTGCCGAATCCAGCGTGCACGCAATCCCAGCACTCGCGGCTAATGCGCTCCACAGAGCCGCTAACGAGTTTACGACTGCAGTTTCTTCCTTTCCGGTTGATCGGCCGAGAGAAGCCGGGAAATTTACGTAGCCGGCTGGAAACATCCCTATGCTCTCCTTCGATCTTGCTGCGATTTTTCTAATCTTATCTCCGCCTTTATATCTCTCTTCAACAAGCGCTTGTTACCGTTTAGCGAGGTATTTCTTGCCGAAGGAAATTGATTGAGCAGAAAGCGTGCACACCGACGACGATCTCGTCGTACCTGCTGCGAACCCATTGATATTACTGTTTGCAGCAAGCAATTGGGCAGATTGGGCGGAGAAGGAGCGGAAGAAGGGCAGAAATTGCTGGAAAATGACTGGGAATTCGCATGATCGCGACGACGTCTTTGAACGCGCGCAGGCACGTGACAGACTCTCTTCAGCACGATAACGGTTGCAGATGTTTTTCCTTTTTCTTGTCACGAACGTCGTAAACGAGAGACGTGTGCTTAATTAATATTGCGAGTGCGAACCGCGGCCAAACGTTGTATCCATAGTAACCTATTATCGAAACACGGTATCTTCTACCTACATACCCACATTGTGTGAAAAAGCAGCGCTGTAAAAATCCATCGCAGGCGAATTTCGATCGCAGGCTCGCTGAAGGATACCACCGGCTAGGAGGCCGATTAACGGAGCAAATTTTTCAGTCGCATTGCTAGGGACAGTGTGCGTGAAAGCGTCTATCTGGCGGGTGATCTTCGCGCGGGGCACGCGCCGTGCCTCCCGTTTTCCTCGATCCGATCTAAATTTGGGTCGACCGATCGCGCAAGGCATCTCTTTCATCGCTACAAACGCACACGCGCGCGCCTACACCTGCGTAAAGGCACGCGCTCGCACACAATCGCCACAGAGAACGATGAAATCAGCGCACTGATCCGACGGAATTATTCAACACCTCCCTGGCTAGCAGCGGCATCTAGATAATATTCGTTCGCTCGATAAGCTCGATTTCACCGGGGGACATCTTTACGGTACTTGGAAAGTCTAGGAACCAGCAAGCCACTCGCCCTTGCACTTTGCGTTCGACCAGACCGAGTTTTCAATAATCCTCGTCCAACGTTCCTCGGTTCCTATCTCTTCCTCCGAAATGAATTACTTCGATGGAAATTCTGCGCTTTCCATTTTTGCTTCCTTCTACCCGTAGGCACGCGGACACACAGCGGCCGATCGAGAGAAAGTTCATCGAACGGAGAGTATAGAAGGATAATTTTACGCGATGGATTTATATTTACTGTAAATAGAGTATACGTTGGCCAGGGTTGAAAACGTTTGGTACGAAAGTTACAAAAATTCAGAGCGCGTCGATTCTTTCGAACGCCCGTTTATTCGCCAGCGGATGCGCGTGCCCGCGTGTATTTCAAATTAGCTGCTTTTCGCTCAGCACACCGCTTGAAGATCTTTCAATTTTCATCAAAGCATGCAACGATCGCCAACTGTCTACAAGACCGAATGTCTGGTCGCGCGTCTGACACTAAACCTATCCACGCTTCTTGTATATTTATTCACCGCTCGCGATAGGCAGGACAGACTACGAATTTTTCTCCGAAAAGAAAGCAAACTAGAAACAGATACCGAAGTTTAGATATGTGTTGAACAGTGTTAAATCGTAAGATACAGGGCGAGATTGTGCTTCTTAGGAAATAAGCACATGCGCGGGTAGGTACATAATTGCGTGTACAAATATTCGTATCGGGTTTATACGCGTTTCGTGAACCGATAACTAGTAATAACATCTAACGCGTAAGAAAAGTCCATTTGCACACAACCGTGCGGTGTCGGTTCCGTGTGCCGGCCGAGCATCGCACCCGAATTCGTTACCATAGTTTTATATGCAACAGTTTACGTATTACTTATACATCATCCATACCATGTTCGTCATCGTCCGTGGCCTCCACGTTTCCCAGTCGCGTTTCGTAGCCTCCGATGTTTTCCCTGTTTGCCGATCTGATCGGTTAAGGTTGTTCGATTTCTTCCTGGTATTCCTCGAGATGTTCTTATAGCGAGGACCACGAACACCTACGTCATACGCTGTCGGATATTCGTACACCTCCATCGGACTTGCGTTTCCCCTCCCCGACATGGGAAACGATTCTCTCGATCAACTGCAACGAGAAATAGATCGTGGTTAGCACGGTTGATCTTTAAATCAGGTCGTCGTTTGGTCGTTTTCTATTATTTTATCCAATTACGCGCGATCCATTTTCTTCTATCAAGATAAAGACCGCAACGTTCGACAGGTTAGCTTTGTACGTTCGTACAAAGATGCATTGTCGCGAAAGACGTGTCGGTGAAAGAAAGACACTTTTCCGACAACCTAATATCTGCCTACGCGAATTATTATAAAAGCCTGTTGGATCAAGTTAGTTGGATTACACGATGCTCATACGATAAAACTGGCGCAACTAAAAAATCTGTCTAACGACAACGCGATCTCGATCTCGGTCATGCGGCCAGTTCGGACGACGCGGCTTTTTCGGCGGCTCGTTTGTCCATAGATGGACCTTAAACCGGTGGAAGGTCGCCGCCGGATTTCGCGAAAACCGTGAAGACACGTGGCGCAGGGCTAACGTGCCGAAATATTTATAACGGGCAAACATTTGTAAATTTCCCCGGCGTTTCATTGTAAAACACTTTGCACGTTACGTTAGACGCGCGGTTATCGGCGATCTACGCAAATTTGTCGTGCAAATATTCCGAGTCGCCGGGGGTTATTAATGTATTCAAAGCAGGCCGTGCGAGCATATGGTACGTGCACGGTCTGATGGAACGATTTGGCAGCGTCGAGCCGCAGTATCTGCCAATCGGTGGTGAGAACTGCATTAAATTCGCTCGGGAACATTGAATTTTCCACTGGCGCCCGTTCTATCGCCGCGGATATTCACCGCGTGCCGCCGATAATTGCGCGATTCCGCGAGCCGTTCGAAGAAATCTCGTCGACCGCTCCTCCAAATTTTTCATCGGCGAGTTCAACTACGACGCGCGTTCGCGACGCCGCGTACTTTTCAATTATCGCCGGTGCTGAACGTGGCCGAACAATCCCGAGATTACGAACAACCAGGATACGTACTTTGTAACGCATTCGCGTCAAACACGTCGGTAAAGCTAAGTTTCGCGAGACGCGGGTATCGTGGAAAAACGTCGCTGCCACGCGGCGAACGACATCGTGGCGAATAGAGATGGATCGTGAACGCGTTAAAGGTCCAAATTCGGAATTCTGATTTTCGTAGGTTGCAGATGTCGACGGATCAAATGACGAGCGACAGAATCACGCTGCGGATCGGCTGGTAATTCGGTGGTGCGTTGCTGGGCTTTGGAGCAGGCCGAGCGGCCATACAGAGCTTACGTGCCTACCTAGACACAGGTACACGCGTGCACGCGTTTCCGTGAGCCGATCTCGATGCCCGCGGCCTATCTAGATGAGATACGACGATTAAGATACACGCCCCTCCTCCGAAAACCAGAGGCCGGAAAGCAACGAGAGATGAGACGACAAGAGTGCACCGACTGGCGTTACAAGTTGGCCCAGGTCGGGCGATCCGATAGCGGCTGACTTTTCCGATCCGCTCTATCGCGATGCAGCCGCGAGAACTCGTCGATAACGTCGCCAAACGGCGTTAACGAGTAACCGATTGACTCTGACGATCGATAGGTATCGATAGCGCGTCAGCTTTCTTTCGTCCTATCGCGTAATTCCAAACCTGTTCAAATTCGAAAGAGTATAGATATTGAGAAATACTTCTCCCGGCAAAGTCCATTTCCCCAGGGAGAGAAAAAGCCCGATCGTCGCTTGATTTGCGCGTCCTCTATGAGATCGTCAACGATCGCGTTAACGTAATCCGCGCGTTCCTGCGCCGGCTACGACGCTCCCCTCTCGAACCTCTACACGCAATCCGCTGTTCGGATCCGTCTTCCTTGAAAATCTCTTAACGCTAAACCTACCCACACTTTTTCTATTCTTGTCGACCGCTCGCGATAGTCAGCACAGACTACCAACTTTTCTTAGAAAAAAAAAGCAAACTAGAAATAGACACCGAAGAATATATCGTATGCATATTTTATGAAAAGTCACGGATTAGTTAGCGATTTGACAAGGTTTAAATATGGTAGAATTTGTGTAGAAATTTGAAAGCGGTCAATTTGGCCGCAATCGTAGGTTTAGCCACGCCAATTTGGATCCGATCCACGGGATCAGTTCATGGGTCAACGACCTTCGACATACGATCGCTCTCTGTTCTCCGGATCGCTTTCCACCTTCAAGGTTGGGGAAAATTCTCAAGGAATATTAGCTCTGCAATATATCTTTGTAGCACGTACCGTGCTTCACCTATTTTTGTCTATTTACACATGTACGTATGTGTTTTCTCATCTTTATTCCTCGCTGCCTCTTCTCTCTTCTACTCTTCCTCCTACCTGCGCTTCGTGACGCAAATACGCGACACGTACATGCAGTAACCTTCGACGCTACCTGTTAATCGTTCGGTTATCGCGACAGACGACGCGTTTTACCGAACGCTGCAGCAAGAATCGTCCGACGTACAGAAAAGAAATAATCTTCGGACGATAATATCAGGTCGTGCGGAAAGTTTCTTCGTTTCGCGAGGAAACAATAGGTGCACGACGTTTTCTGTTCTATATTATCTTACCGAATTGCTCGCGATCTATTTTCTTCTATTAAGTTAAAGAGCACGATACTTCACGTTTCTAGGTTTCGCGTTTCTATAAACACGCATCGTTGTAAAAGACGCGTTCGCAAGAGAAAGACACCTTTCGTACGACCGAATATAAACGGCGGAACGTCTGAGCGACCACTTAGAACGAACTGCGCTCGTTTTTTTCCTTCTCTTATCGACCATCGGTTTCGAACATCGGCTCGACCCGAACTACGGACGTGACCTTCCTCGAACACGAATTTGAAATAAGCAAGTAACACGCTGCTCGACAATAATAATCTAATAATAATAATAATAATAATAATCTTAAGACCGTAATCTAATAATCGGCTAATCGCAATGGTAAGAATAAGGTAATAGGCGCTTTGCGTTATTGTTACTTGGGAAAGGAGCATCTCGCCGAGGAAAGGGTTCCGCGATTCTCTGGTCGGGCCAAGTCGGTTCGATTCCGTGGCGGGAAGGACGCGTGTCTCGCTTTCACGGCGCTGCGGGTCGCCTGGGTGGGGGTAGAAGCGCGGTGTGCGTGTGGCGGTGGTGGGGGAAAGGGCCGTGGACGGGTTGGCGGCGTTGCCGGGTCGCCGGGTGGCTGGAGTACCGACGGAGAGTACAACCGAACAATCTGTAGAAGCTTGTTCGGGACGAGAGAAGTCCGTAGATCAGCCAATCAGATAGGCATACCCCCCCTCTCGTCCATTGTCACAAAATGGCGGCCCTAAATCAGCCAGACTCCGCCTATCGCAACCCCCACCCTCTGGCGCCTCTAGCGCCGCGTCATGAAAAACTCCGCCTATCGATTCATTTTTACCGCTCTTGTTTCCCCTCTCTTCCCCTCTCTCGCTCTCTCTCGCTCTCTCGCTCTATTCGTCGTTCTCCCGTCTTGCCGAGACTCCTTCTCGGCATCTTCCGCCGACATACGGGCCGTGCGTCTCGATTTGCAGCAGTTACTCGGTCTGGAAAATCGGAAATGGAAAATATCGTAGAAATCGTTCGGAGATCGGGGATAACGAGGGTGAACCATCTGGGATAATACGCTTCCCAGTGACTTTCTATTCTCTGAATTGCCCTTCGTTTAGCCTCTAATTGCCCCTAACAGTCCTAGCGCTAATTCCACCTCGTAATTTGTCCACGCTGCCCTGTCCACTCTCGATTGTCCGTAGAGAGGCTCTAGCAGGCCCGCTTGGCTATTCGTCCCGCGCACTCCTTCGTCCGGAATAATAAATCGGCGTCGATATCTTTGCTCCGCCAAGACTCACGTAGCCACGTGATCTATGGCCACTCTGCCAACTTTATCCGCTGGCGAGCCGAATAAAAATCGGCCGAGAAGAGTCGCGGCAGGCGCGCTGCGGCCCCATTCGTTCCAAGCAGCAGCAAGCTCTAGCGCGAGCACAACACGATATTCGCTAATTACCCGGCACACGGCGCAGCTCGCCGAATTCCTAAACCTCGAAATAGGTCGATGCACCAAGAATCGAACGTCCATCGTTGTCGATACATCGTCCGAACGACTCTGTAATCTCGGCTCGATCTTGGTCTTCCAGGTACGTGTACGCAAAAGCACCCAAGTAGGTACGTACCTATTTAGATTCTGTCGCTCGGGTTCTTACCTTACGGACGGACGTACTTTTAAAGGTACCGTCTATGCTATTATCGGGGATTTTTACTTACGTACGGTACAGCTACTTAGTTTCTAATTATACGGTGCTTTCGACGTACGTGTTCGGTTGGCGAGTGAGTAACAGCACCGGGGTTTGGGTTATGAAATCGTTAGCTTTTTCTCGATAACTATCCGATATTCCTAGCTTCTATCCTCGCTTTATTATCGGGGTTTCAGCCGATAGAGCGGCAATTGGCCGATAATTTTCTGTCTCTGTACGCGCGTGACCTTAGGTTCATCGGGTTGCCACGTTATCGCCACTACTTGCACTTTCACCGAGCGCGTATTTTAACCAGGACCATCCCTGCTCCGCCGCCGCTGATAATCCAGATTTAGCGAAAGCAGCCTTTGGAATAAGCGGCGCGCGAAATAATCCCGCCTCTCGCCCGGGTCGAAGCTCATTATCGTTAAATGTGTTCGGAAACTCATTTGGCCGGGAGCGGCCGCGAATAAAGTTCGATGGAATTATTTGTCGACCGCGAGAGTTCGTTTTCGGCCTGCTGCACGACGATTAAATCACGCCTCTAACGATTACTCTATTGACTGCTCCATGCGTCGCTCTAATGACCATTTCGCGCGATACACTGCACTTGCACCGCGTCCAACAACTCGTCCATGGGATATCCGCGGTAACGCGGCCGGAATTCGCTCGACGATTTTATTCTGCCACCCAGTCGGCGAGCCTAGCGTTGCGAAGAGTAGGGAAGGAGATTAGTTTTTGGGAATAGCAAGGGATCGAAAATTGCGCAATCTGATTGTCGAATTTCCTGGAAAAATCCTACTCGCGAAAATTGGTCGCTACGTTCCTGCTAATTGATCGGTCATCCCCGTTACCGGGCCGAATTCCCCTCGAGAGGCCCTTGTGTTCTCTTTGACACACCGCGAGGTTCGACGACCGAGCGGCGCAACCTGATTCGAACTCGACCACGAAAAAATACCGATTACCCGCGAGACCATATTTAAACGTTATCGGATCGCTTGCTAATCTATGAATTTTCATGAAATGTGCATTCGATGTATTTTTCGGTATTTATTTCTAGTTTCCTTATTTTTTCTAAGAAGAATTTCTAGTCTTCTGCCAAAGCACTTCAAAGATCCATCGAAACGAGATCAAACGCGATATACGTCGCATCTATGAAATTCTGTTAAATGCGCGCGTGTACATTGTAACAGACAGAAGGAAATAAATCAACGTCGCCGTACACGCGAGTATACCGGAAATTCTACCGCGTTTGGTTTTCTTTCAATCGAAGAAGCCTCGGCAAAAGTTTCCTTCGACGAAGATCGAAAGTATTAGGTTGTCGGAAAAGCGTCTTTCTCTTACAAACGTGTCTTTTGCAACATGTATTTTTATACAAACGTGAAACCTAATCTGTCAAGTGTCGTGGTCTTTATCTTGACACAACAGAATGGATCATACGGAATTCGATAAAATAATAGAAAATGAAACACGTTGTGCACCTATTGTTTCCTTCTAAAACGAAAGAAACTTTTGAGGCAACCTAATACTTTACTCTATTATTTTCTGGCAATTTTTACATTTTTAACAACGATACCTCCTTCACCGACGAATCGTTAACTTTCTATCGAACAAGAATGCGATCCTTCCTCCTTTTGCTGTTTTCGTAAAACGCGTAACGACGCGCCTACTCGTCGTTGCTTGATTTTATCTACGCGCCCCGCGAGGGATTTTCAAACTAAACTGCGCGATTAGCGGATTAATTGGTAAAACGTTTCGTTTATATCGAGATATATAGTTGGCAAAGCAATTGCGCGGTTTGCCTGTCGCTCGTCGTTCTTCGTGCCAGCTTACCCGGAGAATCTGAGAATCGTCCACGTTGGAAACTTGGATCGGCGGAGAAGCGACGGCTATTGGAACTCCACGACCATAATAAAAACGACGCCGGCGTCTAAGCGACAGATTCGTCGGAGATTAGAAAGTTAAACGCCAATAAACTCATTAAGGGCGTGCCGTTCTTCGGTAAACGACGGATTCACCGGAGTAAGCGATCCGCCATAAAACGTCCGCGAATTTGTGGCGCACACTAATGGAACAGTCGTTTGTCCAGCAGTCCAGGTACAAAGCCTTCTCGACCCTGCTAGAAAGCGTCCCTTATCTTTTTTCTCTGCCCAAAGCAAGGTCTCTTTCAATGGCTAATTCGAGAGTCATTGCTGTAAGCGACGAAGAATTCCAGGCATAATGAGTCTTTTACCTAATGGTCGTCGACTATTGCCATTAGGCGTCCTTAGCGAAATCACTTAGAACGGTGGCTCGTTAACCCTGGTTTTCGGCCGAACGTAGAATACCATTTTGTCATTTAAGCGTCGTTCTTGCAAAATCAATCGCAGCGAGCCAAACGTCTTTACCGTCTTTACGTTACGAACAATTTCCAATATCGAATTGACATTAAACTGGCGTGAATCGTGTTGCGAATATGCCGCGCTGATATCGGGTATCTACCAGGTACGCTATACTCGCGAGGAAACTAATTTCGTTCTTTTCGTCGACCAGGACGCTTTGGTTAGAAAATCTCGTTTGCGAGGAACTTGATAGAAGCGTAGCTATTTGCGACTAACAATCGCTGTCTCTAACAATCTAAGCGTCTGACACGCTCGTCGTCTGTTTACGCTCGTCGCATACTTTTCCCTGGGATTATTTATTGTTCTCGAAGCGAAAGACCGAGATAGCCTACAGGAGTTTTCGATATTCGTTGGTCGGATTTTCGAGAATGGCAGCTGCTATTCCATATCGGATACGATTGCTGCTGCGTGTTTGGTCACCGTGCTGCGATATCGGCGCGTTCTTTTCTCTTAGCCGGAGCCGTAGATCGCTAAACGGCGCTCGCCAGTGCGAGCTTCTTGGTAAATAAATTCCTGCAAGTTTCGTCGCGAGATACGCGAAGACGCGCGAGAAGGAAGGAAGGAAAGTTATTATCGGCGAAAATTTGACTTCTGGGAGGTCAGCCCGCGAAGAAAAAGAAGTCTCGCTATCTGAAAGGAGACCCTAGAGAGTCTTCCCTCTTTCCTTTTTCCTCTGCCCGTTTATTTCCACCGTTTGATACCGCGCCACAGCTTTTTCTGCGCCGCAGCCGCGCGACTACTTACTTTTCCGAAGGTCCTTTATCCGACAGCACCCCCTTATCGACCGGCCGAGCGAGTTTTATTTTCGCCAGAAACGCCAGCCTGAATCCTCTTCCACGGCCAAGTTCCTCCGTCTGCGAGAAAAACCTAATACGCGAGCGAACGGCTATCGTTGACGATGGGTCGTCGAGCGATCGGACGCGCGTGACGAGAAATAAAGAGACCCTCGAACGATCGATATGTTATTGCGAACGCAATAAATTATCGTATCGACAGACCGCGTTTTCCTAACGCCTTCGATATTTATCGATAATACTGAAACGCTTCACGATACTGTATCGACGATACTATATATTAACCCTTTGCGGACGGGGCCGCTCGACGGCGCGCGCAGTTGAGAAAATACACACGTTGAACGTTTGCGTTGTTCATCGTCGAGGGTTGTATTATTCTCATCGATATTTAGCTCATCGTCGTCGTCACTATCGCTAGAAATATCGAAACGTCTGAGCCGATTGCTCGTTGAACGGAGTTCGCTTTCGCTGTCCGAAGCGCTGTCGTCGTCCTCTGTCTTGTCAGCTTCGAAATAATATTCGTCGTCGCTGCTATCACGATCGAACGTGTCCTTTCTGGATCTTTTAGGCATCGTGTACAAGGTATTATAAAAAATATATAAATTGTATAAGAAGCTTGCCGATTCGTCAGGTAATGTCACTGAAAGACTGAAATTCGTTCTGACTCAACCGTGATCCTACAAGATAAGATTTCCAAAGATCCATAACTTTCTTTTATCAACAATACAATACTGTTTAGTTTACCATAGCCATGCGTAAATACGCATAGGATTGTCGCTCAGAAAAATAGGCGTGCGTCAGTCACTCGAAAATAAGTGTCCGCAACTGCGAACAGATCCGGCCGGCTATTTGCGTCACTCGTCCGCAAAGAATGAGCTCGTCCCAAGTTACAGTTACTTCGTACACGCACAATAGCGTTGGCAACCCTGAAAGATTTCCAACAGTGCGCATCGTTAAGTTCAATGTTAATCGGTAGCCGGCAGCTTTCCGTGAGGATTTCACGTTCGTAAATTTTGCGTCGGGGTTAACTTGCGCGTGACGTCAGTGTACGTCACTGGGGCACTTTGGCCTGCACTTAACGACGATCGCCTGATTATGATCATCGGACGCAAAGGTGCTCGTAAAGTAATTCTTCCATCAGGTATCGTTGAGGTACCGTTCGGGCGAAAGCACGCAAAATGCTTCTCAAATATTAACTACGTGGAAAATTTCCCAGACCCGCCGAAGTAAGCAAGACTAGCAAAAAACTTCGAGACATTTCGAATCCGCGGATGAAACGAGCATGGAAGCGGCGATCATCGGCTGCCGCGTGGCTGCAAAGTGAAACAGCGTAAGTCGGCCGTCGTCGAATCCTACGCGAAGCGACTCGAATTTCGACAGCCTTGAGGACACGTCGAATCGGCTGGAAACTGAGCTTCCAGTGCCTATCACCGACCACGCGTATATCGTTTCGCCTACTTACGGTGCAGATATCGTTCGACTGGACGAGAATGCTGCCGGAAGGATCCGAACGCTCGAATTCCTATGTCGGGGTAAATAAACAATGGCGGAGGAGCGCGCGGAGAAAGGCGCCGCTCTCCCGGGAGAAAGGCCGGGAAAAACAAGGAGCGGAGCTTTCCTGCGAGACGTGCCCTACCCTCGTTCGGTTAATTTACGACGTTCGCTTTTCCAGCGTCGATCCATTCGACTTTTCTACATTGTGCAACCCGGACTCGTAAAACACAGACACCTTGGCCGGACCCTGACCGCGAGATCCGAGGATTCTCGTTAGAAGGACATCGATACCTCGGTCAGGAGACAACCTGGCCAGGTAACGGACTGCAGAGGAAAGAAAAGAAAAGAAAAAAAAAAAAAAAAATGTAGGAAAAAAGAGCCAGTGGACCCCTTCTGTTTTCCGCGGGATTCGAAAGGAGTTCTGCGGCGTGGAATTTTGATTTAGGGCGCTTCTCGCTGCTAACTCTAGTTACAGTTGACCGTTACGTTTCACGGGTCGATTCCGAACGAGTCGCAGCAGATCGTAACGAATGGCACGTAACTTCGCCACTTTCTGGAATTCGGCCAGCTCGACGAAAGAGAGAAACTCTCCCAGCGTAGACCAGACCGCGAATTTTCCTGCGTTCGTGGCATGCTTGCGAGCTTACCGCGTTCGTAGCTTCTCTTTCGAAAGCGTAACGTTGCACGAAGTGCGCGTGATATCCTTGAAAACGTGTTCGATGTTTCCCATCGAGCTTCTGCCGGCTCGATGATCCATTTTGTCGCGTTTCTATCAGTGCGATCACATTGTTTGCTCGTAAAACGAAAGAAACTTGCCGGACAGGCTAATATTCCGAGAAACGCGAACTTGCGTAAAGATCGGCAGTTTGCCAAGTAAAAATCGCGCGGCGAAAATCGAGAAAACGCGGGCGTCCGATCAAAGAGGACGAAATTGGCCATTTTCTTCGGCAGCGGCCGCAAGTTGGCCGGTGGAACTTTACCGCTTGTTCGCAAGTTGCTGGCAGATTTACCGCCGACCAACGAGATGCTTTTTATTGGCCGCTTCGCCACCGACGCGATAATGCACCCTTTAACGAAGGAACGAAGCCCATCGTATCCGTGGGTTGGCGCGATTAAATCCGAGCGATCTCCGATCCATCGATCGGACTTGCAGCCTGATTTGTCGAGCTGAAAACGATAGCGGCTTCTGGCCTGACGATCGCCTCGATAATCGGAAAGATAAGGGGAGGAGGGTGGGCAGCAAGAGCAACGAAATATCATGTCGGCTTTCAGCCCACAAAAATCCAATTCCTGCAGAGTCACAGCCCGCCTCTCCGTACAGTACGTTTCCAAAGTGATCCTCGGCTCGCACCCCATCTCCGCTTCTCCGCTTCTCCGATTTCCAACCTGCGTTCCTGCACTTTCGACGTTTCGGTCTTAAAACTTCAATTCTCCGCGACGAAACCGACATTCGTGCTTAAAAGAGGAAGAGGACGAGGCGAAAGAGGAGCGACCGACTCGTCTTGTAGCTACTTCCTCGTGGCTTTGCACGGCACCTTTTTCAACGACTTTGT
Source organism: Bombus confusus (assembly GCA_014737475.1). Lineage (NCBI taxonomy): Eukaryota > Metazoa > Arthropoda > Insecta > Hymenoptera > Apidae > Bombus > Bombus confusus. The sequence goes on from JACXIV010000134.1 coordinate 376,225, forward strand.
CGCGACGTGCGTATCGTCGCTCTGGCTCTTAGCCGTTTTAATTGCTCCTCGTTTGCGAGAATTTAACTGACCAACCTGTAGGCGTATAGATGCGTCTCGTTGCTGCGAAGCATACAAATTCGCGAGATCGTGCCGACCGAAATTCCACTTGCAGGAGACGTTCGGTCGTTTCAGGTCGTCGGTTCGCAACGTCGAGCTTCGCAAGCCTTAAACTGGATCTTGCCTGTTGTTACCGCGTCAGGAAAAAGTCGTGCGCGAGGAACGTGGCGTGGAGTCGCACGAGCGAGTAGCTGCTCGACAAGTTCACCGACTTTTGACAAGACTGTAGATGCGTTGAGCGAGTCGACGCAGCAGATTCGGGCGAGAAGCGGAGTAGGTGGACCGATTGTAACATATAGACGCGTGTCAGGAACGTGTTGCATCGACCGGATGGAAGGCTCCCGGAAAACGAGCGGTTCAAGGCGGGCGTAAAAAAAAAAAAGAAAAAAAGAAAAAAAGAAGAAAAAAAAAGGAAGAAGGACGGCCGAAGCGGGTCTCTGTGATTACGCTAATGCACCGACCGCGAGGATGCTTTCTACGCGCGATACTTGCCTCACCTGCGCCTTTAAATCTCCGCTCGTCTTGCCGAAACGATACGAATTCCTCGGTCGTCCGTTATTCGGTAGGCGAGGATTTCCTAAACAAAAGTACGGAGATCGCGTCTCGTGGCGTGGAACCGAGCCACTCGATTCCATCAGAACGATCCCGCGCGATCGATCGCCGGGCCTAGGACAAAGAGACTCGCCGATCTGTTTGCGTACAGATCGTAACTGTTCGTGCCTTCCTTTTGTCCGCCATCTACAATGGCAGCGCTGAAACTTTTCACCACGCGTCCCTCCACTCTTTCCTTCTGCCAGCATTTCCCTCGCTTTCTTCGGCCAGATATCATCTCGTGCCGCTCGCCTTTCCTTTTTAACCGGCAGCGAATCCTGCGAAATTCCGGAAAGAACGAAGAAAGAAGAGGGAGAAGGAAAAAGATTTGGCCGGCAGACGGGAGAAAGCTCGGAGACGGTGAGAGGCTGGCAACAGCTGCGCGTCCGCGCGACTCGAGAAGCGCGAGGCAGCGCGAGGCAGCGCGAGGCAGCGCGGGGCAGCGTAAAAAGAGGCGCAGAAACGGGGAAACGCGGCGAGGCGCAGGAACGCGGAGAAACTGCTTAAAGCTGCTGGCTAGGATCTCGAAAAGGGCAAAACATAAAGCACGCGCACCGCCGTACAATATCTTGCCGGTTGCTCGCGGACCCCTGCGCCCCTCTGGCGCGTTTCACCTCCGGACGGAGAGAAAACGACAGAGAAGGGGAAAGAGAGAAAGAAGCAGACAGAGCTCGACAGCGTTCTCTTGGAAGAAACACAAAGCCAGACCGGAGTTATCTTGATGAACCCTAAGTACTACAAGACCTATTTGGAGGAGAGATAGGCCCGGTCGCGCTGGAGGAGGCAGAGGAGCGACGACGAGCAGCAGAAGGAGGAGCAGGAGCAGGAGCAGGAGGCAGCACGAAGGAAAGACGAAGGTGCACGTGGATGGTAAAAAGAAAGACGAGGGGGAGGAGGGCAACGTCCACCTTGGAAAAGAGATCTTTCACGGTTGTCGATGCCACGATGATAAGGGCACCGGCATTCTCCGATGCTACTCTTTTTACTACCAGCGCGCGGCCTCTGTCGCTTCGTTGCTTCCGCGCTTTCGCGTCCGCGCGCGCCGCTGACAAACCGTACGAAAATCCTTCGACGACCGTGGAAACCAGGCTCAGGTGGTTTGCAGAGGTAGCGGCATTTCCTTGCGGCAGCTTCCACGGCCGCGTAAACCCGTTACGCCGAGCACCTGGACGCCGGTTTCCCGTTCTCCAACGACTCCGGCCAGAGACGGAGCAGCACGGCCCGGCCCGGCCGAGTAATTAACTATCCGAAGGTTAAGCCGACCCACGGAGTCGGCGGGTCGCGGCCAATTACCTTGCGGCCAAGCTGGCAGACCGACGTCCTCTAAGGGCGTGACGACGTTCCGTTGTCGTTCCGTTTCCGCAATGGCAAGGGTTCGCGCGCCGCCACGCGCTCGCATAAATCATTCGTCGGAATTTGCCACGGACACTTTCACGAGAATCGGCTACTGTATCGGCCTGCATCTCGACCCGGTAGTTTCCTCTTTGCACAGGAAACGTCATTTCCCAGGCGATTAACGCTAAACCTACCCCGACGCGCTTTTCGTATACTTATCGATCGCTCGCGATAGGCAGCACAGACTGGAAATTTTTCTTAGAGAAGAGAAAGCAAACTAGAAATAGACACCGAACAGCACGTTGCATGCGTATTTTAGGAAAAGTCGTAGATTAGCAAGCGATGTGATGACGTTCACGCGCGATAAAGTAAAATGAAGCTTTCGCGTGGAAGAATTTCTAGCGCCGCGAAGCCACCGTTCAACGCATTCGCGTGTTTTCACAAACTTTTTCGGTATTTTTGTGTCTTTATTCTAGATTTTAGATTTACCAAATACGAAATAGCTCGTAGAAGAATACAGCGCGGTGAGAACAGGCGAAAATTAAGACGAGCTCGTGAACACGAGCAGCTTTCAAGCAAGCGGGGCAACCGATAAAAACGATCGGACGATGCATGAGCGTCATTGACGTCGCGATGAAATAAAAAACAGTACAAAAATGTTACTTAACGTTGTTTGCCATTCCTTAATACGATTTATCTCGATATGTAATGATTTTTTCTTGTATTCATTATCTTTATATCTATATATTTCTTTATTATGCTTTCTCGCTACTATTGAATAAACTATTAAGTAAGTAACTAGCGTTATACGCGTACTTTGATAAGTGAGTCGAACGAACCGAGTGACCGTACAGGACAAGAAATAAGGAAAAATAGAGAAGCAAAAGAGCAGGAGCGGCAGCAGCCGATACAAAAACAGGATTTCGAAAACTGCGTTACTCTGAACGTAATCCAAAAAGAAACTTTGCAAAGCGCGTACCTAGAACGTGTCGTAAAACGCAAGCAACGTGGAGTATACTCGACAAGCACAGAGTACGAACACGGCTGTTACAACAAAGAATTCAGTTGTGACGAAACGAGTGTTTTGTTGTTAGTTCGTAGTTTGTTGGAGTGTTCGCTTGTCAATTCTACTACCGACAGAGTTTATCGTAACACGAAATATGGACAACACTCGTTGGAAAACAGCTAACCGATCAAAGATTGTCAAACGTGTGATTTCTAAAATCATCCGTTCTTCGAATTTCATCGATTCGTGGCTCGTCGATGGACAAGATTCCTTGCAACAGCCACGCGTTCGTCGCCTGGTTAATTGAATTAAGCGTCGGAAAAGGCGATTATTTATGTCGGGTCACGTAGACGTCTGCGGATAGTACAAAGAGAGCCGTGAAACGTGAATGCATAAAGACGTCGTAAACGACACGGGACAGTGGTTGAAAAGGAATACTGCGGCGTAAGACGAAGCCATCGAGCTTTTACTAACCCCCGAGAAAGAATGGGCGCGGACGAGGGAGAGAAAGGAGACGGCACTCGGAGGTTACAAGGCCTGGCGCCTGGTTCACAATGTATCCCAGACCTTTCACCCTAAAATCGTTCTGCTCGAAAGTGTGGCCGGCCCTCCCAAGGAAATTTGCATAAAAATACGGCACGTCCACGCCTGGGAAACTTTTCCACAATAAATTCGTCGTCCCGATAAAATTCAATGTTTCAAACTCGGCCCGGCTATTTTATGAATTTATCGCGCTCAGCCGTCTAGCGCCTCGTGCCTTTAAAACGCCGCCGAATTTTCCCCAATCTTATCGGTTCTGACTTCTTTGCGCAGCCTGCTGCGAAAACAGGGATCGCGCGCGTCGCTCGTAAAAAGCCGGCCGTCGTGCGGCCGGAAATCGGTCTGCGCCGGGAAACCCTTTCGAATTGGCGAGATTACACGTGTTTCCGGCTCGTGTCGGCGGTAAAAGGCTCGGGCCAGCCAGCCAGCCAGCCACGCCTCGCAGATAAGGGCGACGGACAACAGCCGCATCGATAAACTTCAATTTCCAACAAACGAGGAAAGAGCCCCGACCCTGGATGTATCTTCGACACGCCCCGACACCGTGTAAAACCACGCGGCGGTTATCTGGCCGGGACCAGCAGCAGATAAGTGGCCGGCCCGTTCGATCTCCTTCGGATACCAACGTCAGCTCGTCCATCGCTCCACGCTGCCAGCTTATCGTATTCATTTTCTAGCGGATTCTCACGAGGAAACCGGTTATCTCGCTCGCAGATAGCCATCGATCCTCGGTTACCCGCGATTGACAACCCCTCTCTCTCCGACCCGCGTAATTCTCCCTCTTGTTTGCCTTTTTCCGCCTGCACAGGCTGGCTCTCGCTTGCCAAGCGACCACCAATTAGCGCCGAAACGCTCCGAATCTGTCTTTGTATCTCTCTCTCCTGTCCGATTCTCTCGTTCCACGCGATAGTTTCAGTCTTATTCGGAAACTATAGTCGAGGAAACCACCGTTTGCTGATGGTTGGCGGACCGAAGTAGAACGAAACTCGTACGAAGGAAACGAAACTGCCAGGAGCAGGACGAAAAGAGCGTATAATGCGACGAGAGATACAAGGTTTGCCAGCGTGAAAGATCGCTTGGCTTTTGTACTGGGTAGTATTCGGCGCGGAAAGGTTCCGTTTCCTTTCGTCCGCAAAAACGAAGAATCCTCGGTTTCAACGTGCTTGAACGTTGCTTCGTGTTTGTTCGAGTTAACGCGAAGGTCAATTAACCGACCGAATCGACCCAATTTGTATACTTGTCGTTTTTGTCAAACGGACCACACGGAGGATTAATTTCGATGAAAATAATTTATACGAAACGTGATTTATTAGGTGGGCCGAAAAGTTTCTTTCGTTTTACGATAATGGATGCGCAACATTCGTCGTTTTCTATCATTCGATCCAATTACGTACGATCCATTTTCTTCTATCGAGATAAACATCGCAACGTTCGACAGGTTAGCTTTCATGTTTGTGGGAAAATTGTTGTAAAACGCGTGTCTGTAAGGGAAAGACACTTTTCCGACAACCTGATACTTTTCTTCCTGTGTAGATAATTTCGTTCAAAATCTGAGTACACGTTCTGCCGATCAAAAACATTCGAGCGCTGGCTCATCTTGGACTCGTTTCAATTACGAAACTACAGTCAAATCAACCTGATCGTTCGCTCCTCCATAATTAGCTACGTATAATACAGTACATTATTATTAATTATTAATTTGTACAAGTTCACTTTCAACGCTCGATATGTGAGAACAGAAGCGGCGTGTGTAATTGTCGTATCTTACGAAACCATTTTGTTGCTTTGCTCGAGCCGTTTATCTCGAAATTCCTTAGTTGTCGAACCGTAATACAGATTAAGAAGGCTATTCTAAACAGATAAGAGAACTCCCGGGGCGACTACAGCCGATGATACTTAAACAGCAAATTTACAAGGTCGTGAGTAATTATGGACGAATTCTCCGCGTTGCTTCCTCGATACTTCCAAGAAAGCAGCGATCGCGCCTGCACGTGTCAAGCGAAATTGTTTGTGCAAATGGTAAATCGAAGGCTACAGGACACGAGGAGATATTACATTTCATAACCGAAATGGAAAAGACGGAAAGGCAGTTTTTCAACGAGACAATGCTCCTATTGGTACGGTCGCCACTACAAAGAAGCGGTTTCAAAATTTCGGAGTAGAATTATTACGATGGTCGGCATTAAGTGTCCTGATCTGAAGCCGAGCGAGAGCCTGTGCGGGGTTGCAGCAAAAAAGGTTTACGACCAGGAGGAGCTACCTATAGAAAATGCCGTTCAACTTAGAAACAGAAATAATGTCCACGGTGGCGAATATTCAAACACGAAAGAACGTAAATAAGTTGGAGGATAGTGTATCTAACGGATAATAGAAGTGACGAAGGATAAAGAAAAATCCATTAAGTATTGAATGTAAATTATTTAAGAAGATTAACGATTTTCAGAGAAAATTTACCTCCTTCCGAACGTCGAAAAGAAAACAAATTTTTCGTTCTTCCAGCTTCGGCTTTGTTTTATATCATAATATGCAATTATACGAACGGCTCTGTGTCGATTCTTCTTTTAATGTTACGAGAAGCTCAAAAATACAGTGTAGTGTTAAAGTATTGCATTGTATTGTATTATTAAATACATGCGTATTATTATTTACGTATTATATACTGTATATTATACACAGTAAGTACTAAAATAAATTATCGCCGCGTGCCTTAATACTAACGTCGTTGATTCGTCGTCGATTTCTATACTTTGGTCAAATTTCGCGCGCTGTCGCTACAAATCGACCAACCAACCTGTCCGAATACTCGCGAACACCAGCGTGTGCACACAATTGTACGTACATATCGCGTTCAACTATCAACAAAGTATAAATACCCGTATTACCTAACAAACGAATAAACAAAAATAGAAAATTCTAGAACGCTTCTGGCAGAATTCTTCGTGGCGCTCTTCGACTACGGTAAAACCTTCTCGCCCCGTTTCCTCTTGTTTGCAAGGGTCGTGCGCTTACCTGAGCCTCGACACGAGTAGGCCGAACGGAAATTCACGTGGAACGTCGAGTATCCTGGCAGAAACGCCGGGACAGGCTGACCCAGTTTCGCATTACCGACATTTACGGGGGATCTACGGCATGACGCACCGGCCAAAGTCCGCCGAGACATTTACCTGGCTCACCTGTTCTTCATAGACGAGATTAGAAACGGCCCTGCGTCGTTTCGAAAGATATTTGCAGCCAAGCCAGGCTCACGAAGCGAACATTTCCCTTGACAACTGTACGCTGGCCGAACGATCACGGCTCGAGACCTCGTTAAAGGGAAATCGAAGCAAATTCGAACGTCCTTCTCATCCGGCTACATTTAAATTCTCCCTTCGCCGATTTCTCGCGACGCTGATAGCCGATTAGTCGATGGAACAGTCTCGTCCAGCTTAGCTCGCAGGTACGAGGGATCTGCAACGTTCGCAGACCGTGTCGCTCCGAAATGTCGCAATGTCTTACGTGTCCAAGATCCATTGTCCTTGTGCCAGGCACCCTGCCTGCGCTCTGCCTGCTCTCCTCTCGCTCCTCTGGACTGCCACAGGACAGTTCGAGAGGAACAAGACGAGCTGCGCTTACTTCTGTCTACCTTCGGCGCGAATACCACGGTTTTATGGTCGGTCGTGGTTGATTTATGGGCGGTGCGAACCCCGTAAAATGTAAAAAGCGTCTCGTGCTCACGCCAGGCCCCTGCCATCTCGTCCACCCTCGCGTTTCACGCAGCCAGCCACGATTTATTCCGCCATCTTTCTCATTAACGAGCTTTTCCTCGCTCGCAGCTCGCAACTTTCCACGCTGCAAACTGACCATCTTCTCCTCCTACGGCGTCTTGTTTTTTCTCGCGGACACAGCTTCGTGCACGAAACATCTCGTTACGTGGCGCAGAATCGCGAATAAAATTCGAGAAGCTTTGTGTGTATACTTTGTTCGCATACAAGTATGAAACCGGAATTTGCCTATAGATGGCCCCAGCTGATAATCTAGTTATCACTAAACTGCGTCATCGATGCCGAAAGTCTTTGTTGACATCTCACAAACATTTTCCACTCGCAACAATACAAGTTTCACGCAACAGCATAGTTTGTAATAGCGTCGAACATGTCGAATTTTGTGCCTGGAAACTACGATTTGCGGACAGCGTTGGTTTTCCGTTAGCATTTGAAGAAAACTGCCGCAGAATCGCATCGAATGCTCGTCGAAGCTTACGGCGAGCATGCTCTTGGTAAATCGCGGTGCTTCGAGTGGTTTAAAAAATTCAGAAGTGGCAATTTTGACGCGAGCAACGAGGAACGTGCAAGACCACCGAAAAAGTTTCAAGTCAGCGAATTGCAAGCATCGTTGGACGAGGACGACGCTCAAACGCAACGACGACTCGCTGATCGATTAAACGTGACACGAGAAGCCGTCTCCGTACGTTTGAAAGCCATGGGAAAGATGCAGAAGGTGGGAAAATGGGTTCCTCGTGAACCGAACGAAAGACAGCAGGAAAACCGAAAAACCACTCGCGAAATGCTGCTCGCCAGATACAAAAGAAAGTCATTTCTCCAGCGAATTGTGACTGACGATGAAAAGTGGATATATTNTTGAGAATCCTAAGCGTGAAAGATGATGGGTAGCTGCAGGAGAACCACCGACATCGACTGCAAGACCAAATCGCTATGGACGGAAGACGATGCTCTGTGTTTGGTGGGATCAGAAGGGTGCGATCTATTACGAGCTGTTAAAACCTGGCGAAACCGTTAATACCGAGCGCTACCGACAACAAACGGTCGATTCGAATCAAGCTTTGCGTGAAAAACGACCAGAATATGAAAAAAGGCAAGACAAAGTAATTTTGCTTCGCGATAATGCACCATCGCATACAGCAAAACCGGTCGAGGAAACGATCGAAGCGTTCGGTTGGGAAATACTTTCGCACGCTGCTTGCTCGCCAGACTTGGCTCCGTCCGATTACTATTTATTTGCATCGATGGGACACGTACTTTCTGACCAGCGCTTCGCTTCTTACGAAAACGTACGAAAACGGCTCGATGACTGGTTTGCCTCGAAAGAGCGACAGTTTTTTTGGCGTGGCATCCACCAATTGCCGGACAGGTGGGAAAAACGTATAGCTAGCGATGGGCGATACTTCGAGTAAAATGTTTTCAATCATTTTCGTACGATAAACGTGTATTTTCTATACAAGAATTCCGGTTTCATATTTGTATACGCGTGGAGTATATCGTAACGTCGTCGAGTCGTAGGCGTTTAAAGGGAAGAAAAGGAAGGGAAGGGAATCGTTGAAAGTAGACAAAGGTAGGAGCATCAGGAAGGTTATTTTGTCGTAATTGATCTGCAGAGGTATCGATTTCAGCGGTCGTAAATAACGATCCACCCTTCGATGCGGGGTGTCCTTGTGACTCCAGCTATTTCGTATTCTTCCCGAGGATTAGGGTAGCCTGGGCAATACCTTTCGATTTTATGGCGCGTCCAGAGGCCTCTAACTTTTGCACTCACTCGCTCTCTCTGTCCGTCTTTTCGTTTCCTCAGGACAGTCACCGTCCACACACCGGCCCTCTCCGGTACGTTCTTTTTTCCAGGCGATTCAAGGAAAAAACAGTGCCGTTTAAAGCAGTTTTACGACGGTGGAAAAAATATTAGCGCCGTTTCGAAAGCCTTTGGCCGCGAATGCCGAGACAGCGACGTTCGATCGTAACTCTATAATTAGCTTACGAGTGACTCGGACGAAATAAGCGGAGGCCATGGGAGCCCGTAACGCGACTTAATTGGTCTAATTGCGGTTAATCGCGGCGTGATTAGCGTCTGACACGTGACGAACGTCGGATCCTACTCTAATAACAGGTCCTGAACGGAACCCTCCTTTCACCGGACCATCTCCTCCTCTGCTCTTCTCTCGAGCACCTTCACCCGGTTCCCAATGATTCGGTGATCTGTGGTTATACGGTAGTCTAGCGCTAACAATCGGAACCGTCAAACACCGGAAGCTGCGCGTCTAATTTCTGTTATTACCGCTCGATATTTTCCACGTTCTCGACAGCCCGATCCTTCCTACGCCTTCCTACCTTCGTAATTGCCGGCTGTAGCCTTCCAACACCGCAGACTATACTTTCGGTGATGGATCGACGCGAAAATTCAATGACCGTTATTTATTACGGCCGTGGAGCTCCAGTCGTCGTCGCTTCTCCGCCGATCCAAGTTTCCAACGTGGACGATTCTCAGATTCTCGGGGTAAGGTGGCACGAAGAACGACGAGCGACAGGCAAACCGCGCAATTGCTTTGCCAACTACATATCTCGATATAAACGAAACGTTTTACCAATTAATCCGCTAATCGCGCAGTTTAGTTTGGAAAATCCCTCGCGGGGCGCGTAGATAAAATCAAGCAACGACGAGTAGGCGCGTCGTTACGCGTTTTACGAAAACAGCAAAAGGAGGAAGGATCGCATTCTTGTTCGATAGAAAGTTAACGATTCGTCGTTGAAGAAGGTATCGTTGTTAAAAATGTAAAAATTGCCAGAAAATAATAGAGTAAAGTATTAGGTTGCCTCAAAAGTTTCTTTCGTTTTATGAGGAAACAATACGTGCACAATATTTTTTATTTTATATTATTTTATCGAACTACGTATGATCCATTTTGTTCTATCAAGATAAAGACCGCGACACTTGACAGATTAGGTTTCATGTCTGTGTAAAAATGCATTGTTGTAAAAGACACGTTTGTAAGAGAAAGATACTTCTCGGAAAACTTAATACACAAAACAATTCGGGGAATAGTCGATAGGAAACAAAGTACCGCAAGCAGCACAGCACACAAAAGGAGATAAAGAAAAGATAAAAACGAGCATAGCCGATATACCAAAGAGAATAATCGAAGAATCAAACATTTTTTTATAAAATACATAGTAGGCTTACTGGAAGTATAAAGGAAACGTACTTTTTTGCGCTTTTGCTTTTTAGTAATTTTTTATTCCGCACGACGGCTATACACGTTGACCGTGCGGAAATATAATAATAATAATTATATATATACATATAACAATTAACTGATTAATGTTATAAACTAGATACTATATATATATATATTAATACAAAGCGTACTTTTACGTTTTTTTCTAAATAAACGTCGCTTGTTGCAACCGAAAATGGTATCGTACGCAAACTTGTCGCTAGACTGGGAGAAATATTAGCGGCTTTACGGAAATTTCGGACACTGCTTCGCCGCTTTACCGCTCCTTACGTGGGCTACGTAAACTGAATTAGGTGCCTCACCGTGCTATCGCGTAAATTACAAGTCTGTCGCGTCGAGTAACAAATTATCGCGCAAAGGTTGGTGACGGCAGAGTGGTGCGGTTTGTGTTCCGTTGGGGTTTTGTTTAAGCAACGATAAGTTACAGACATAGGCGTATTTTTTATTTTGATAAGTACTTGCGCCCTTTGACAATGGCAGACGAAAGAGAAGACACGGTTATTGAAGACGAACGCGCGGACAACTTGTCTGACGTTCCAATTGAATTCGCTGATCGCGGAGAAGTAGAAGACATGGCATCGCCAGAAATCCAAAATGAAACCGAGTCTTTGGACGATTCTGAAATAAGTACACGAAGAATTTCGCGAACGCCACGGTGAACTTGACAATTTATGACCTCGCGAAAATCTCAAAAAACAAAGTGTGAAGACTATCGTAGGCTACCCCGTTTACCGAACGTCGATGAAATCTTAGAAACTGTTACGAAGGCCCGAAAGGCGCGTCTTCAAAGCCGAAGCTGCGTTAGCTGGCCGCGATGGCCTACACGTGGCGAGCGAATGCGAACGTGCCGGCAGGAAAATAAGAAAACACATGTACGCGGTAGAAAAGCAAACTGAAGGTATTCCCGGGAGGATGGCGGAATACTTTGGCCGAGGGGACGCGGGCAGGAGCCGCGCCGAGGTAAATCCTCAGCCTCGAGGGACGCGATTTTCAAGGTTGCCGGGTTTTTCATCGCGATGGATGGAAAGCGAGACACGCCTACCTCGTTATCGAGCACGAGCGACTCATGCTGGAAATATTTGACGAGCTGCTTTCCCGCCTGTCGAAAAAGCCCTCGATCGACGAAAGAGTGGCGATCGTGGATCGAAGAGTGGCCACCTTATCCGACGACAACCAGCCGCTTGCGACAGCTTGATCGGCAAAAAAGTCGAGAGAACAATAGACTCGAAACGACCGAATGATGGCTCGAGCCTGGAAATGGAATGGCGCGGAGGTTGACGTTAGCCAGTTGACTGGATGAAACGGCGAACATCCGCGAGACTGCTGGCTCGAGGGAGAGGGCCAGTGGCACTCGAGGTATCGTTGTACAAACCGTGCGAGAGAAAACCGATGCACTTGTCGAGGCGGCTCGAGGAGAGAGGGCTGCGTTAAACGCTTTAGCGCCCTCCACGGTCTATAGATGTCGATAGGGCAGATCGTGGCCCTCCTCGAGCCACCACTCGACAGCCTCAGGGGTGAAAAAGGTAACTCGAGTTTCGCGACGACGTCGAGTACGGCCTTTTCAACGGAGCACACTGCGCACCGGCTCGCTCCCATCTTTTCTCATTGTCGTGTCACGAAGGACGATGACGCCCGGAAGTGCGGTCTTCTACTCGTTTTCTCCGGCCCTTCTCATCCAGCCTACCTGTCGCGACCGCGCGTTCTCAGCCTGCGAATGGGTCGACAAACGCGACTCGCGTTGCTTCCACGAAACAAACATAGGCGTTTCCGTGAATTTCGCACGCGATTAATCTGCTCTTCTCTTACTCGCGTGTCCGACCTCTCGTTAACCGTTTCATATTCGTCATACTCGTTACTTTATGAGATACACCTATAGTATTGCATACGCGTACTATCGGTTTGTAAACATTTCAAGCTTCGTTCGATAAAAATTATTCAGAAGATCGCGATGAAATACGAAATATCGTGAAATACAAAATTGAAACAGCGCGATCGCGCTGCCTGCGACTCAAACGGTTAATCGCGTTCCACGAACAAGATTCATTTTACGCCGCGTTAATCGTCGCAAGCCGATTGCAAAAATCTTCGTCGAACCGATCTGTTCGCATCATCAACGTACGTACGTCCGCGCGTCACCGCTTTTTGCAACGTCCGACAAAATACCGTGAGTCGTCCGTAGCGTTCAAACGTACTGGCGCTTTTCCACGCAAAATTGAAACAGCAACCGGTTGACGCAAAACGTTCCACGAACAAGACTCGTTTCACGGACGTATCACGCGTGTTGTCGCGTTAATCGTTAATTGCAAAAATCCTCATCGAATCGGTCCGTTCGCGTCGGCCCTCGCGTCGCAACGAACAACGTACGTACGTCCGCGCGTAATACGTTCCGCTTTTTGCAACGTGCGACAGCCGAACGACCGCAGATCGCGCGGTCTCTCCGTAGGCGTCTCGTAGACACGAGGAAAAGAGTGAAGTGGTGGCTGGGAAGCGCGCAGTCACGACGCCGAGGAGCGAGGAAGGAAAAAATGGGAACGAAGAAAATCCGTCGTCACCTAGCGCGTGTCGTTAATTAGCGGCGTCGAGGTCGATTAACGCCAAGTCAAAACACCTGGCGCAAATTATCGGCCAATTACACGTGCCATTAGAGGCTGCGGCTGACTTTAAGCGAAACAGAGATCGCTCGTGTCTGCGACAGAGTGGCCGTGAGCCGGCGAGAGGAACGGAGAGACAGCGATGGAGAAAGAGAAAGGGAGAGAGAGAGAGAGAGAGAGAGAGAGAGAGAGAGAGAGAAGAGGGTCGATGTGCAATCGTCTAATTTACGCAAATTGCAAATCTGGCCGGCAGTTCTCCGTCGCTCTCACGCCGTGTTACGCGCTAATGTCGGCGATCTCCGGCTACGCGGGCGCAAACTAAGATCTAATAAAGCGACAAATCAGCCTAACGAGCGACACGCGGACGCTGGAAATGCGGCTTAATGCGGCACGGCCCGTACGTTGGATTAACGCCGTCACTAATGGCTTTCCTATGCCACCGCATTCCTAGACGCGTATGATTTTCCTTATCTCCCTGCTCGAATTCGGCAATCGCCTCGTCTGCGAATCCGCCCGTTTATGTACTTCACCGATCCTCTTTGGCCGTGTATTCCGCCGCAATTACGCTTCTTGCCTTTCTCACGCCGCGATCTCCATCGTAAAATCGTTACTCTACTTTTTTTCTGCCCCTAAACTGTCCCGGTTTTCCACGCGGTTTCTTCCAGGGAACCTTTAACATTCGTACGGATTTCCGCTTTGGATCATCGTCGCGGATGGTTCACCGAAAAACTCGGTTTTCATCAGAGGCGATTATCCGAAGCGATCGGCGCACGAGGCAGAGCCAGCCTCTGCTTCCGATGAATTCAGCGGATGATTTAAACGGAGTGAAAACGCGTTGACAAATATAACGGTGCATTTTCCGATACTTTTAAAATGTGCAATTACGCAGTTACGAAACGACAGCGATTTCTTGACTATCGTCGTTTCTCTTTGGAGAAGATTGTGGAACAAAAGCAAGTGTCTGTTTCGCGCATTTTTAGATAAGCAGAACCTCGTTAACGCTGTCACGAGACTCGGCCGTCAGAATTATATCGATAAAGTTTCAGGCAAATCGGAAAATGCACGTAGAAGCTACGAAACATTTAACCCAAGTGTTAGGTTGTCCCAGGAGTTTCTTTCCGCAAGTAGAGTATAAGGAAATAATAAATGCGCAACATTTTTTCTTTTATATTAATCTATCGAATTACTATAATAATATGATGTATTTCGTAGCAATAGAACGAATGCATCTATTATTTCCTCATGAAAAGAAAGCAACTTTTGGGACTACCTAATACACACTTCCTAGGGATCGTAAAACTGTTGAAACTGTGATCGTGTTATTTACTATATGGATAAACCTGAATACTCATTGCACACACGTTTAATACTTATTATATACTTAGGACGGGTACTTTCGACGTATACTAATTTTCTACTAAATAATAATATTCATAGTTTTTAAATTGCTTTCAAACTTGGCCGATATTTACCGATCCGAACGATACGGCGATCGTATCTCGTTGCTGCGCTAATAAAATGCCAAAGTATTTTATATAACGCGTAGAAAATACGGACATAAAAATCCTCTAAAATAGGACGAACGTTCAAATACTTTCGTGACTCAGTATGGACTTACTAAATCATCCAGTAAACGGAAATAAATAAAATGGCTGTCCGATTTTTATCTTCTGCGTTCTCTATGGGTGAATCACGCTGGATAATTGCGCAAAACGAGAAGGTGTGAATTCGGCTGTACTGGCTGCCAGCGTCTTGGTCGGGTACGCGAGGAAGAAAAAGAAGAATGCCAAGGAAAAAGTAGATTGCCTATCGGGGAGGGTTTGCAGATAAGAGAAGAGAAGCGAATTTCGAAATGGCGAGGCAGTCTCGGTGCGGTGGTTGGCGAATTAATTGAACAGCGTATTTATGCGTGCATTATGCGACCTGCCGAGGGATAAGACTTTCGGCCAGGCCCGCGGCTAATTGAAACGCCACTGCGCACCCGATAAGCCCGATTGCGACGGAGAGTTATGAGACAATATTATGAGGCGTCGTACGTCAAGCTGAAATTAATTTCGGCCATCGCTTCGCTGGCTACAGATAGCACCCGGCCCGTCTCTATACGTCATCGCGATGGAACCGCGATCGTTTCCACGCTCCGCTCCTTTCCGCCCGTTATCTCGCCAAGCGTTGGAATCGAAGGAGCCCCGGACACATTCGCTCCTATCTGGGAAACTTCTGCAACCTGTTAGCCACAGCGGCGGAAAAATCTGGTCGATGCTCGGTCCAGATGGCCAAACGACACCCCGGGGAGCCGATAAAATAATTTCAACGTCAACACCGCGATTTAACGTCTGCGTTTACGCGGCTGCCAACAGATGCGCCCGTATAGTTCGATTCGGTCGATCGACCTCCGCGGGTGGCCTCGTCACGGGGCTGAAACCGACCCTTAACGACCGGCCTGGGGCCGCGAAGCGGTCGTAGCCGCGGTCCTTCGGCGAACCTGCGAATCGCGCACGACGCTCGCAACGCCGTGCAAAATCGTCGAAACGAAACACGAGGCTTGGCGCGCGTTCGAAAGCACCGTTTAACGTAGTCGCGTTCTATTCGAAGTCGCGCGCGATCCTCGCGACGAGATGGCGAAAACTGCGAATTCTCGAACGAGTTGGCTGTGCGTTCGATGCTTTAGGTAAAACATCGAACGACGATGGAGAACGGTGGTGAAACAACTGCGGAAGTTTTCAGTGCGTGGCCGTTTCTTTCGAGAAATTTACAAGTTTTTATCCTATCCTACTGTATAAATTCTTTTAGCATTGATATTCTATCTTCGTCGAATAGTAGATTTCCGTAGAATCTATCTCGATAAATTTTCGATTGTCGAGAAGAGTAGCTAATTTCCCGGTGCTTTTCGGGTTCAGCGACGATGTTCACGAGGCGCAGGTGGCAAAGAATTATACGCTGGATCGTCGTCGATCGGTAATTTCAAGCGATCTTTCATTTTTCCCACGTTTTTTGTTTAAATTCCGCTCTGCTTGAAACAAGCAAGATGACGCGCAATAAAGTAAAGATCGGACGATATACGGGCAACTTGGAAGAGCGTCGAAGAATTTCCCGGGATATTTCAAGGCGCGAAAACCTAAGGAGAAGTGCGAAGACTTAAAGACTCGGTACGCGGATAAAAGAAAGCGTGGATAAAAAGAAGATCGCAGACGGAGAATCGAAGGATGGCTGCATAAACGTTTCTCCATCTCGCTTGGCGTGTCTCGCCGTTGGATTTATGCCCGTGGAACAGGTGAATTTCATGGCCAGACACCGCTTCCTATGCGAGCCAACACTTGGTCATCGGTTGGACTCTTGTTCGTCGGATTTGCTATCACGAGCATCAGTTAAGGATCTCGACGCTTGACACTTCCTGCGCCACACTCCGATGAAGACTGTCCCTGATGCGTGAAGACGTAGGGCCAATTACTCGACGGTATCTGGCGAGAACGATCTACCACGTTGTAGCGTCCAGCGAACCAGCGTTTAAGAAAATTTCGTAGAAGCGACCGGGACAGCGAAAAGTCGATACGAAGGAGGATAGCGCGGGACGAGGCGAACGGACATGGCTGGGAAAAGTTGGAGCGAGATAAAAGGCGCGAGCGCGAAAGAAATTCCATCTCGGCGGAGGGGTTAGCTTTGGTGGAGGAGGGGACGGGTGGAAGCGGAGCAGGCATAAATCAGACGGGCACCCGAAGGTACCGCGGAATACAAAACAGAAGAAAGATCGCGCGCGCCCGCTCCATTCCCATCGACCCTCGACTTCGCCAGCCAAGGATCTCAGAGCGGCCGACTATTTTCCAATAATTTAGCCCGTAGAGAGGGGGCCGCGCTGGGTGGCGGTTTTCCGGCAGGGGTAGGTGCTGGTGCTACTGGTGCTCGAGCGCACAGGACTGACACTATCGCGGCCATAAATACTGGGGAGCAGCCTCTGACGTCAGCCGGCGAGGGCCCGATATTATACTTTATCTCGAAACTAATTCCCCGCGACCAGATTTATTGCAAGAAAGGGGTGAAAAAATACACCTTCTCCGTCCCCGCCCTCTCACTTATCTGCCTGATGGAAAAGTAACGAGTGGTCTCTCGCGTTTTCCTCCCGGTGCTTCGAGCTTTCCCTCTGAGAACCCAAGAACCTCGCGTCCCAACGACGTCGCCGAGACCGACCGAGTCCCGCACCGGTGCACGCTCTATTTTCGCAAACGGGCTGTCTCTGCGACGCAACCCCGGAATTAACCACCGAAGAAGAACGGCCGGACGAAGAGATCAGCCGGACAAAGGCGACCTCTCGCCATCCCCTCGTTCCATGCTCGCCATCGTCGTAGTCGCGACTTACTCGGTCAGCGTAGAAGCAGCGAGGCAAATCGCTGGGCGCTTCCCTACGTTTTCGTAAGGTCAGTCTTCGATCCTTTTTGGCTCGAGAATCGTCAACTTTGTTCCAACACCTCGTAGCGGTGCGCGACTAACGATAGCGCGAAACGCGTATAAAAGAAACCAAAGTGAAAAAAGTTAAACTTTTACTCGTATTGTATTTTATCGCGTGCAAACTATTGAGTTTCTAGGGGAGAATAGAAATTGGTCATTTTGGACCACTCAGCTACCTGCTTGTGGCGTCGAATCGAATACGCGTCGCGATATATTCGACGGAATTGTCGAACAATCGTCGGTCGTCTATCCGCCAATGGCGTTGTTATTCTCTTCGAGCGTAGGATTTCCGTTGTATCCGAGCAAACACGCGAGCTCGGAAGGGTTTAAGACTTTTATCCGACAGCGCGATATTTGCTCGCGGGCTCGCGCGATAAACTGGCGTTTTCAAGGACAGGTCGAGCAAGTGACGAACCGCGAAGAACGCAAACGGCGTCCGATGTCAGCGTCGTCGGGGAGGATCGCGGCTGAGCCGTTTATCTCGCGGCTAATTCCGCGCGATAAAATTTGTCTGCACGCAGCATCGGAGACTTTTCATTTTCTGCGGAATTCAACGCGAATCGATATCGTTGCGCTCATCTTCCTCTTCTTCTTCTTCTTCTTCTTCCGCTTGCCGTTCGTCCTCGTCGAACGGCGCTGCCGCTCGGCGGCGTATAAATAATCTTTCCATTTTTTGCCCGTACGTCGTTGAGATTTCGTCGAACGTTCGGTTCGGCGCTGGAAACTTTATGGGAAATTCCCTGGCGTTTTGTTGTTTTTAATTCGTCCGCCGTTCCCGGAAATATACGAGCAGCGGCAGGAGAAGTTCTGGAGAGGACGCCAGCCAGGACGGCGGCCATATAGAGGCACCGATATATGTATATCGGAGATATCGGCGTTATCTGCGAGCAGATATATCGAACTCGTATACTTCGGCAGGAGAACGCGACCGGAAAGACATTTTTACGAGGAGCCTGCGGGATATGCGTACAAATACCGGCAATATATCCTATTGGCCGACCGGCAGTCATTCTGCTGCGTGAAATATTTTAACCGAAGATAACGATTCCATTATTTTATTCCGTGCAGCGGCGATCCTACTGCCCCTCCTTTTTAATGAAATAATTAGAGCGGCCGAAAAATTCTACGTCTATGGAGTCCGCTGGTCCGTTCGATCGGACGATAAACTGGCGAGGATCGCGGATAGCAGCGTATTAAACTTGAAAAGAACCGTCCTCTCTTGAGCCGGGGGGGAAAAAAAAACAAGACGACGCGAGGTCGTAGAGAGAACCGGAGGGTGTCGGGACACGAATGGGTGGCCCGAGGTGGTCGTGGAGAGCGCGCACACGTAGGAGGAAGCCGGAGGCGAGTCGCATTTTACATTTTTACTCCACGCTCTCCTTTTTCCCCTGGCAGCCTCCATCGCCGCCGAGTCGGTGAACGAACGAGCGCACGATCAACCCCCGACACACCATCCCACCCCCTTGGCTGCCCGTATTTCACATTCAAAGCGTCCCCCAACGAGGCCACCGGACTCACCCCTTCGCGGCTTCCTGGACAGGCTTCCTGGCGTATCTCTGCAAGGAATATAAAAACGCGGCCCGTGCGTGGGGGTTGTTGCTGGTTTCTCTGTCTCTGTCTCTGTCTCTGTCCGCTGGCTGGCTGTGGCTGTGTGCGCGCGCGCGCGCCAGCAGACACCGGCGGTCGCATCCGTGGATCGCACCTGCACGCGCCGCTGCACCGGCTTTAATTTAGAAAATAATTAAACCGCAAAATTAAACGAGCCTGCACTCTTCTACTTCCAGCCTGCCCCTCTCCCTCCTGCCATCCTGCCATTTCCAGCGCGCCTCATCCTCCCGTTCATTCGCAGGCTTCCTTTCGATTTTGTAAGTTTCCATTTTCATCCACCACTAAATTTCCCTCTAATTCCTCTCCGTGTTGCCTCTCGCGATTCCCAACCCCCTTCCACCGATTCCCGGCTGCCTGCCTGCCTCGTCGCATCCTCCACGCTCTTCCATCCCTTCGGCTCGTCCCCTCGTCTTCCGCCGCTGTTCAGTCGCTTCTTTTTTCGCCGACTCGTGTACCACAGAGGGTACACGGCAGATAGTCGAGTCTATCTGTGGCTCTCGTCGCGGCAACCCCTGCTAGTTCGCCGGAGAAACGCGCATCCCGTATGTGGGGACAGGAACGTGACTGGACGCGTGGGAAGGGGTAATTGGAAGTACAAAGAGAATAGACACGGATAACCGATGTCTCCATTAAGCGTTCGCCGATTGCGGCCTGCACGCTCCACTACGCTCCCTCTTTCGCCGCGGTGGCTGAATTCGATCAGCGGTAATTGTACGACTCGCGGCGAACGCGTCTCCCTTCGAGAACGAGTCGTCTTCCTTCTTTTTCCTGCCTGTTCGTCTCTGGTCCACTCGTGGGTCGTTTTAATGAAATCGCCTTCAAGGATTTCTTTCCCATCCTCGTGCCGCTTATTCGCCCCCACACGCGCATCTACCGCGTGCGTTTTTTATCGCCGCAGCAGACTGAATTCGCTTCTCGCCGGAGAATTTGTTTCTGGTCGCGGGACAAGAGGAAGGATCCACCTTAAGCCGGGGAGCACGTTGCCGCCTCTGCTTCCGAGACACTTTCCACGAACGACAACTCGTAGAAGCGTTTCGTCCAGGCCGAAGCAACGTGATCCAGGGAACGTTCGGCTTTTCTTTCGATTTCGAGACTACGTTCGCTCCCATCGACAGGTTATCCACGCTCGAGTCACTTGCTTCCAAGCAGAGCCGAGGACGTTTGCTGTTATCGTCATCAACGATGAAAGAAGAGGAAACGACCTATTAACCGATGGACATCTTCGAGACTTTGCACGTGCGTCGAAAGTATCGCAAAGTCGTCCCGTTGCTTTTCCTAGCAACGATAGCGCGTGGACCGCGTTCGCGACGACAAGTCGAACAGACCTTTTCTTCCATCTCTACGCGACACGCGTAGACTACAAAACACGAAGAAAGTGGGAGAAACGTTGCTCGCCGTCCGTAGACTACTTTAGGGCGGCGTTGTCCTGTCGCGAGATCGCAGGATCTTGGACATCTTTTGCTTGGACTCCTCCGTCACCTACCTTTCAACGAAATCTCTTTCAGCCGCTGGAACACCGAGACGAAGGACGAGCGTTTTCCCTCGTCTTTAAAAACACTACGCGTGTTTGACAGCTTAGCCGTTGTAGCATCGGATATTATCTCGGCCGTTATCAGAGGAGAGGCGGGGCGGTTCGGGGGGAAAATGGTTAGGAGAACACGACACCGGACGGAGGAAGGCGGAAAATCGGAGCGCGCAAGGGGAAAAGAGCTGGAGTTCGAAGGCATCGATGTTTACGCAGCTTAACGCGAGCGGACATTGTCGAAACAGGTTGGCAACAATGCGCTCGTATTACGCGGCTCTCGTTATATCGGCGCCAACTCTTTTTGTTGCCAAGGATTAAGGACGATCCCTCGCAGCGGGGGCGCACATCCTGGGATACTTCAGTTTTAACCGGAGAAAAGTGGAGCCGCCCACGTCCATTCTCCACAATACCTGAGACAATGCGTCCTTGCTCTAAAAGCTCTTGCGCGCAGGATTTCGCGATCCTGCCATGGGATAACGCGTTCCTCGCGACCAACCTTCGACCGGATTCCAGCTTTCTCTCTTTTCTCTTCTCTTTCGCCCTTTTTGTTCGCGTCGAGGTAAAATAAAAATCGCACGGTGTTACTTTAAACTATAAAATACGCTGCTAGTCTCGCCTGAGCCAACAGTTTGTGTTCGAAGCGGATCCCTTTCGTTTCGTAATTTCAGTAGCGAGCGATATATCTGGCATGTCGGAACGAGTCAAGAATAATGGACTTCGCAACGATTCGACTCCTCGTAGAGTTGCGAGCGGACTCGAATTTTGGGAAATTTTGAAAAATCCTTCCAGCGTGTAACTGAGAAACTGATAACACCGTGAAAGCTCGGTTATACGGATAATACGAAAAGGTCTGTTAGTATTCGTCAGTCGTATAATAAAATCACAGAAAACTTTTGACGGTGTAACATCGTACATGTGCCTGGGTTTAATTAACTATTTAATCCGTTGAAAGTTTGACCAACCGCTTTCGCAGTATCCGGCTGCTTACGCTTCCGTTCTCTCCGTGTTAAAATTTCAAAAAAAAAAAAAAAAAAAAAGAAAAATGTAGTTGCGTTAAAGTTCGAAGCACGTCGACTAACACGGGACTCGAGCAACGATCGAGACTGCAGCGCGTCGCAAAATTTCTTCGGGTTTTCCGAGAGCTCGGCACGCTAACGAAACGCAGCGTACACACGAACGACTGGGTTAGCCTACCGGAAATGCGGAAATATGCTCGACCATGGATGGTGAATTTGAAAAACGCTCAGCCACGCGCGCGATAATTAAAACCGAGCCAGGAAGCAAGCGTGAGGTGAGCTGCGTGTCTTCCTGCGCGATTGCCAAACGGACTAATTGCCGTGTGACGACACGAATCACCGTGCGCGATGTCTCTTATTCGAGTCTAATGGAAACGCGATTTCCGCGCAACGGTTTTCCTCCTTCTCGCCGAGGGAAACGTTGCCGCGCGAGTTGCGCGCTAGCAGAGCATTGCATTAGCATAAAGCAGCGCGTGTCGCCTCGACTAAACTCGATTCGACGCGGCGGTATGGATGAGCGAAAGCAAAAGAGCAGCACGAGAGACTCACCGTTGCTGCTCAGGTGTCCCCGAATCGGGCTGGATGCACCTGCATGGTCGAGGTATCACGGCTCGGTGATCGGCATCTGCGAGCAAACGATATTCGATATTATTACGTGGCTGCAGCATCGTTTGTATATCATCGACTTACGCTGGCAATTTCCTCCTAAGCGGAAACCGCGCCGCGTTCGTTAACGAATCGATCGCCCTCCGTACTTTCGGATCGTAATCTGCATTCAAGCGGATTGGATTTGCAGAGATAGCGGAACAGACAGAGACGCGGAAAGAGGGAAAGAGAGTGTGCGAGAGAAGGAGAGAGCTATCTAAGTGTAGCCATCGCTAGGAACGTCGTCGAGGTACGAAAAAGGCTCGGTGCCCGGCTCGTTTGGCGGCTAGATATCCGCGGAAAGAAAACCTCCGTGGAGCCTCGAGTTGCATCCTGTTATCGCGCCGCGCTTCCACCCCTCCCGTCGATCACGAAATTGCCCAAAGCGTTGCAATAAGCTATAAAGATACCGTGTTGGATACTGAGCCGTGCACGCGAGCCCTTCCTTATAAAGATATGTGTATCCTGCATCGAGAATAATTATATAGAGGAGGCCGGTGCACCGTCCGTGAACCGGCAGATTCGTACCGTAGATGCACCCTCGATGCAACGTATTCCTGTTCTTTTTTTCTCTCTCTCTCTCTTTTCGTTTCTTCCTTATTTTTTCTCCTCTTTCGTTCTTTTTTTTTTTTCTTCTCTTCGCTCGCGCTTCTCCGACTCGCGCCTGCGCGTTTTCTTCTTTTTTTCTGTATACTTTTCCAACAGCCAAGCTTGCGGTGGATTGGTGGAAATTGAAATTCGTCAATTTGTTAAACGCGGAGGAAACAGGCTTCCGGTATGGCCACGTGTACTGCGATGGGACGTTCCATCGAGGGAACAAACGGACACGGATGGAGGAAGACGAACAGGTCTGGAAACGGGGACGAAATCAAAGGGACACGGTGGAGCGAAGCGCGAGAAGGAGAAAGACGATTCGTTGAATGCTATCTATATTATCCGGCAGAGGAAGGGTTTAGCCCGGTCGCGGTGTTTGGCGTAGATCGAGATAATCTGCAGCGGTATCTGAGGCCGCGGTCGCCGAAAAGCAAAGGGTGGAGAGGGTTGAAAAGAGAGACAGAGGGCGAGATTATCGCGAGATACGTTTGTGAGCACGCACGTTTGCTCTCCAGATCTAATGTGACGTCTGCGTCACGTACCTCTCCTCCTCTTCGGTCCTTCCATTTCCCTCGGCCTCACACGACCAACCCCTATGTGGTAATCGTGGCGAATACCGTTCAAACGCCCTGGACGACCAGCTTTCTCCGCATGTGGGACCGGTAGATTTTAAACGATCGCTGTATCTCGATCTTCGAAGGTAAATGTATCAGGTGGTCCGAAAAGTTTCTCTCGTTTTATAATAAAATTGATAACGACGTTTGTCGTTTTCTATTATTCTATCGAATGACGTACGATCCATTTTCTTCTATCAAGAAAACATCGCAACGTTCGGCAGATTAGGTTTCACGTTCGTATACAGATGCACTGTTGCAAAACACGTGTCTGTAGAAGAAAGACGCTTTCCGACAACCTGATAAAACCTTCGTAAACACAGCGGCTATTCGTACATCTTTTACGAACATGTTGCGTGCGTTGTACCAAACGCTTTGCAATCTCATTAGTATCCTAATGACTTTCAACCATCGATCGTGGTTATATCGGTGAAATGTGAAACGAATATGTATACGAACGAAAATGTATAGACGAGTTGCTAGATATTTAGTAAAACATGTTAGGTATGTTGCACGAAACATTTTGCAATTTCATTAGTATCGCAATGACTTTCAACTATCAATCGTGGCAGAATGGCAAAGTGGAAAAATCCACTTTGTCGGAAAATGTGTAGACGAGTTGCTAGATATTTAGTACAACATGTTAGGTATGTTGCACGGAACATTTTGCAATTTCATTAGTATCGCAATGACTTTCAACTATCAATCGTGGCAGAATGGTAAAGTGGAAAAATTAGTATCGGTAGAATGTGAAACGAGTCGGAAAATGTGTAGACGAGTTGCTAGATATTTAGTACGTGTTAGGTACGTTGCACGAAACACTTTGGAATTTCATTAGTACCCTAATGACTTTCAACCATCGATCGTGGTTATATCGGTAAAATGTGAAACGAGTCGCGAAATGTATAAACGAGTTACCAGACATGTTTCGTACAAATACGTGCATGCACAGCTACATATACAGGTGTTTCGTAGTCTCTTGGGGACCCGCCTTGGCGTTGCATTTTGCAGAGGCAAACAATTGAAAAAGTTCCTCTAAACGTAACCCCCTATTTGACCTTGTTTTGCAGTTACAGTTCTCTCTTCAACGAGCTACAGTCGGTCACAAAAGCATTCGTACAGCCTTTAAGACTTTCTTTATAAATTTTCGAAAATTGCATCAAACAATTGGATCGAACGATTTGAGGTTTCTTCGAGACGCCAGGAAGACTAGCTCGTTGGACAACGCGTAAAGGACGTTCAGAGGAAATTGAAATTGATAGGAACGGCGATGAAGATAGCAAACATCACCTTGTACAACTTTGTTATTTGTTTAAAAATCGAATACTTTCGTGACTGGCTGTATATCTGCGTACTTTCGCAGGACGTGTCCAAAACGACCTTGCATCCGAACATAAACCTGCGGACGTTTTACCATCGACTGTCTTACCCTTTTCATTCCTCAGGGTATTATCCTAATTTTCTGGAAGGCCTGGTCAATTCTTTCTCGAGGTATTTCCACGCTGTAAGCGAGCAAATTATTCCAACATAGAATCTGCTACAACTCGAAAACAAAGTCGAATGGGACATACGTTCATTCTTTTTCTTTTTTTTCTTTTTTCTTTTTTTTTATTCGTTTTATGCGCAAAATTCACCGCCGATGCTACAGGACACTCTGTATATTTTTCAGAGATCGTTCAAGTGTTCAAACAGGCAATCATCTACGATGACATTAAGACGACTCGGTATTCAGTGGGTTCATTTTCAAATTACACGCTTAATGCGACCGTACAGGTCGAGTCATCCAAGAGTCATCCGAAATATTTCCAACGCTATCATTTGTCACGGGAAAATGTTTCGGGTAAAAGTTGAATGGCAAGACGGGGGGCACGTCTCGACGTAACGACGTTAGTTCTATATGTGGCGCGTAAAGGTCAGGCGGAGGGCACCTTCGCTTTTCTCAATGCAATTGACAAGCAAAGACGCGAGACACTACTTTTGCATTTGTTTCCCTCGCCTTTCGTACGCTAAATTTTACGAGCTAAAAATAAAAGTACCTACCAAACAAACAATTTTTCGACGCAGGTAGGTTGATAATTTTCTACCAGAGAATCCCGATTTGCATCGATTAACGCATTAAAGACTGTAGCTCTAACGTAACTTCAAAACATGTCCTTCCCGAAGCCATTCGACTTTTACCCGAAACATTTTTCCATACAACCGATAATAAACAATTACTGAGAATATTTCAGCTGAAACTTTCAGGTGCCTGGCATCTCGCAACTTGCACTTTGCTTGTATATTTTCAGACTGAATCGAAATTTCGCCAATACAGTCTCCTAGTCTGACAACAGTGCCAACGAAATATCAAAATGTCTCACGCGCTTAACAATTTGTTACGCAAAATGTAGGAATACTTGTGCGAGCTACTTTCGGCGTACGTAAAACATCGGATGCCTCGAAGATGTCACGAGACTGGAAAGTTTCAAGAGCACCGAGCCTCGACGTGCTGCTTAATCTCTCTATTGTTTCGATCCATGGAAACTATGGGTAATCGGTAGGTTTCGGAAGATACTGAGTGGATCTTAAAGCAGGACGATCAGCCTGTTTAATCGCGGTCAAATCCGGGACCGTTACCTGAAAGTAGAGCGGATTTTCAACGCCGGAAGGGACCCCGACGAGATTTGCCAGTTGGCACCTGACTACCTAGCCTCTTCCTTTCCTTGTTTCGATGAAAGACCCAAGAAATTGCTTTAAGGACCCGATGATGGTAATCGTTTACAGACCGAGCCACCGTACGTCCTTACTTATCTATTTATTTTACTTATTTAGCCATTTACGTGCATTAGCCTCGTGTTACAAGAAAGAGGAAAAAGGAGTTGCGATGTTAAACGCGTAAGTAAAAAAAAAAAGAAAGAAGAAACTAAGATATGGATTTATCCATTTGTTTGCCCTGAAATTGGTGTAAACCCAGTGAAACAAATGTCAAGTTTTTATCCATAATTTTATCTACGATTTAAATCTTGGAATATTCGACTGTTTTAATCGATCAAATGAAATTTCCATAACAAACGACATAATAAGCGACGTAAGTCCGTTTCCCGTAATCTCTGTAGTATTCTGTCGAAACGGTCGAGCGGCAATAATCGAAAACAGGTCGTATTGAAATTAAGCAACGGTAGTTTCGTTTCTCCGCTCCTATTTACAAACGAAAGTGGATTAAAGCGTAAAACGTAGATTTTCAGCGATTAAAGTTTAATGAATCGCGCACTCTAGTCGCTAATTTCGAAAGTGGCGTGTAAGTCTGTTCGTGTCCCTGAAAAGAGATATTGGTGTAGTTGATTGTCGAAAAAACTATTTGTGTAATGAATTCGCGTTCACTGAAACACATTGCAGGGACGTGGACGAGCTAAGTAGACCTTGTCAGGACTTTTCGGTCGATGGAACGCGAACGCTCGAACATTTCGAAACTGGGGAAAACAGACTGGCGGCTGTTTCGTTTATTCCTTTTAGCGTCATAACATAATTCCATTTGTTATCGAAATTTCGATCGATTGAAACGGACAAAAATATTCTTGCTTGCAACGCTTAAACCGTAAATCGTTAATAAATTAAAAGTTCGCGTCAAGGTACGCGTAAATTTTTCCATAGAAATGAAACCATACGACGACTTATCAAGCGTTAAATAACTGAACCTTAGATAACCGATCGCCTGAACTTATTTAGAAAAAGAAGCAGACAGGAGATCGACTCGGTCTGAAATACCACTTACTTACGTAATTGCGTATTCTGCTGAATCTGACATCAGTCACGAAGCTGAGAACATGGAAGACCGGAGTATTGCGCAAGGAACGCGAACGACCATTGAAATTAATAAGTCAAAGTTCTTAAAATGGCGTAAAGAATTTCTTAAGCGAAGGGACTTCCGAAATTCTTACGAAAGGCACGTTCCAGGCGCTTGTTCGTCTCCGATAACTGAGAATTGTCAAACACCTAGGAATACAGAATTCTGTTCTTACTACGTTATCGTCGCGTGGCACTTGCGTGCGTTTAGATACATGCGAGTGCGTCGTCTTCGTAGGCTCCGTTAACCCCTCGAGCGGTTATGTCGTACACGTACGTCAGCACGCAAGTCAATTTACGATGGAGAACAACGAATATAATCGGATTATCAAAATCGCTGCGTATCTCGATGTTTACGTCGGACATATTTACGAGACTGTACCGTGATCGTACCTTGAAATGTCTCACGACGATCGTCATTCATGCCAAAAGTCTTTGTTGACATCTCACAAACATTTTCCACTCGCAACAATACAAGTTTCACGCAACAGCATAGTTTGTAATAGCGTCGAACATGTCGAATTTTGTGCCTGGAAACTACGATTTGCGGACAGCGTTGGTTTTCCGTTAGCATTTGAAGAAAACTGCCGCAGAATCGCAACGAATGCTCGTCGAAGCTTACGGCGAGCATGCTCTTGGTAAATCGCGGTGCTTCGAGTGGTTTAAAAAATTCAGAAGTGGCAATTTTGACGCGAGCAACGAGGAACGTGCAAGACCACCGAAAAAGTTTCAAGACGGCGAATTGCAAGCATCGTTGGACGAGGACGACGCTCAAACGCAACGACGACTCGCTGATCGTTTAAACGTGACACGAGAAGCCGTCTCCGTACGTTTGAAAGCCATGGGAAAGATGCAGAAGGTGGGAAAATGGGTTCCTCGTGAACCGAACGAAAGACAGCAGGAAAACCGAAAAACCACTCGCGAAATGCTGCTCGCCAGATACAAAAGAAAGTCATTTCTCCAGCGAATTGTGACTGACGATGAAAAGTGGATATATTNTTGAGAATCCTAAGCGTAAAATATGATGGGTAGCTGCAGGAGAACCACCGACATCGACTGCAAGACCAAATCGCTATGGACGGAAGACGATGCTCTGTGTTTGGTGGGATCAGAAGGGTGCGATCTATTACGAGCTGTTAAAACCTGGCGAAACCGTCAATACCGAGCGCTACCGACAACAAACGATCGATTCGAATCAAGCTTTGCGTGAAAAACGACGAGAATACGAAAAAAGGCAAGACAAAGTAATTTTGCTTCGCGATAACGCACCATCGCGTACAGCAAAACCGATCGAGGAAACGATCGAAGCGTTCGGTTGGGAAATACTTTCGCACGCTGCTTGCTCGCCAGACTTGGCTCCGTCCGATTACTATTTATTTGCATCGATGGGACACGCACTTTCTGACCAGCGCTTCGCTTCTTACGAAAACGTACGAAAACGGCTGGATGACTGGTTTGTCTCGAAAGAGCGACAGTTTTTTTGGCGTGGCATCCACCAATTGCCGGACAGGTGGGAAAAACGTATAGCTAGCGATGGGCGATACTTCGAGTAAAATGTTTTCAATCATTTTCGTACGATAAACGTGTATTTTCTATACAAGAATTCCGGTTTCATATTTACATACCTGATATGTATCGCTCACTTGTTACACGTACTCGCGTACGCGTTGACGGTGGAAAAATTCGCGCCACAGCAAAGTGCACGTTCGCCAGAGTGACGAACCATAACACGTTCGATCGGCGGAGGCGTAGCTGCGATACATGCGCGTCTTGCAGTCGCTTGTTCTTACTTGCGTCCTTGAATCGATCGATTCCTCGAACGAGAGACACGCCAGTGACGAATATCGCTGGCAATCCGTGCTTACGAAGCCCGACCAGTGTCCCGATTCCGTGTCAGCTCTAGGAATTAACGCGTCAGGCTCGTGGAATTTAATTAACGCGATCTTGACCCGGCAGATGTCTCGACTCGTCCGTTAATTGATTACGGTCTTCGTCAACCTGGTACACTTGGCGACGAACGAACTTCGTTCCGCGTACGTCGCTTCTGCGATTTAACGATTTGCGTAAGCCTCGCTCGACCCTGGGTTACAGCGACCAGCCTTCGCGTTATTCTTTGACAAAGTCTCCGGCTGCAATGGCAGCCGTGCGATAACTCGAAATTAAAGCGTTTCTGATACGAGATTTACGAGCGTGGAACCGACGGCGCGCTGATTTCGCGTTGCACCGTGCGTCCGCCTGTCCACCGTATTACTACAAATTTACGATAACGTTTCCTTTTTTCCCGTCGACGATTCGTGAAAAATCGATCGCGCGTCTTGCCAGCGATAAAAGCGATCGAAGCGAGATATTAAAATACGGAGAATCGGACGCGGAAACCAACGAACCGTTTTGAATTTCTGAGCGAGTTCGGTGCAATGGCGCGTTATCACGCAGCCTGCATTTCCTACGTAATGTCGGTTGTCGATGCGGTTGGCCGATGAGGGAATTTCACGCTCGGCGCGTCGCCCTTCGTAATATCAGATTGTCCGGAAAGTTTCTTTCGTTTTATAAGGAAACAACGGATGCGCGACATTTCTTCTTTCGTACTATTTTATCGAATTACTTATGATCGTAATAGTCAAAACGGAACAAAATGGACGATACGTGATTCGGTAAAATAATAGAAAAGGAAAAACGTCGTGCGTCTATCGTTTCCTCGTAGAACGAAAGAAACTTTCCGCGCAACCTAATACGAAGAGGCGAATCGAAACTGACGTTGAATACCGCGGAGAAATGGCGCCTGATAAATTTCATTCGATCGCCAGCAATCTTTCGAGATTTCGTAAACGGTGGTCGGAATATCCGTGAGAAGATTCGTGGCGAAGCGCCGAGCCACGACAATCGCGATCGCGATATCGTCCGCACGTGCAGACTTCGACTCGCAAAGCGCCTGACGATTGTACAGCGATCGGTAAACGCGCACATGCAGACTGAGCCAGGTAAAGATGGGCCGAAAGATGTAAATGTCTGCGCCACTGTCAAAGACGGGAAAAAATGTCAAAGAGGAAGTTGGAATATGACGATACCGACAGATGCCCCGGTAGACGTTATCTTCGAGGTCTTGCAAAGGTCGTCGGTGGTTTTTCGAATGTATTATACATCTTCGAATTCGCTGCGTAGCAGCCGACGTACACGCGAGCTCAACTATGTGGGATATTACGACAGAAATCTGCGTGCGATCGAACGAAAATATCAACAGCGCAAAGTTTGCATTCCCCGGTCGTTAGGTTTCGTTCGTGTAAACAGCGAAAGGTGATCTCTAAACGCGTACCAACGCGACTATCCACGAACTACAGCTACACGCAACGTTTCATCGTCGAATTCACGTCATCGAATCGTCGCGGCAGCGTATCGGTTCATCCATGTGCTTTCAATAACGCATCGAGCAATCGTTGT
Organism: Bombus confusus; assembly: GCA_014737475.1. Lineage (NCBI taxonomy): Eukaryota > Metazoa > Arthropoda > Insecta > Hymenoptera > Apidae > Bombus > Bombus confusus. The sequence continues at coordinate 407,086 of JACXIV010000134.1, forward strand.
TGCAGCGAACAGGCGCAGCGTGTGCAAGACGCTGGCGACTTTCGCGACAATTTGGAAATCAGGATGTAATCGTGTCGTCCTTCGTGCCACGCGCTGCTAAGCATAGACGCGTCCGATACGTTGCCACGATACACGTACATCTGAGGCGAGCTGATGGCGCATTGCCGCTTCTCGACTGGAAGCCGGCGAAGCGATTAGCGAGCAAATTGCAAGCGTACGGAACAAACGAATCACGCGTTGTTCTCTCTGCTTCGTCGAGTCATCGCGACGTTGAACACGTCCGTGGCGGAAGGGTGCGCGCGAGTCGGAGTGGCGAGTTTCGGGCGACAAGAGGAAGCGAAGGACTCGGTGCGTTCTCGATGGGCGAAATTCCAGGAACACGAGAACGGGCAAAAAGAGGAAAGCAGACGGCCGGTGCGGCGAATCGGCCCCGGCAATCTCGATTCCAGCAATTAATTACGACGTAGCGAGACGCGACACTTCATCGACGTCCTGTCAGCGATTCTTTCCGGCTCGGTCGACGCCAATTGCGCGTTAAGCGGAGGGCCGTGTTTTTTTCCAGCAGCAGCAAGCAGCGCTTCTTAGGATCGTGCGCTTATGCACGCGTCGGCGGACCCGCGTGCATCCAGCTCCCTTTGCGCATGTTCCCGGAACACGCCCTCCGGTTCCTTCTGCCTTTTTTTTTTTTTTTTTGCTCCTCGTAAATGGAACGTGCGCTGGTATCGTGGGTGGTAGCGCGAGGATCGAACCGCGTTTCGGAGGTCGACGCGAACTTGGCCGATTCTATCTGTGTTGAGAAAAATGGCAGAGCTGTGCGCGTTTTCGATCGGAACGGCGCGAGACAAAAACGAGCCGAGGTCTGCTGCCGGTTTTCCAGAAGCGACTTTACGACGGGCGCCATGAATCGCGGCGCCTGCTCGACGGCACGGCCGAGGCCGAAACCGATTACACGACGCATCGGTGACGACGCTCGACCTAAACGGCCCGGCCGATTGCGTCGTTAACGGTAACGACGGTATTGCCTCGTACGACGCTTGTAAATTATCCACTTTGCGCGGAAATGACGTATCCTTCGCTTTCACGAGCGACCGATTTACGACTCGAGCGGACCTACGGTAATCGCGAGCGCACTCGCTCGTCGTTTTCCTCGTTTCCATCCTAAGAATCAGAAGCATTTGCTCAAAAAGTGGCAAATTCTAACAAACATAGATCGCGGTTTCTTACAAATTTCTGAGAAATTTAACGCTAAACCTACCGACACTTCTTGTGCGCTTATTAACCGCTCGCGATGGGCAGGACGGACCAGAAATTTTTCTTAGAAGAAGGAAGCAAACTAGAAATAGAATGGAATGCATATTTGACGAGAAGTCGTAGATTAGCAATGCGATCCGATAACGTTCAAATATGGTAAACTTTGCGTAGAAGCTTCAAAGCGGTCGATTCGACCGCTGTGGTAGGTTTAGCGTCAAAGGCGGCAGAATGTGCAGAATGCGCGTGATTTGGAAAATAAAATGATATCCGCGGTGAATTACGGGTCGTAATATTTAGCGGGCGAAACAAACGTCTACATAGGTTATTCGTTCCTTTGCTCGTGATCGTAGAAATATGAATGAAACGTAAACGTCCGCAGTTTGCTAATGAGGCATCATTCCGTAAGCCCCAAGGTATCGTAAAAGCGCGATCATTAAGCGCGCGAGACTAATGGGAAAGTTGTGAGGCGTAAAGACGAAGAAAGGCGAATTTCGAGTCTGAAGCGAATGCACGAAACGCAAAAATTCGAACGCTATCTCGTAAAGGCAGCTCGATATTCGCGCAGATTGCCAATATGTATCGCTGGAATTGCCGATTGGTAAGAATGAAACGCGAGGACTTATGGTAAGATACGACGATGCAAATATTCGATGAAGTATGTTTCTAATTACGCTAGGATAACTCGGCTGCGAAACGAGACGCAATGCACTGAACGTGTTCGAGCGTAAGAACGTACTTGCACGTATCGAGCGTATATCGCGTGCATGTACGTTCTTTACAACCGTGCCATCGCATTCGAAGCTAACGATCGTACGTAGATTTTTGTACTTTCGTCATTTCGGATGCCCGAAGCGATATAAATTTGGTACTTTTTGGCCGCATCCTTCTTTCATAAATTCGCCTGAATTCCAGCCAGAAGAAATAAATATGGTAAGGAGCGTTCGATAAATCAGCGCGGGATCGAGTCGGCGGAAAAATTTCACAATAAGTTGCCGCGGAAGCGCGTGTACCTGGTCGGCTGTAAATCAGATAAATCCGTTTCCGTGTTATCTAGCGGGCTTTTCAAAAATACATTTTTTACACTTCGTATATTTACAATCGGCAGATGATCTCGAATTAACGCGGCCCATAAATCAGTATTAGTTCGTACGGCCGCAAAAACAAAACAGAACAAAAAACACACATACACACGCACACGCACACAAAAGAAAGGAAAGAGAGGAACGCGCGAACACGCAGCAGGGTAAAAAAAAAAAAAAAAGAAAAAAAAGAACCGTGATCGAGATTAATTCCGCGCACCCGTTCGACGACAGTCGAGTTTTTATAAGCCGCTGCATAATGCCGATAACTTATCGGATTGGTATCGCGAACCGATACCCACCCCCGTTGTTTCAACGACCACAACCCGCCGCGGAAAAAAGTATATATTATTTTCAATATCCCGCCGCTTTTTCTGCTCTCGAAATCGCCAGCTCTGCGTGCATTTTCCGCGACAGGGGCGAGTCGCTGCAATCGATCCGCTCTGTCCAACGCGTTTAATCGCCGGCAAGACACAGAGGAAACCCGTGGACCTGCGACGTGACCGTGGTCTCCACACCGCCGCTACCATTCGTCGACCAAGAGGCAACTCGAGCCTCGTCAAATTTTCCATCCTTAATAAGGATGTCCCGGCTGAACGTGGGTCGTAGCAATCTCGGCATCTAAACTCGCGTCGAATGATATTCGAGCTCGGAAGCTTCGTTCCGCCGCAGCACGTGAATATGCTCGCGTGATTCGGTGTACACGGGCGCAAACCGCGACCACGAGAAAAAAGAGCGAGAGAGAGGGAGAGAGGAAGGGAGCAAGAAGCCTGAGGGGAGGAGGAGGCACGAAGAGGGAGGGATGCAGATGAGATCGTATCGGGACCGCGTAATCGTAGGATCTCCGGGTGCAGGACAATACCGGGTGTTCTCCAGTGTTCGGGAACACTCACAACATCGCGCGACAATGGCACAGAATGGGCGACAGCTGCCTAACGTTGCTCCCGCGACTCTCTCTCTCTCTCTCTCTCTCTCTCTCTTTCTCTCGGCACACGCTGCAACAAACCGGAGGATCGTCCGACCTGACGCTCGACGAACTGGCTGCCCCGACGTTCCTCGAATCGTCGGATAGCAGAAGTCGAGATTAACGGGAATTCGCACTGTTTTTCTTTGCAAGATCGGCGCAAACGATAAAAACCGACGATGAAGTATTCACGGCGGTTCGTTGGATCGACGCTGCGGATGAGTCGCTTTTCGGATTACACAAGGTAACGACACGCTCGTTAGATATTTCGAATTAACTTGCAAGCTGCTGTTTCCTCGTAGGACACCGCTTCGTACTAAGCAAACATCGATAATAATTATGTTCGTTAATTTGAGAGACGTTGAAATTCTGATTCATCCGTACCTATTCCCACATTCGTTTGCTACGACACGCGCGATGGCAATGCGAACGCGTCTAAACTTAGCGTACGTACCATTCGTCCCGTTCGTCCAAGCTACTCTCCCGCACAGCGCGCTCGATTGCGCGCGATAGACGCGACCGGCGTTTTGCCGAATTTGGAAAAAGACAGCGAAGATCGGCTGGACGAAAAGAAGCGCATCGACCGGACGACGTTAATGCAACGAGGCAACTATTTTATTAGCTTGTCCGGAAAGTTTCTTTCGCTTTATAAGGAAACGATAGACGCACGACGTTTTCCCTTTTCTATTATTTTACCGAATCGCGTCTGATCCATTTTGTTCCCTTCCTATTATTACGATCATACGTGATTCGATAAAATTCCGGACAACCTAATTAAAAACCCGTGCACATTGGAGGATCACCGCGGACCACGCGAGGGACGAAAATTGCCGTTTTTCCGATAAATCATCCGCCGGCGCACCTGCCAAGAGAAACGGCGCGAAATTCTAGGACAACGAAGGAAACGCGAAAGCTGCGCTTTCGCGCAAGAAGACAGAGGGAGAAGAGAGACGGTATCGAGCGGTAAAAAGCGGAGTGAAAACGGTCGCGCCCCGACTAGGGGGCGGCTTCTCACCCCCTCAGCGTGTCGCCCATAAAAACCGAAAATCCGCAGATCGGCGATCGCCGATAACCGAAAATACAGCTGCAGTTTGCGGTCACACGGTGCACGCTGCCTGTAGATGCTGGATCGCGATTACACCGCGGAGGGAAACCAAACGGTAGAGGGACAAAGAGGGGGCATATTTTGACTAGAACAGCCGTAATTTGCCGGCCATTGTCGGCAGCCATTGTCGAGGGTCGCGACGACAAAAATTCTACGTGTCTTTGTATAAAAGGATCGACGGGAGGTGCCTGCTGGCTCGATCCTCCGCGTCACGCAAGAAGAAACCCCCGAGAATCTGTTTGCGGTTGTTGGTGCCAACGTCAAATTCCCATCGCGTCCAGAAGAAGACGCCTATATCGAGGCTATTGTCCGGCTTGTGCCGGACTAAGGGTGAATTTTGGGGGAAATTTGGAAAGCCTCACCTCGATCGTGTCGTTCAAGGATGGAAGACGATATTGCTCGTGCATCTCGAAATAAAAATCGATCTTCCGCCAAGCCTCCTACGGATACTGCAGCTTTCAAGTAGCGCAAGCTCTAACTACGAGTTCTATTTGGAATTTATCAACTAAATTACATTTTTCTCGAAGATACGTACGATCGTAACCTTTAGCAGAGCTGTTGTTAGCGTTACGAGTTGGTACACTACGACGAAGCAATTCACGCGGGCAGGTGTTATCATTTAAGGAGTTCGCGACTTTCGAGCAATAAATACACAATTAATCATTGATCTTGCAAGTTCTGGTGCACTTCGGAGGCCCATGCCAGAAACCAACGATTTTCACATTCTCGTGCGTTCCAAACGAACAGCCTTCGAAGCTCAAGTATAAAATCTATTCTATCTATTTGATCGTCCGAAAAGTTTCTTTCGTTTTATAATAATGGATGCACAACGTTTGTCGTTTTCTATCATTTTATCCAATTACGTACGATCCATTTTCTTCTATCGAGATAAACATCACAACGGTCGACAGGTTAGTTTTCGTGTTCGTACAAAGACGCATTGTTGTAAAAGACGCGTCCACGAAAGAAAGACACTTTTCCGACAACCAACGTATTAGATCTAAATCTGCTTCATCCCTGAAAAAATTCCGAGACAAGTTTCAAACACCCTTAGGCGATCGGGACTTGGAGCGTCGACGATAAAAATTCGTTAGAATGTATGGATGTGTGGAGTTCCACCGGCATTTAGACGATTAAATAATTAACGTTACAAGGATGAAACGATAATTTAACGGTCGCGCGCACTCCAGCAGAGAACCAAGAAGCAGATTAGTTGCGAGCGATAGCCGGGATATCGATCAAATACAAGGCCAGCGGCGGACGTTTCCGGAATTTTCTACAGAAAACAGGTGAACGCTGAATCGCTGCTTATTATATCGTATATCGTAAGATACAGAACCGTAAATAAATAACGAGATCGCGCAAGAAGATCACCAGAGCAACAGCCTCGCAGCGGTATCAACAATCGCGAATACACCGCTAATTTCTATGCATTTACGAAACATTCAGAAATGAGAAGATACACGCAGGGAGCACGTAGTGCGCAAAAATGTGTAAAACATCCACGCTATTTAGTAGCTTTTACGATATTTAACGGACGAGACAATCTTCCACGCAAGTTCCATTTTTTTCTTTCTTTCTTTCTTTTAATTATATTCGTAAAAATGCACAAAAGATCCTAAGCACGAAGAACGTAGAATACGTAATTATTCGCGTGTGGTCCCACGCGGGCAGAGAATTTTATTTACTACGACCAAGTCGATCTCGGTCCCGAGAAACCTTCCCCGAATTCCAAAGGAAAATAACGACCGGGGAAAACGGAATGGAACGATCTTCACGAAGGATGACGCTAGGTCCAGCATGTAACTCGTAGATTATGTTCGGTGTTGGGATAGGTTTGCATCCCGAGGGACTGGTAGCGCGATCGTTAACTGTAGGAGGCCTCGAAACGTCCTGGGGCTTCCACGACTAGAAATCAATCTCGACACCTGGCCAGACTGATTTCCTTACGGACGCAAGTCACTGCAGCAATTTATTTTACGCTCGCCCACTCCCACGCGTTCATTTCAACGTAACGCAAGGGAGAAACGCGACGATGCGCTTCCGTCAGATACTCGGGACGGGTATTAAGCGTTTCCTAATTTAACGCTGGTCCGTAAGAGGGTCACGAAACGAAACGTGTACGTGGCAGAGCAGGCAAGACGGAGAGGAAGGTGCCTGGACGACGTAGAAAAGGAAAAAGGGTGTGGTCCGACGGTAGCCGAATCAGGCGAAAGCATCCGGAGATTCGTGTGCTTGTCGATGGAACCGATCCGAGTCTTCCTACGTTAAATATGGGTGTTCCCCGGGGGATAACAGGATGTCCTCTGATTGCTCTCTTGTCCACGAACATTGGCTAGGCAGAGCCGGGAATTTCTCGGCATATTAGCATTTTTAATGTCCCGAGCGCGAACGGTAGCGACGAGGATTTAAATATAATCACGGCCAACCGCCACCTGGTCGTCGATGAACGCGTTGATCCTCGAAAGAGGATCGCTGGATTCCGAGAAATCGACTCCTCGAACTTTAACCTTTCGCGCTCGAAAGCTTCTCCACGTAGGCAAGTAGCAACTGCAGACTCTTTTTCGACAGCAAGTCGACGAAACGTTTTACAGCTGACACGAAAAATAGATCATACGTGTTTTGTTTCGATATTCCACTGATCGTTGACAGACTGCGGATTTTTACGCAAACTCGTATTTTTACGAATATATCTGAAAAAAAAAAAGAAGAAACGACTATCAGATAAACAATGTTTTATTTAGTAGAGAGTATAACGAGTGCCGCATTTTCCCCTTATTTATACGTTTCTGCTTATTACACGCATCGTGCGTATCTCTTTTATCTACCGTCGAATCTCTCGCAAACGCATAAAAATCCGCAGTCTCGTTGTTACGTTATCGGAAACTTGATATCGAACATCAAACTTAACAACGTAGCTTCGTGTAATATTTTGCAAAACACTCGTGCGTTCTTCGCTAAAAACTTGTTGTTTTATCCCGTCGCTATTACTCCTTTCGCTCTTTCCGTCTTCCCAAACAACTAGGTAACTTCATCGCTGTCGTCACGCTGTTAGCGGTGTTAGCGCTCTGTTCGAGCGTTCGATTCACCACACGTATAATCGTTTCGGCCTCTAACCGATGTAAAGTCAAACGCATCTTCGCTGTCGCTGATTCCATCGTAGCCGCTCGGCTAGCGGACGAAGCTTAAAATAATAAGTTTCGCGAAACGCAACTCCGTACCGTGAAACGCACCCGCGTCCGACGTTTAATCAACGTACAAAGGATAAATAATTTTACGAGACAGTCGTAGTCGCTTCTTGCACGCCGTTCGAGTCGCCGCGTCAAATCAAACGGCGACTCGGGTGTCGTCGTTCGAACGCAAAGGGCAAAGCTCGAGTCGATGGAAAGGTTCGTGGAGCTCTTCGGTGGAGCGAACGGTCTCCGCGATGACAAATCCATCGAATCGGCGAGAACTCTCCGCTATCGAATGAAGGGAACGCGAGCACAGGCGGAGAAAATCGCTAGCCGAGATCCAGCGTTGCAGACTTCGACCTCCGACGAGACACGTATTAATTAGAATTAATTATAATTGGCCGGGCGACGAGATATAACCGGTTACATGGTCGAGGGAAAAGGGAGGTCAACAACGGAAGACGGAATAATTTCTCAGGCACACGGCGGCCGTCTAATTAGGAGAAAAGGAGGACGAACGGGCGCGGAAAGAAGACGGCGGCCGCTCTTTTCACCTCGTAGAAGAGAGAAAAGCACGGAGGCGCGCGTTTCTGCAAACAGATCAAAGCGTGTCTCTGCGCTGGGCTGCGTGAAACAGGAAGAGCGTGCTTTGATCATGGCGACAGCCAGTGCTCCGCCGAATGCGCGGCTCCGAGGGGGCACAAAAAATACGGTGAAAACCACTGCCGAAGAAACGAGGAATGCCATTCGGCTAAAAAGCGGCGGACGTGTTGGAAAAAGTTTGGAAATCCGTGGACACGGAGAGCCGAAAATACGTACACGGTTTGGAAAGGGAGGAAAACGGCGAAACAGGGAGGAGAGAGAGAAGACGAGCGCGGCGAGGAGGAAGGAAGAGGTTGGATTAAGGCAGAGAGAAAAGCTGGTTTCCTATGACGGGGCATGAGCGCGCAGCCCGTCGTCCTCGTCCTCGTCGTCTATGCAGATACGCCGAGCTGATACGTTTCAGCTCCCGGTCTAGCCCCCACAGATAGGAGCGATATTATTCAGCTAGCCTCCTCACTAATTCCATTCATTCGCTCGAAATGGAGACAGAGGGAGAGCGACAGCGAGAAAGGGAGGAAACGAGGGGAGAGAAGGTTCCAGCCGGACCGTCACAACACTCCACGTTCTACATCGAGCAACGTGCCCTGGCACCCCTCGAATTTACGTCAACGCACCACCTACGCTGCTCCGCACCCGTTATTTCTAGCGGACTCTTTGTCGCGATTCCGCTTCTTTTTCATTTCCAAGTGAAACTCTGCCAGCTACCGTGGTTAACGTGGAACGTGCCAGTTATCAGTGGGAACGATGTAACGTGCGTCCTTCGTTGTAATGGTAATAGTAACGATAATAATAATAATAGTAATAATAATAATAATAATAATAATGGGAGAGCCGGGAAGAAATCCGTGGATCGTACGCGGTCCATTTCTCATCGCCAGTTGCCGGATAAAAAACATTCGTTTCTATCCTTGTTCTTCTCTGCTGCTCATTATTCTTCGATAATTCATCCGCTGTCCAGATTCCCATTGCGTTTGCTTTGCCAATGCGTTTCAAATGCCCTGCCACGGCCATGGGGAATGGACATTTTGCCATGTTTCATCAGACTCGAAGACGTCGTCGTCCAAGTTCCGTCATCTTTCGGATCTAGCAGCTTCCTAGGTTTCGAAATCATCGGTGACGTTCGCTTACCGTCAGCACACCGATCGATAGGTCGATAATCGATTCCGTTGCTTCGGAGGCGTTCATGCCCCGATCGAAAAAGAGCTGCACACAATGCCTACTACGCGGTTCGTCGATAACGGGCTTCGACATTTCCGGGCTTAAGGTTAAGTTACAGTTACGCGCTGGAAAATAAAGTCAACGGGCACTGAACGAAAACGAAGCACGAAAACAGCAGCACAGTTCAACATCGTAGCAGCATAGACTAGCGCCAAACTCGACTATCGAAAATAATAGATTTCTTCCCGATCCCCTAATTTACGTCCCCTAATTTAGCGAACGATTGCGTAAGCGTAACACGAACCAAAGGTACCGGTAACAAGGCGAAACAAGAATAGCCGAGGCAAGCTTCGCACGAGATTACGATTTTACGAGACAAATACGCGGACGCGAGCAGAGTGCTCATTCAACGGAAATAGCAGATAGCGAAAGAGTCACAGGAAACGTTAAGTTTCTTACGCTCATTTAGGCGTTTATAACTATAGACGACAGATCGAAACGTGCTGATCTTCCAGATTGAGAAGATAAATGAAACGTGCCACGTTCTCATATCGCGCGTATCGCAGTTTCGAAAAAAGAAGGAAGAAACATATGGCGAGGTTGGCCAAACGGGGAATCTCGTTGGCAGAGGCGAAACAAGTTGCTGCAGGAGCATTCGGCGAGGTTTCCAATCAGGTTAAGCCGAAAGCAGATGCGCAGCGCGAATTACACGGCCGGTGGTAGCGACAGAATCGCCACGGGGGTTTCCGCATTATGTCCTGGCCACGTAACCCTCGTTAAGGGCTTTCTTAATGGGTATGGGCTACCCCCGTATTGCGCGTCGATAGTTTCCGAGGACTATTAACCGGCCAGCCGAGCAACCTGCTACTGCCGTCTAATCCCACCTGTTTAATCTCAATACTCGTGGATGCGCGATAACGATCCGTCGTTCTCGTCGACGTGGCCGAACATCGAAAAATGACGCGTCGAAGGAACGCGCGAATCTTCGACTCGCGAATCGTCGATGGGAGAAAAAGCTACTGGAAAAAGATATTCGGACTGACGTTTGTTCACACGACGTTGCGCGTAAAATCGACTAATGGAATTCTTTCGACCGACCGTCTTGTCTTTTTGTCGATAGGACAATTTCATTCGGGCGCGACCAATCCTGTTTAAGCAAAGATCGCGAGCGGATGTATCTTTCTACATTTTCCTTCCATTTCGAAGGGTTTGATGTTATTAGGATATATAGGGCGTTCCGAAAATTGTTTTCCAACGCGTCGCGTGCTGCGATTCGGAATGAAAGAAGAAGTCGGGAAGAGAATTTGCTCGTTTACGGCTTCGCTTTCGAAAAAGCGAGTTTGTTATTGCTTTTATCTTCCTTCCGCGATTCGCTACGAGAAGCGAATAATAATACAGTTCAGAGAGCAGAACTGTGTATGCAACAACACGGTGGAAACATTTGGAACGCTCGTTACGTTGGCAAAGTAATTCTTAAGAGCTACTAATCTTGTCTTTATTTATGAAACATACAATAGAGCAATTTATGAAATAACAGAGCAATCGAATACCGTCACGAAAAATCGCAAAACTGTCCACGTTTAGCGATAGAAACGCGAGCAGAAACGGAAGTTTCGTACGTCGAAGCTTTCAATTAATACACGAGTGTCTGTGCGGATTTTCAAATTCATTTTCTCCGCAAACGACGCCTCAAACGAAGAAACGTCACTCCTCTTCTTCCACCTACTTTTGCGCCTATCGTAGAACAGAATCGCCACATGGCCGACACCGTGTGTTTAATAATTTATATATATTTAATAATTCTGCATTTATATTCAGCGCTATAATTTAATTGGCCGAAAAGCAATGGTATCTGATCGGGTAAAGATGCAATAAAAGCTACGTAAGAGAGAAAAGAAAGTGGCTGGATGAGAAAAGAAGAACGTGACTGTACGAGTACAGGAAACGAGGAGTATGATGTAATTGGTCGATCAGCAAGTTGAAACAACGTAGTGGTCTAATAACAGGGGAGGATAGGGTGAATGTGCCGCGTCATCATCATTGCCGGTGGTGCTTGCAGGCCCTCGTTCGAGAGCCAGAGCAAGAAGGTCACACGGTTAATGTATTCAGATTCCGTAGATGGGCGTTTATCGAATAAAGTGCTGGGCGTCCACTTCTGCCGGCCCTTCGAAATTTCGGCCGGCTTACTCGATCGCCTCCTTTTTCCTTTCCCTCTCGAGGCTGCCCTCGGCCTCGAAAACATGCTTTTCGAAGCGGCGCAGCCGCGACGCCACGTCGCAATAACAATTAATCCGAGAAAAAAAAAGAGCGAGAATACGCCGCGAGTCTCTCGGGTCTGCTCGTCGTCGAGGCGGAACAATCGCAAAATAGGCAAAACTATCGCCGACGATCTAAAGTATCTATTTAACACTTTCGGTGGACGCGACGCGACGCGACGCGACGCAGGGGAAGGGTAATCGAAATCGGGAATCTCCTCTGCCAAGAACGGTGAACCTAATTGGCCGACTTATCGAGCGAGCAGCGCCTCTAAGGTCCAACTAAATCTAAAACATATTCGCCGGTTAAACGAAGCGGAAGGTATATGTTTAGTCGATTTACTCTCACCCCGGGGGTTGCAAACAGCAACCCTCGCACACGGGTCTCGCCCCTCCCCTGCCGCGTCCTGCCACCACCGACCTCTGCTCCCGCTCGCACCAATGGTTATTTATGCGCGATCATACTACCTACACAGGCTCGCCAGAGTATTCCAACGCTCGCAGACATCTCTCATGAATATATCGTCTGCGTTATATGGGACGTTTTCAGATTTCGATGGCACCGTTACGCGACTCGACGCTATCGCGATTACGTCGGTGGAGTTTCAAACAAATTTCCAAACGTTCCGCTGAAAAATCTTCCAACGTCTTCTGTTCCTCGATTTTCAAACCTGACCGTTCGACGTCGGTCACGAGCTTCGCGACATGAGCTTCAGGATACGTTCTATCGAGTATACCATCGCCTACGCAGTTTGTCCAGTTTTGAAACAAACAAAGATTTTTGAGCCGGGTGTACACGCATAGAAGTTACACATATACAGGTTGTATACACATGGTCAGAGACGTCACAAAAGTATTGAAATAGTTAATCAATTTTATGCGTTAATAAACTCAGTGGAATGGTCTTTGATACTTGCTACACCGCTTATAAGATGCCTATTCGTGCGATACATTTACTTGCAAAAATATATAAAAATATATCGTCTAACTTCTATATATTTACATTTGCGAATTGAAGTATTCTTGACCAATGTACGTACAGTGATCGACCGAATTAACCATCGAAGCCGGCCGAATAAATTGACGATTTCGCGTTCAAACAATTAGCAACCGTGAAATGAAACTTTGCCCCGAATTCTTATTACTTTTGAACCTTCGACCGTATCGATACGAGCTTCCGCGTACATTTTCTAATCGGTTTCTTCGAAATTTCAAATTGCTGTACGTACGAGGAACACGTAGCGCGTGGTGTTGGTTGGGAAATTTTCAGAATGCTCGATCTGCGTCAGCCTATGCAGTGCCGTATACACGGCGCCTTTCTGCAAATTTCTCGCGCGCTCTGCGAAGCAGCGGAGTGGGAAGAATATCGAAGGAAAACACGAGCGGAGGCTTTCCTCTCTCGTCCGAGGATTTCCTTCCGTGAGATTCGACGACTGCAACTCCATCGATTCTCGGTTACACGCCGCTCTCGGGAGAAAAGGCTGGCGAAAGAAGCGCCGCTCTCCTCCTCCTCCTCCCCGCGTAGATACGAGCCTGAGGTCGACATTCCGTCCCCGTTCCCGTGCTCCGTAAGAATACTGCTTTGCAGAGATAAGAGTTATCTGTCGGCCTCCGATACGATAGAGCCCCTGGGTATTGGTGGCCGCGTGTGCGTGAACACATGCACGATTCCAGGGGCGCTTTTACCCTCCTTTTCAGGGACGTGTATGCGCCGGGGCGCTTTCTCTTCTTCGAGGGTGTTATGAGCCATTGTTGGCCATGATGCATCGCCTCGTAAATATTGTATCGGGACGGCAAGTAGCTACGCGTTTCCACGATAAACCTCGCCTACTCGCGGCGGCGGCGGCGGCGGCGGCATTTCTTCGCCCGTACCGTGGAACACGAAGAAGGAGACGAAGAAGAAGAAGAAGCCAGAAGGGAAAAAAGACACAGGAGCTTTCCCCGGTGGTTTTTCAAAACCGCGCCGAAGAAACTGGAGATTACGAATTTTTCGGCTCGAAAACAGCCAGCCGCACGCTAATGCTCGCGGCTCGCTAAGTATAAAGCTGCCCCGGAACGGTTTTGTCCCTCTCGCTGAGTAGCCAGCGCGTAATCTTGGTCGATGCTATCTCCGAGCAAGCCACGCACTATAATTATATCGGATCCCCGAGCCACCGCGTATATTATTATTAATATACTTACTCGCAGCGACCGCTCGTATGTGTAACACGTTCCAGTACTCGAGTTTCCCGGTGTGTATGCGTTCATACGTGCCCGTAGCACAATGGACGCCCGAGGACGGGGGTGGAGCCCCGACAACCGAGGCAACAGAGGCCTTATTTGCATACGGATACACCCTGTAGAATGTGGATCGGCCGTTTCGTCCTCTACAGGGTGTACCGCAGGCTTTCGGTTAAGGAAACGGCTCTCTGCTCCGGTCGAGGAGAACGTACTGCTCGGACCAGCAGCCTTTTTGTTCGTCGACCGAGCACGAACGAGCAAGCGACTCGATTCTTTATTGAGAAATCGAACGTCTCGGCACGCCGAGAGAGGAAGCCGCGTCTCTACCGATGGAAGATGGCTGGCGAACGGAGTGACAGATTCATTTTCACCAGACAGAAATTCGCCAGCGGACGATTGCCTTCCAATGGAATTTTCGTCTTAGGATCCTTCAATCATCGAACCAAACTTTTTCCTTACCCTCGACTAGAACTTTATGATTCGACTCGGGAGAAGAAGACGGGCTGGCTTAAAAAAAAAAGAGAGAGAGAAGAAAAGGAAAGAGAAAGGGAGAGAAACCAAGCTCGTAGCCTTCGTTCCGAGAAATTTCAGGGGGAAGACAGCCAGGCCTGGGCCGAGACGCACGCTAGCGATGCACCGACGCGACGCCTTCCTTCGTTTCCACCAGCGTTTTGACGTTTTTTCGACATATTTTGACGCATCGTTCTTCCCGAAGGATTCCCGGACAGGCCTTTTCCCTCCTGTCCGAGTCGCCGCGGAACACGACAGGCTTTTTCGACCATCGTCAACCCTCCTAAACCGAGGCAAACCGGAATACAAAGCGATCCTAACCTGTTCGCTAAACGGCTGTCTTCGAACGTTCGTTGCACGGAACATCTCGACGTTTAATTCGCTGTGAGAGGCACGATAACGCGGTTCGAAACGAAACGCCTCGAATCGCCTCCGATCTGCATCGTATCTACGCGCGGCGACAAATTTCAATCGCTGCCGACATCGTTCGAAGCTTGAAACTCTCGAACGACTTTATACGTCCAGGTACTTGATTGGTATTGAGTCTTCAAAGTGTCGGAGGTCTTGAGAGTTTCGATAGGTTTTGCAATTTTGCTTTTCGATCACTTTTCTTCAAGCTGTATCGCTGTCCGTATCGATGCGAATGTAAATGGTTTCTGCGAAGATCTCCGCTTCTTCTGCTCGTACACGCCGCCAATGATCGTAAGCTGTTTGTACGCTAAATGGCTCTTAAATTCGAAATTTGGTCGAAATTTGAAGGAAAGTCTGGAAACTTGGAATTCCTAAGGACGATCGAGTATCTTTACTTCAAGGACTTTTAGGACTGCAGACCTATTAATCGTAAGGTTCGGCACTTCCAAGCGATTCGAACGTTTGTCTCACTGCGACTACTGCGCGAGCAACGATTTTCGCGAAAACTGTTTCGAAGGAAAGTTGAACGGTTTCGAGAGGAACGTAGACTGACGTAATTCGTTTCTCTTCTTTTAAATGAAACTATATATTTCTCTTTTTACGCGTGTGAATCCTTTGGAAGATTCTGCGCCAAAAGGTACCAAGGTACGATATTAGAAAAATAAAATGTTCAGAAATAAAATGTGTATAATAATAGTACACGATGTACGTAATATAAATATGCATAAAAATCCGAAATATCCGAGGAATTGCTGATTTCGTCGCGGTGCGCAGGTCGCCGCCCGTATAAACACAGACTCGATCTGTTTCAGGTCTCGTGGTTAATTCGAAGCTGGTCCGGGCTGGAGGAAGCAACGATACGAATCGAGAGACATCGGGAAACGGTCGATTCGAAGAAGTCATCGTTCGTTTGGTCGGAATCGATTAGGGTAGCCAGCACGGGTCGCGCTCCATGAGATTCCAGGCTCGCGCTATCGATTTTGTATCGGCTGAAACTCGGGCCAGCCACTTAGTCACGAGATTAGCCGGTCCCGAAATTCCACGCGTCACCGTGCCGGTTGCCCGTTTGCTTTTCTATCGAGCGGAGAGACGCATCATCGGGGGAGACGTTCGAATGGCTGAAATGACAGAAACACAGAGGGACGAACAGGACGGAGGAGCAAGAGGCAGAATAAAAAGGAGAAAATGGAGAGAGGGCGAGCAGCAGCACAATGTTCGTCAGCCGGACAATGAAGTCAGTCTCTCGAACGATGGGCCGAGGACCAAGTATCGATACTAATCGATGTACACGCACACCGACGCGCGCGCCCATACGTTACACATTCTGATGCATACAGTACCGCTCAAAAGTTTCTTCCCACGTTGTTCCGTCAGTTTCTAATTGCAGCTGCGATCCTCTCGATAATGGTACTCGCGGTTTATTTATCATTGACATAATCGCGGTTTCTAGCGTGTACAGGATGGCCCGCCCGCCACTCGTCGTACAGTCGTACGGATTTTTAAGATCGAGGAACACTTTCGACGATGGAATCGCAAGCAGTTTGACGAAAGGACGCGAAACTTTTACCGCGCGCTGTACGCGAATGCAGAGACTCGCAGAGAACGCGAGATTCGATTAGTCTCCGCATTGTAGTCCGAAGCGCTGGTCGGATCGACGCACACCACTAGCCGCGGGTCCGAATCACGCACTCACGAGAGCGAAGAAAACGAAGGAAGCTCGGAGGAAGAAGAGAGCCGAGCGTGTCATTGTTAGCCAGCCGAAGGCCTAAGTGATTCCTGACACGTTGTCCGTGAAAATGCTTCCTGAGGAGAACGAGGGTGGCTCTCTGGCGCAGAAAGGAATGCCAGTCGAGGCCCCGATCGATCGCTATTACCGGCCAGGCTTTTTGTTTCGAGTTGCCTCCGAGGGGAATCCCCGTAACGGCGATAAGCGAGACGACGCTCATTCGTTCGGCTCTTCTTCCTTTCGCGCGCGTTACAGTCGCGTATTCATCGGGCGGCTGCTTCTTCCTTCGATACGCTGGCGCTCGATCGAGCGAGCTTCGATCGCGTAACATCGGTTTCCATGGCCGAAGGCGAGGGCAAAGACGAAGGAAGGCCAAAGCGGAGAATCACGGGAAGAGAAGAGAGGCTGCGATGGTTCGGCGCGAGGCCAATAAATTTCCCGGACAAAGACGCATTAAGAGGGCCATTCTTCTCTCTCGGCTCGGCCCGAAAGCTCCGAGACAATTTCACGGCCTGTTCCACGGCCGGCCGTCTTTAATTTTTCATCCCCTTTGGAAACCCGGCAATCCGTGCACGACTCTCGCCGAGCATTCCACCGAGCTTGCCCCCGAGATAGTCAAAACAGCCCCACCTCCGCGCGGTCACGCGCGTATACCTACCCTCTTGGACGAGCAGGATCCTTCGTGGTCGACGTGACCCAGAGAGCGCGTGTCCCGAGGGTAACCGCCGCCGCCGCTGCCGCCGCCGCGTTGGAGGGGGTGAAAAGTCCCGAACGGAGACCGTGACACCATCGAATTACGCCTGTTTTGTACACAGATTCGCCACGGCCAATATAATGCCTATTTCGGCGGGCTGCTCGAGCCGCAGCTCGCCACCGCCTACCGATCCAATTATCCAAGGTAGCGCATTATGATACACTCGCGTCGATGCGCGACACTGCCAGCCTCCGCGGACCACCGGACCACCCATTGTTCGGAAGCACTTGCACGAGCATCGTCGACTGTTTCAATTACCGGGATACCGACTCGTCGATGATGGATGCGAGCGCGGGGCCGGCCGCAGAATCGAACGGGCGTGTGAACTCGCTTGCACGTTGGCTATTAGCTGCGTCGAATGGCCCATAAAAACGTGCCTTGACGACTAGCCCGATTTGCCACGCGACGCGCCTCTTCGCTTCGCCACGGCAATTGAATTTTCATCGAAGCGATAGCCAGATTCGCGATACTCGGTGGCGAGCAGCGGAAGCGACGCGGCAGACACGCACGCGGAGTTCGGATGGGAAGTTGCAGCGAGAGGGAAACGAGGCCGCTCGCAAGATTTCGGCGCGCGTCGATCAGCCGCTGATTGCAAGGTATCGTAACTGCATTAGGTAAATTACACGTTGTACCGTACCGCCTCGCCGATGAAGAGACTCATTATCGTTTAGTAATGATTCAACGACGTGTTATATAATTTACGGAACACGCGATGCCAATTACCACGAGGCGCGATCCTTCTTTTTGCAGAAGGGATCGTTGATCCTGCTACTCGCGCTTCGAAGAGCCGACGCGTCGTTAAATCGACGAAACGTCGTTCTCGTAACTTCGGCCGAAGGAAATGAAGATAAAAGGTGGTGTAACGCGCGCGATAGCGGCCCCGATAAACACACGTTGCGGCCAGCTTGCCACCATATTTCTTAAACACATCCAATTCGAACTTTCCGGCCGCCAAACGGTTGCGTGTCTGAACTTCTTCGGACCGCCTGTGTCTTAACTGTAACGATGAATAGCCGCGCGTTGCTCCAACTTCCTCGGCCAACTTTGTGTTTTCGCAACGCGGCGTCCGTGGCGCGCGTCGAAACTTGTTAAATTTCCGCGTACACGCGTTGCTCCCCGTTTATCAGATGCGGCTCTTAATTGGAAAAACCAGCCCAGCCGGCGCCCGAGTATTTTCATCGAGGCGTAGGATTCGCTTCGAGACAGACCAAAAGTATATTACTTATTTACGCTACTGGCGCCACAGCTATTACGACAGCTCCTCGTATTCCATGCAAATTCTATGCTTTTACCGTATTATAAATCTGTCGAATCATATGCGTCGTGCAACGTAAAATATTCGATACACCCAGTAGCAGTTGATAGAGTTCTCGATAAACGTTAAAGCGTAGATATCCTAGTATCCGCTTATGACCGGCAACGTATTCAGTTAATTTGCGCGCATTTCCGTTCTGTGTGCACAAAAATCGCTTATAACGTCGAATGCGCAAGCGAGAAAGCTGAGAATTTTCCTCGACTCCTTCGAACTGCTTGTTAACCTACGCACGCTGTAGCTATACGCCACTGCTCGGCGAATACTCAGTTCAGTATAACATGGAAAAAAGGAAAAGGAAAAAGCAATTGCATAATAAACTCGTGGCAAAAAGAAACTCGTGCATAATAACCGATTAGGAGTTAAATATCAGCAAAGCCGATCGCCTGCATTTACAGGATGAACCGCAGCGCAGATCTACTCGGTCGGAAATACCATTTACGTAGTTGCACGATCTGTTAACGGGATCGCTAAATCTAAGATCACTCATGAAAAAATCAGCACGAAAGAGCGTTTCGTAAGGAGCGAGAACGAGCGTTGAAATTAATAAGCTGATTAATAAGCTAATTAGTGGACAGGAGTACATTAGGAGAACAGCGAAGGAGATTATCGATGACCTTGAAGAAAACACGAATATCAGCAACCTTCGTGCGGTCCTGCAAGCACGGTCAGCACGTACATTTTGTGGAATACGGGATCGGTTGTGATCACGACTGTGAATTGGACGAGCGAGTGTACGCGATGCAAATCGCGGCAATTTACGCTCTGCTTTTTCCATAAGCAGACCGCGCGATAAACGGCATATTCTGCGCGAGCTATCACCAAGGAATAATAAGAAATTCTTCAAATCCCTGGAGAAAAACTCGAAAGACAAATACAGGGGACCTGTGTTTGCCTCGTCGACGATGTTAACGATAGACATGCTTCTTGACGAAGTCGCACGACGCAAATATTTAAAGAGACAGAGACAGAGACAGAGAGAGAGAGAGAGAGATCCGAAAGACAGAGCGGACAGGGCCACGCGACCGATATCCAAGAAATCGTGGATATCGGAAGAAAGGCTGGCATCGACGTGGCTCGTCGGAGGATTTCCAGGAAGCCGTGAAATCAATCAAATCGACCGGGATGGCCGTTGGCTGGGTCGATCGCGAAAAAGAAGCGTGAAGCAGCGAGGGATCGAAAAAGAGGAGGAAGATCGGTAAGGTGCGTGCGGAGCCACGGGGGTGTCTGCTTCTCGTGCACAGGCTATAAGCGCTTCTCCGCGGGTTCCCATGGGCAGGTTGGCCCACCCATGGGTTTTTGAGGACGCGGCCCGAGCTATTCAAAAAGGACAGACGGAGGGAAGAAACGGATAGAGTCCTTCGTTGCCGTGACAGCGGGGGCTCGGCGACCTGGCAGATATAAACGCGTAATTCTTTCGCGTTTCGCACTCATTGTTCCCCTAAACTATGGATTGCGCCATTGTCGCGAGGAACGCACCGCTCCACGGGGGTAGCGAACGACGGCATTATACATCCGACGGTGAATGCGCAAACTCACGCGGACTCTTCACTCGTTACCTCGTGAAAACGATGCACCTGACTCCTGTCCTGGCTGCAAAACACTCGCAAAGACCTCCGAGCAAGGAGGAGACCAGCTCGTTTTTTTTTTTTTATTTCTTTGGCCGCGCGAGATGATCCAGCGAGATACTCGGGTGTTAAGGGCTGACCACAATACCAAAGTCGATCGAGCAGCGGTAAATCGAACGAGGGCCTGCTCAACCCGTCTAGCTTGTCCATCAATGTCGTCGACGTGTTCGTATTCCACGTTCGAAAGCCGGAACGTGACTTTTCACGCGAAACTCGTAGGTACAGTGGCTCGGCGGAGTATTTCAACGCTCTTACATATTATTACTGTTGTGGTTGTTGGTTATAAGGATAGAGGAACGCGTGGATAAATTGTAAGATAGAAAAGTGTATTTAACGAAGAAGCGTATATACAAGTACGAATACAGTTTGAGCTGGTCCAGATACGCACGCTATTGTCTATGGTTGCCATGTGACTGTCTTTTGTTTATGGCCTGCCGACGGCTTCGGTGATTGAGAAAACTAAACAGATCAGACGTAGAGTTTTCTTGGAAGTGTTAACCACTTCAACAATTACGTATGTCGTATATACCATATTTTGAAAATCTATTAGCACCGCAATGAGACACGATGTAACGATGAACGAGGACGATGATACTGGTCAAGGGAACCAATGTGAATATCTACGCGGAACTCGGAAGATATTTATTGCAGAAACGTATTTAATAACAAAAATGAAATGGCCTAGCGAATATCGAGTTTCGTTAATACATATTATCGATTCGATACTTAAATACTTTCGCTTCGATACTTAAATAATATCTCTGCGAATATCTCTGTGAATATCTTTCCAAACTGTACGTGTTTGGTTAAACATAAAAATTGTACGCACCGTGGTATTTTAAGCGAAATCGTATTAGAACCGGAAATTCGTGCAGACCCGAAAGGACAGGGCTGTGTAAAAATAAGCAAATAGACAAGTGTACATTTCCAAATTTGTTTCAAACTTCGCCAACATGCGCGCCCGATATTCCTGTCTCGTAACACAGTGGCGATGAAACTTTCAAGTATTTCGTCTCACAGTCTAACGCGTGATATATTCCTACGATACAAGATACATAATAAAACGTATCACACGTGTTTCGTTGACATTAAACAGCGATGTATTCCTCTGTACGGGATGTAGTTGGAGGCTGGAGGCGTACGAACGAAGGAAAGAGGAGGAGCGGAAATAAGAGGAACGAAATAAGACTTTCACACGACCCGACAAGGGTGGCCGGAGTCAAAGCTGACCAATTAATGACCCGGACTCGCTTAATCCAGCCATTTGGTTCGAGAACGACTTCTCATCCCCCTGTAGCATAATTCGATCCACGCCACCCCCTTGGGCTTTGGTCGGCCGAACGGCGAAACCGAGGGTGTTACGACGACCCCTCGAGAGCGTTTTAACCCATGGACGAGAAACATCCTCGTTCCCCGTACTAAAGGCATCAACCACTTATCTGGCACGCGCATCGGATTGCGTTCCTTATCGCGGCGCTGCACTACTTTCGCTACGATCCAGCCTGGCTGCGGCCCCTGCACGTTGGCCCAGAACGACGGAAAGCAAACGGAAACGACGTGGAAGAAAAGAAACGAAATCGTCGGCGGTGGTCCGCGGCGCGTCTCGTTCCTCGGAATATTATTCGCCGCGATCGTTAAAAATAAAGTATCGCGTGTCTCCGTTCTCGAAGCTAACTTACAGCACTCTTTCTGGCGTTTCGTGAAACGATATTTCATCCTTCCACGAGTCACGCTGCCGAGATGATATATGATCGGTCACGGAGCGGAGGAATCACGCGAGGACTCGATAGAAACCTCGAGCGATCTCGAAACGAGGCTGAAACACCTCGGCGCCGTAATCCGTGGCAGATCTTTTGGAAAAAAAGCATAGTTACACCGTCGTACGTTATACCGCGGACATTGTGTTCCTAAGGGCCCCACCATGTGTCAACGTCTTATTCTTATTCTTAGGGGGGGTCTATAGAGGAGCCTGGGAAAAAGGTTTGAGGGAGTACATTATACTGCGAGTCCATTATGTAGCCGGAGTAGTACATTAAAATGTTGATAAATTGTGTCTGGCAGTTGCTTAAGAAAAAAACGAAGGGAAGAAACAGCTCGACGCGTCTCTTTCCCTAGCCTCGATCTCGCGACCGGCAATATCGACTGGGGACGCGTCCCAGCACGGGAAACGACGCGGACAGGTACGTTGCCCGGCACAAAGGGAACACGAAGGGATTCCTAACTGTTTCAGAGAAGAGGCGTAATGGAGCACGGGTCGGGAGTAGCGCACGGGAAAACGTCCGTTGGCCGCACCATGCGTCAACGTGGAGGTCGTAAGTCATGGCCTTTACGGCGAGTCTGCTCGAAAGACGGCGGAAAATTATGCACGAGTACGTGGACCGTACCCGAGGGCCACGCAGCGGCGGCCGAACGAAAAGGAAATGAAATCCCGACCAGCTACTCGAGAGGAAGAGGCGGTCATGCAATACCCGGAGGAGGCATCCTCTCGGAAGATGATCAATGAAATAGACCGCAGGCGTGCGGGCCTATCCACCTCTACGGTCGGTGCAACTCGTACACGAAAACCGGGAGGCAGCGTCTCGTAATTGATAGACTGAGACGGCGGCATAATGCCGGACGATTTGTCCGGCTACCCGAATACAATCAGACCTATTGCCGGCGAACGGACGCATCGCATTCGTAATCTTTTATGTCTCGCGTGGCGGCCGGTATTCAGGGGCGAGCTGGCGCGCGCGCGCGCGCACACGCCCTGCGCACCCACACCCACACAGGCCGTAGCCTCTTTGGAAAAGTGTCTTGTTACGCGGCGATATTAATCCCGGCCATTAAAAACTGGACGAGTGAAAAATAGTCGCGCAAAAGGAGCACATCGAGCGAGAAGAAGGCTGCTGGCTACCTGTGTTCGGATGGATTGCCGGGATACCGGCTGCCTTTCTTCGCAAGATGGCTCGATTCCCGGAGAAAGAAGAGAAAAGGGCACAGCTTCTGTTCTCTCCGACCGAGCTTAACCATTTACGCACGTGTACGCCTGTATCGTGACACTGTAGTTTCACGGTGTCAGACGTAGATGCTGCGACGCACGGCAAAGTTTAAAGATTCCTACGTATCGCGTATGCCAGTGTTGCTCGTTTTTGCGGCAGATATTCTTTATCGCGTTAACGACGGTCGTCTACTGTAGCATTTGCGTATTATAATTCGATTTTGTGAAACTTTTAAAACTTTCCGTTTCGCCCGTAACCGCGTGTCACGCGCCAGGTGACGTAAAAACGACCCTATTAAATTATCGAGCGCGATACAGGACACGACTACCCTGTCTACTGCCCACGATTATATTCCCAACAATAAATAATGATTTATACAAAACTTGTGGTTATTGGTTCAGTTATGCCCTTTACTGTAAGTAATGGATCGACATATTCGTGGAGAGGAACAGGAAGCGGGAAATCGTACGTATGGGAAATCATTGGACGCGAACGAGTTGTATAGATACATCACGGTCACGGCAACCAGAATCCTAGGAAGATCCGATGAATGGGCCGGTAGGGGTCTAAGTTTCTTCTAACTAGGAGCAGACACCTAACGTTAGCCGCGCATAATGTCCCCATTCGTCATGAGCGCGCCTCTTTCTTCCACCGTAGGAACGCTATAGAAGCGCATAATATGGAGTGCACGAGGTCCGGCGATCGTCCAATGGAACCTCGAGGTTTCTCCCGGGCTACGTTGGGGGTGGTCTCCGGGTCTCCGAGGGACGCCACGCTGAGAGAGACGAGAACTGCCTAATTGAAACGTTCTCTTTCATTTATTATTCAGAGGCCACGAGATGTCATCTTCCTTCCACGGAATTGGTTCGAAACGAGCCTACGCCACCGACCAACGCCCTCTTCTCCGAACCAAGTTCGATCTGCCGATCGACGCGACGCTTCTATTAGTCCGAGCGGCGACTGCGATACGTCTGTTCTACGTCGTCGAGTAGAAAATCCTAAGGTGGTTCGAGCTACAGCCAAACGACCGCTGCTACACGAAAAGGAAGATCTGCCTGCGGACTTCTGCTTGCAGCGAACGCGCGGCGAACCTGTCGAGAGACGAACGCAAGAAAGAGACAAAGAGACGATTCGAAGGAGGAAAGGCGAACGAAAACGGAATTAATCCGCGAGCGAGCGATTTCTCGTATCGAGGATCGAGCAGTGCCACGCACAGGTAGGCCAACAAAGCAAATAGGATTGCCGGACAACAATGTGCATGCAGCAGCGAGATCCCATCTACGGAGAGATACGGATCGACAACGCGGATTTTCTGGTGGTATCGGACATGGAAGAAGGGGCAGGAGGCACGCGGTAGCTCGCAGTTACCAGATAAGATCTGTTCATCCCCTAACGGGAGGGTAGGACATCGCGGTTTCAACGTCACTCCCATCAACCCCTGTTTTCTAGCTTGCCCGGACGAAAACGCTTTTATACACCGCTCGTTTCGCTTTACTACCGCGATACTTGCTCACAGGGGTGACTCGGAGGCCTGTGATTTTTCCTCCGGTCCAAATCACCCTCCTCTGTTTCTCGCGAGAGAAGCGGCTTCCGCGACGCAGCAGCGCGCGAGCTCACGAGTGGAAATCTTTTCGCGCAACTTACTTCTTCGTCGATCGTAGAACAAAGGTCGGCTCGTTCTTTCGCGACAATTCGTTCGCGCAAGATCTTGAATGAAACAAAATTTCGGTTCGTTGACCGACAATTTTTCCGACGCTCGCTTCGCGTTCAGCTCGGTTGCCAGATATTTCGAGATTATCGTTCTGCTATATCCGTACGGAAAACGATAAGAAGATAGGAGCGAATGAAAAAGGAGGGGAAGACAAAGAGAAGAACAGACTTATCGTTAGAAACACAGGACCACGGCAAAAACGTTCGTATTTGTGTTCTCTCTTATTTACTTACTCGCCTTTTACTTCTCATTGCCTAACCGATACAAACTCTTCCGATATATTGTTTACGTAATGTATCGCTTACGTATTCTACATCGCTGTTTCTTTAGCTTGGTCTATTTCGCGTCGTGTTATTTTATTAATGGCTTTTCTCTTATTCTCAGGTTATTATCAGCTATTGTTATTTACAACTTACTACGGGGTAACCGGAATTTCAAATTAAATCGAGTCAAGGTAAGCAGATCGATCGTCGTGCGCATAAATAAAGAGCCCAAAAGACTGACAAATTGTAAAAGGTGATCAGGTAAAGTATGATCCATTTTGTTCCATTTATACTATTACGATCGTACGTGATTCGATAAAATAATACGAAACAAAATATGTCGTGCGTCTATTGTTTCCTCACAAGACGAAAGAAACTTTCCGAACAACCTAACACGACAAAGAACATACATACGTATAATGTATATCACGACATTAACGATCCTACTTACTCCTCCTCAATCTCACTTACTCCTCTGCTTGCTGGACGAACGCAATATTTCGATCTCACTATCCGTCTTTGTACATGGCGAGAAACAAACGCTGTACAGGCGGTCGTAGCGTAAGGGCTTCGTCCACAGTTGGAAAGTTACTGCGCGTCGACCGGCATCGGGCATCGGAGGGTAAACAGAACGTAAGGCACGTCGAAGAATTTCCAGGAACCACACCCAAAATATTTCCCATTAACTCGTCCGAGGGAAGGGGGAGCGGTAAGCGACCGAGCGGTATCGCGACAAAGGTTACAGGCTCATCTCTCCTTTTATTATTCTCGCAGCAGTCCACCGTAAAAATTCTAATTTCGCGAACCCTTTTTCGCGTGCTGCGCAGCCCGGCCGTATATCTATGCCGCTCCCTTATCGGGCTTTATGGTCTTATATACGTTATACTTTATATTTTATAGCGTATACACCTTTCCGCCTGCCTCGTTCGCCTCGACCAACCCCCGTCTCGCGCATTCCCACCCCCTTCGGCCGCCTCCAACCCCTTGTTCGGTGGTTGCATGCACCTAGCGTTTCTCGAGGCGCGGATATTATGCCGCTGGCGTAGCCACTCTGCTCTCTCTCTCTCTCTCTCTCTCTCTCTCTCTCTCTCTCTCTCTCTCTCTCTCTCTCTCTCTCTCTCTCTCTCTCTCTCTCTCTCTCTCTCTCTCTGGGTTCTCGAACGCACCACACGCGCGCTCCAATGTCCCGCGATCTCTTCAGCAGCGCGGCGCGGCCCGTTTTCGTTCCTCTCCGCCGGCCGCGCGGCAAAAGAGAAACATTTTTCCGGGGCATTACTTTTATCGCGCGGCCGTACGTGAGCTCCGGCCCGCGATACTATCCGCTAATTAATTGCCATGCGAAAAAAGACCACGAGAGAAAAAATCACGAACCGCTGGCGGGGGGCGGGAAAAATTCAAATCGGAGGAGGGATCGGTTTCGGGACGGTGTGTGTGCGTGTGCGGCCAGCTCGGCCGAGTCTCGTGTCTACCGGCAGTTTTCGAGACGCGCGATTCGTCGGACCGATGGAAGCGCGACTTTCGTCCGTCTCTCGCGCTGCGCAGCGCCGATTTCGGTGCAGCGATAAAGACCAACGCACTGGCAAGTTGCGACAGGCGATCGTCTAAATTGCGACGAAGAACCTACTGTTTCGATAGTCGGACGATACTAGGTCGATTCAGCCTAACCCAGTACCCTCTGCTAACCTCGCACGCTCGTTCGATTTAGATCCTAACGTACTTGGTCGCAGGTAGACGCAACAACATCCAGAAAGAAACTTACCGAGACCACTGCAGGGACATTTTTTACCAGCTGCGCCTCTACGAAGTGCGTATCTCGTGCTGTGTCCATCTGCTGCCAGTCAATTGCTGAAAGGAGAAGGCGAGAATGTAATTGCCCAGTGTCAAACTGGAACCAAAGCGTTCAAAGTTAAATTAAAGCGAGCGCTGAGAAGACCGAGAGCCGGATAGCTCAGACTTGGATCAATCGGAACGACGGATATTACATATCGTACTTTAACTTTGCTTATTTTCGTTATTTTTACATGTTCCGCTGATATCGCAACGACGAGGCCTCTTTTTTCTTTATTCGCGGCGCGGAGCTAACGCACGTGTGACTGAGCAAATAAGCAAATAAAAGAAATAGACAAAGAGCACTGGGAATGCTCGGGGTACACCGGGGTAGTAAGAGGTCTCGGCTAACTAAAAACCGATGCACCACCGGCTCGAGGGAAAAATGTCCCGACAAACACGCGCGGAGATGGCGATCGATAGCCGCGTCAAGATTCGAGATACCGCGGCGGAATGCCGGTTCTCTCTCTGGCATCGATTCGAAGACGCTGCTTGGAAATCTAATCGCGCACGCGAAACGACTAATTACTCGTCTGACGCGCCGTAATCCTGGCAGCGGAACTGACAGATAGCATTGAGAAGGTCCACGATTATCACTCGTCATTGGCCAGCGTGGCTTCCATGGTAGTCGATGTCATCTCGATATCGGGTTATCGTATCAGATATACACGTCCATATCCCGCAAGGTATTACGATTCACTTCGGCACAATAGATATTGTTGCCGGCTGACGTGTGACTGACAGACGCGGCTTTTGCCAATGCCTCTCAGAACCCTGCTCTCTCGTTTCCTCCCTGTTATCTGCGTTCGCGAAGGATATGGATTTCGGATCGATCGAACGTTGATTTAACCAACGCACCGCAACGTGCCAATGAATGGCCACGATCCAACGCGAAAGAACCTCCGTTCTCCGTTCGGCGATGATCGTTCCGACGCGTCTGTACGGTTGTGAGCGATCGTGCCGCGGTTTGCAGATGTTTCAGCAATAATCTTTGCCAAACGAATATTGCACGGCCGTGGCACGTCTCTTGCAACGGACCAATTGCAATTGACAGAATCGCGACGTCTTTCTTTTCAAACAGCGGACGCTACCGCTGCCGAACATCCGCACACTTTGGTCGATTTGCGGCAACGGTATGTGAATTTCACCGAAGAATGGAAATCAACGGTGAATTGATAATTGCAAGCGGCGCTTGTTATCTTCTTACGCAGTCGACAGGATATAAGTGTAAATGCGCTACATATCAACGAGCATATCGAAACGTATTAAAAAGCATAGCGATCGTTTGTTTTAACATCTGCTGTAGGTGTAGCATGACGTTGGTACATATTCGCTGGTTAACGCTAACCTTACAGGCTCGGCCAAGTTCTTATACCGTCTGATTGATCAATTTCTCAATTTTTCTCAATAATTTGCATCAAGCTAGACGAACCGAAGAAATAACAACGAATGTACAATTTTAAATTGAATTTTGAAACCGGTCTCGCTTAACGTCGGATATTGCTCCTAATCCGTCTTGTAATTTCGGAGTCAAGGAATCTGGAGATAAGTCTGAGTTGTAACGAGCAAATTATTACATATTTAACGCAAGTTGTAGTTTTGTAATCGGAGTATGTCTTGTGAAGGATGAACGAATCTCCGAATACTTTCGAGCGGCAGTTTTTGTGTACGCGAGAAACTGTCACGCTCTCTATCGTCTCCTAACTCTGAACGTCTCGATCGTTGGGCATCCTTCCTCTTCTTCTTCTCGCGAAAGACGCGTATTATATGGCAAGCTGAAAATCATAGCGACGCGAGTGAAGATTTTGAGAATCTCAATTCGCTGAACTGGATCTCGAGTCAATTTCACGATTAATTAGTTTGCAACGCTATTCTTCGTCGTGCTGCGCCTTCGTGAATCGAAAGAAGCCAATGAATCTCGTAGAACGACGAACGCGGTCCGCGCGCGTTTTACGAAAACTGGCGATGGTCTGGCATCGTTGTAATCTGTACAATTCGTGGTATCGACGATAATATCGATGATACGGTGGACTATTTCGAAAAGCAATGCTGGGAAATCCATCAGTGTGGATGGAACAAGGGAGAAGCGAGTATGGACGAAACCGGCCTGGCTGGTTACGAGTTGGTTCCTTTTTTCGTCGAGGCTGTCGATTCTCGGTCTCATTAGCTATTCCGCTTCGGATTCATTGCCATCCGAACGATATGACTAACCGTGCGCGACGCGCCGCTACGT
Source organism: Bombus confusus (assembly GCA_014737475.1). Classification (NCBI taxonomy): domain Eukaryota; kingdom Metazoa; phylum Arthropoda; class Insecta; order Hymenoptera; family Apidae; genus Bombus; species Bombus confusus. The sequence continues at coordinate 436,250 of JACXIV010000134.1, forward strand.
TTACTGTCAAAATTCGCTCGGTCGCAATTAAAGCCCCGTAACAGATACAGCGCGAACAAATATCTCGGTAGAAAGATAAAGCAACGTCTGCAAGGCGAATAAACCGATACCGAGGTGTCGTTAATCTTCGGAAAGACGATGTTTAACGTCGCTGCGGTTACACGCTCGGCTGGCAGCGTAGCCTTTCCGCTTCGATCTGGATTTTTTTTCGCTGAAGGGTGCTGCGTGAAATCTATCTGCCGGTGTATTTGCAGCGAATACCGGTGTATTACACGGCCGAGTACATACAGCAGGAGGATGCTCGCATAGCATTATGTGTATCTGGCATCGTAGCTCGGCAGGGATGCGGCATAGGTGCAATCTTCGCACGCATCGACATGTGTATTTAAATTAGTCGCTCCTACGGTTGGTAGCTGCGAGTCCCGGGCTCCTCGGAGTATCGGGAATCGAGCTACACGCTACACGTTTACACGTATTCACGCACGCGCGGGCCCACGCACACGGCGATCCACGCGCCTGTGTGCGTTCGCACGTACAGGCGGCAGCGACGTGTAAGCTGGCCGGCCAGCTTGTATTCAAATTAACTCGCCGAGAAGCTGTTAATTAGCGGTCCTATTGCTACAGGCCCTTTCATTAGCGGCCCTCGCGCTTCGTTATCCGCGTAACTCTTAAATATCGAGGGCGCGCGCGCGCCCGTTCACGTGCCAACTGTTTGGCTGCTTTCGAATTCCGTGAAGCTCGACGCGCCTCGACGAGATCGAATCCAGCAGCCAGAAGAAGAATAAATTTACGGCCAAGTGGAAACGGTTTTGTGTGTCGCGCGAGTCCAAGGACGACCGCGGACACCAACCGTTCGACGATAAACGACGAAGAACGAGAACGGGAAGCAGAAACAGATGTCTCGACGGCAATAAAGACGTCGACCGCAACAAGTGCCAATCCCATCGGCGAATTTCGATCCTATCCGGCTGACGTGCGCGTACAACGTTGTTTTCTATCTCGATCCATCGGCGGAATATCGGGGCGTCATGCATCGACGTGCTCGAAACGCGCGCGTATGTAAATGGCCGGCCGCAGCCTGCTCGCTTAGCAGATACCCAGCCTCGATTACTTCTCCCCTTCGCGACAGCCTCGCTTCCTCGGCGACACTTCTCCTCGGCGTGAGTTAAGGCCGGCCCGATATCCAACTTCGAATTAAACGGCTGTGCCGAGAAAACAGCTGCCGCGCTGCGTTTCGATCGGATAAGCGGCTTAATTTCACCGCGAGACACCTTTCCAACGGATATCGCGTCGCGTCTCGTCGCGCAGCGCCGCGGCCGGTGCATTAACGTCGCTCGGCGATCGCCCACGGGGAAACGCCGCGTCCAACCGACGAAAACGGCCACCGTAGTCCCCATCCACCGTAGATCAACGTCGAATAACGCCGCGATATTCCGCGAAACGCTAGATAGCAGTTGGGCGATGCGCGTTTATATTTCGTAGATCGGACAGGCTGGTTCTTTTCTAGAGGCCAGATACACGCCATATTGGTGCAAGCGACGCGGTCACGCCTATGATCTTCGTGGCGACGCGGCACGACGAATCAAAGTTAAATCCTCCAAGTAACAACCCCGTCAACAGAGGGTAGATGCTGTCTGTAGCCACGGAGATGCGATCAATATTATGCTTCTCTCTCTCTCTCTCTCTCTCTCTCTCTCTCTCTCTCACTCTGTTCCACCCTCTCTCCTTCCCACCCTCGTAATCTCCCTCTTTCCCTCCCCCGCCCCCAGCACCCTCGTTCCCACTCGCCGCGCAGTTTCTCTCTAGCCGATTATTCTGCTTCCTCCTCGTCGACCGGTCTCCACCGTTTCTCGCTTTCTCTCTTCCTCCACCCTCATCCCCTAACCAGCCTCTTCCCTTCCTGCAGCCCCGCCGTCTCGCTTCCGTGGTAGCGATGGCCTCAAAACGCGTGGCATCGCTCGAAACTCGTGGCACGGGCTTCTCTCCTCCATCCGCGTCCTCCACCAACGACCCATCCGACTATCGTCGAAGCTTCGAACGCAAGGTGGATCTGGAATTTCGTCGCGCACACGTCCAAACGAGTTCGAAAAATCTACCGGTGCAATCTATCGGCCAACGAATTTCCATCCACCGCTTTCAAACGCTATTATACGTATTCGATGGCGGTGGTTTTCCAGCCACGATCCCAGTTTCTCGACTTGTTAGATTCCAGGTTTCGCGGAAACTTCTCGACGCAGAGAGCCTGACACCCATCGCTACTCCTACACCTCCGCCTTCCGGCATCTTCCTCGCATCCTCTTCTCCCCGTTCCACCCTCTTTCCGCCTTCCATCCCGCTGCCTCTCGCGCCGGCTTCCCGGTCGTCCTCTCACCCTCGGCCATCTCGACCCACCACCTGTGACGTCACTATCGTGGGACGCCATCTTGCCATCAGACAACCAAGGCCTTCCGTTATCGTTCCTCTATATAACCGTACCCCGGCTGGCTTTTCCAACCCTCTCTCTCTCTCTCTCGACCAGGAATCTCGGCAAGGATTCCGCCAAGGATATCCTTGTCCCGCTTCCTGCCATCCCCCTGGCAACCCTTCTCCAAGTTAGCCCGCACCAGCACGCAAATTAACGAGATTACTCGAGGGTTTCCATTCCTTCGGGGATGACCTCCTCTCGTTCTCCGATTCACCGGCTCCTTTGTCGACGCGGACGCCAAACACCCTCCTCGGATCGTTCGCCTACTTGGAAACGCGTTTCGAGGGTCGGATCTTCACGGATCAGTTTCTTCTTTTATTTTTTCCTTCTTGTTTTTTTTTCTTTTTCCTTGAAGAACTTTGCGCGAAGAAAATGTTGAGCGCAGAGGCGGTGGAGCGAAAGTCGGAGTTGGTTTTCTCCTCGCGAATTCGTTCGGGTTGAAGAAGATGTTAGAATTCATTTAACGAAACGGCTAATTATATTGTATACGATAGAGAAATGAAATATGATAGGACGAGTATAACGCGCGCCGGCCAACACGCACAATGTAACGACCAGACTGCGGATTTTTATGCAATTTCATGTTTTTATGGATGCAGCTAAAAACAGCGGAATTTATATAGAGATTTGTTCTACCCACTGAATATTACAATGAGCGCTTTATTTCGCGTGTTTTACGTATTTTCGCGTACTGTGTTCGAACGCACGAATGTACGGGGAATTGCACATTTTCACGCCGTTGTAGTTCCCATAAATGCATAAATATCGTTAAATATCCGCAGCCTGGTAACGACGTACGAACACCACGGAAGCTTTCGTTGAACGAAAAGAATCGACGGGCAACGAAGATAAACAAAAGACGCTGGCGCGTCTAAGGCAAAAGCGTAGGCTCGTTGAATCCGTTCAACGGAAACGAGCGAAGCGAGTCAAACGGAGTCGATATTCCGTGTGTTTAATAAAACGTTGCTCGAAAAGTATTGCGAAACGTTCGAGAAAGTGAAACGTGATTCCGCCCGGTTCGAATAGAATTAATTGCAACGATCACCTTCGCGGCAAGCATATTCGTTAATCGTATACGCTCGGCGAAGAATATTCCGCCTCGGTGTGCGTTTGCGTCACTGTTTCCTCGTCTGTCAGCGTCGAAACGAATATTAATTTCCACTAATTTGAACGAAATGCCTGCGAAGCGTCGTAACGGCTGGCTAAGCAGAAACTTTTGCCGCGATAATTAAGAAAACTAACCGGAGGCAGAAACTTGCAAATAAATCATATAGCCAGCGACTCGGTAACAGAAGTAAAAAAGCTAAAAGATTCGCCGGACAGGGGGCGATTAAGCAACGAACAGGATGGATTTTCGCTGCGATTTCAAAGACGTTCGAATGGAAAGGAAAGACGCGACTGGAACAGGCGTGCAGCTGTGAAGCAACAACGACGAACTTTTCGCGCATCTCAAAACAACTCTCCACGAGCGACAACCCGTAGAAACGTTTCGTCCACGCCGAAGCAACGTAATCCCAGGAACGTTTGTCTTTTCTTTCCATTTCGAGACCACGTTTGTTCCCACTGACAGGTTATCCACGCTCATCGCTTTCATCGACGATGAAAGAAGAGGAAACGCAAAACGCGAGGTGCAGCAAATCTAGACCGTGAGAGACTCGCGCGACAGGTCGATCAGACCGAAGGAACGATCGTTTGCACGTGTTCGCTGCGCGTTGCCGCGTATTTCCTGAGTTTCCTTTCCTCGGTAGGGACACGGCCTGGCAGCTTGGGCGGAAAAATCGAGAAAAGGGGACGAAGCACCGATTGAACTGTTACTGAAACTCGACCCCGGATCCGCGCAAAGTGCTGCAACCCCCTGCACGGACGTCGTTGTTGGCGACGTCGACCTCCCGTAACACACGAGTAACGAGCATACTGTCAGCCCTTGCCTGGCCAGTTGGCCACAATGGCCAAGCAGAAACGTGTGTGTCGACTGCCTCCTGCCTGGTGGTGGAGGTGTGCGACAGGAGAGGCGGCAGCAGCCCCTAAACCTACCGCAGCCTCGCCGGTGCTTCGTGTGACAGGGGCGCGTGCCCTCACAAAGAACACTTCAGGGATGACTCGAGTGGCGTCGTGGTGGTAGTTAAGCTTTATTGTTTCAACTTATAGAGGCTACCGTTCGTTGCGGAAGATCGCGAGAGGCAGAGGGCGAGAGGAGAGGCCAGACCACAGCGCGTCGGCCGACAATGCTTTCAATTTTAGCTCGCAAACTCCCTGACCGACCATCCAATAATATAACTATGGACGCCCCCATTGTTAGGCGCGCGCGCGCCTCCCCGTGCAGCCAGATCTTGAAACTGCTGCGGGATTCGGTTCGTAATTGTCTTGGCCGCTCGGATCTCCGCGACTCGATTCAGTTAACGCCTGTTGGTGCGCGCCGACCGAAACCCGCTTCCTTGCTTTTCCGAGCTTCGCATCGCTCCTCGTTGCACCTATTAATACCTTCCATCGAAATACAAGGTGTCTCGGCATTGATAGTGGAGACGAGAACGGAGGAGATTCCACGTGAAAAAACGAGCAGAGCGCGTGGAATTCCGAGAAAATCTTCAGATCGCACTTTAAATTGAACCTTAAGATCGGAAGTTGCGACCTGTTTGACGAGCGTGTACCTAAAACGTGTCTCGCAAAGAGTAAGCGACGACGAGTATACTCGTCAAGCAACGCGGAGTACGCGTGGCTGTTATAATACAGAATTTTTAAATGTAACGAAACGACCGTTTTATTTCTTAATTGTACCACCGACAGGTCTGGTCGTCGCACGAGATATCGCCGTCTCTTCGCGACGAGTATACTCGTCGAAGACAGCCGACTGGTTTATTCGTCGAATAAGGTTTGTCGTACGTGGCGTATACGTGGAAGATGCACGCGACTCGAACGGAAATTGGCAGAAAAAGCGGGGGAAGGAAACCTGCCGCGGTTGCATTAACGAACGCCGTTTCCAAAGTTGTCCTTCCACGGTCAGTTACTCTCCATAATCTGCGACATGCTCGGCGAGCTGTGAATTGAATTTCGCAAGGATGGCCGCGTGCCGACGCGCTGCGAAAGAGGAAGTTTCGCGGCCGATAGCTGCCGGCACGAACTGCGTGCACGCCTCCAGACAATCGGCCGGATAAGTTTCGCAACTGATTCGAAACATATGCGGCGTACTCGAAGCGAAGTGCACGCGGCATCTGTAGTAGCAGCGCGTGCCCCACAATGCGCACTCGTACCTCGAGCACTCTTCCATCGTCCTCCGGTTATTTTATCGTTACCGTCGAGCCTGCGAACCCCCTCGAACAGACCACACAACGCACCGGAGGCCACGCTCCTATCTAACGAGTCTATCTGCCCTTTTTCTCCAAAACCTAATGACGATCGATCGTGCGCCTCGTTCGAATCGTACGATCGAAACGCGAGAGATCGACGGCGCAAGTTCGTCCAGACGATCTGCAAATCTCCGCTTCGCCTCCATCCACGCAGAAAATATTTCCAGCTTTCCATATAAGCTTTCGCGTATCGTTACAAATAACGGAAATGTTCAAGGGGAACGTAGTTATCTCCACGCCCTGTATAATAGATCTGTACTGCTATTAAGGGCAACGTTCGGCAATTAATATAACAATGAAAGTATTATGCATATAAGCATGAACGATGCATATGATTCAGTGATAAATATACGTACCTATATATACATACGTACATATATATATATATATACATATATATATATATGTATATATATATATATATACATATATATATATATATGTATATTATCGCTCGCAAGTATCTAGATAGATTTGGTCAATTTGTAGTATTTAACAACGAGTAAATTTGATCAAAGCGAAGGAACTAACGATGAATTAGTAATTACAAGCAACGCTTACTACTATTCTGTGGAATCGTCGGAATATAAATCTGATACATTACATATTCTATCTGATCTAAGCTAATTACTATATTAAAAAGCATAGCGATAATTGATTTTAATAAGTTTACTGTAATAACGTGCGAAGGGACAACGAGGAAAAGGGGAACGTCGAGTTTCAGCATTTCTCACGGAAACAAACTTTTTGTATGTATATAGTATCGCAACCTCGTCTTTCCTCACAGACGTTATATCAAAATAAAACCTTTCGTTCTTCCCTTTATTCCGCATCGTTTCCTACTTTTGCTTCTAATTCTAAGTAATACACAACGACGCATTAAATTGTAAAAGATAAAAGCCGCGTTGTATACCCGAGTCTCTTACAACTAGCGCGAAACTGGGAAAATTTTTATTCAAATTAATACGAGATAACGACCAGTGACGAAAAGCGCGCACAGGAGCACAGGGGAAAAAGTTCAACTCGAAATTCAATAAAATTAACATTTCCCGAGCATCCACATTTCCCCTTATATGACGTTATATTTGCTTCTAATAAATATCACTGGTTGTACGAATATCGGTTAAGTTTCCTTATCTGTGTAGAATACACTTCCTAATCTGTCTAAGCAATATTTATCGAAAATGTAGAGATACCGAGGTTCGGAGAATAGAACAAGCTTTCCGACAAATTCGGGGAACACCAGGAACCATTCAGAGCGTAATCGCTTCCATGACAAGACGAAGATCTACGGATTTGCCTTGAAACGTAAGATGCTCTGTTTGAGCATCCTTTGCAAAGGTAATTAGATGATGACAAAAAATGAAAACAGAAAATCCGCTGTGTCTCGTAAACGAAGATAGATAAGAACATACGTTCGTACGAACTTTTTTCATTGTTTTTACGTGTACAATGTACGAAGTGGGTCCCACATGTTCTGTTACAGCCTGTATAATTGAAGTTCGTATAATACAATAGGAGCTGCCCGATTGTCCTCACCACCTATTATTTTTCGTTCGTATAATAAGAGCCGCTATTCGGATAGATGAATTCAACGAATAAAGGTTCCGTTAATCGGGCATTAACTAAAATTTCGTTAAACTAAATGGAGTTTCACCGTAGGCATTATTACACTCGTACGTAGCTACGGCGATTATGGAGAACCAAATGGTCGCAGTTTCATTTCACTGTACTTTTGTAACTAACGTACATTTCCATACCAAAGATGGTATTATTATATCGGAAGCTGAAAACGCTCAACGAGCGAGGAAAAGGCCAGCTCCTTTTAACCAGTTAGCTGTTTTCGATAACTATACTCGTAACGATGAAATGACAGTATTTCGTGTCACTTATACTCGTCATGCGAACAAAAAGTAGTTACAACTTGCCGTTTAAATGGCAATTTTACAGAAAACCAAAACATACTCGTAAATTTCAAGGTGTTTTGAATGTTCGCAGGCCAAGACGAAACAAATCGAACAAACAAAAAAATATAAATATCTTACGAACGATAGCTCCTGAAAAAACTGTACATAGCGCGATGTTCTTTCCTTCGTAACACATTTTAGATGTGGCAACAGCTAACTGATGAAAGAAGGCAATCGGCGTCGGTTTGTGTTTGACGAATCACCGAAAACACTGTCGTCGACGCGACCTAACGACAACAAAGATCTATTATATATATATATATATATATATATATATAGGACTCTGTACCTTCGACGCGCGTGATTCGCCGAAGCTACAATTTGATATTTCGGGTCCAAGGTCTGCGATGATTCCGAACGAAATTTCGATGCGATGCAGCGATTCGTTGGCGTTCGGAACTCTATCCGTTTTCGGATACGGAGGCAGCCGCGAAGGCGGGCCGAGGATTATTCGTCTTTGGGGGCATTATAAATTTCAGGGGTAATCAGGCGGCGCGATCTTAGCGGCGCATGTAGGGTGGAGGGTATGCAAAACGCGAGCACCAGATATCGGCCTAAGCATAAATTCCTCAAGCGTTGTGACACACGCCGCGGCATAATCTCACTAACGGTGTTGTTGTCGGCCCTGCGACGGCTCGAATCTGCGCGAACCGTGCAATATCGTCTCAGATTTATGGCCGACAAAGATAGACCGGAGTGATATTCGACACACGATGAATCGCGCTGCCACCCCGCGATCTAGATCCACTTCCTAATTGGCGAAATTGGCCCGCGCGCCCCCTTTCGTTAATCCGCCAGCTCCGTCGGCCAGCGAAAACCGAACGATTTTCGTAAGCGTTTTTTAAGCGACAGCTCGGCCAAGTTTCTCAGGATCGGATCGGCCGAGGCCAGGCATCGGAGGCCGCGGGTGGAGCGCGCTCCGGAGTGTGAAAAAGACCATCCTGTGTCACGCAATGTGTTCTCCGCTCCCATTGGCTCTCCTTTCCGAGAAGATCGTGAACGCCCCCGCGCACGCACGCGGGACGAGTTCTCGTGACCGGTGACAATATTCCCAGCCACCATTTTCGTCCCGCTGCTTTTTCCTTTTCTTTTTCCCTTCTTTTTTTTTCCTCTTTCCTTCTTTTTATTCTGTCCGCGGCTTCAACACACCGCCATTTTACCCGGTCGCCGCCGATCCGAGGGAAGATCCACGACACGCGGAATTACACGCGAGCTCGCGTTTAGCCCAACCTCGCTGCCAGACAACGCGCCGCGTTAATTAAGAAAAATCCAAAGGTGCCCAGGATTTCAGCCGGTTTTTAATTAAACGGGATGGCCAGGGGGTGGGGGACGAGAGGCTTTCGCGACAAGAGGCCGAACCAGAGAATAACGGCGGAGCACGATTAATCCGTTATGAGTGGTAGCCGAAGACAGGCACAATCAATAATTCGCTCCCAGTCTTGTCTGGGCATCCATCTGCCCGGTTTCCTCGGCCGATCATCCTTCCTCGAGAAGGAGCTCTTCGTCAAATCATTTATAAGACCGAGGAACCTACTGTCAGCCGGACAAACAAATGATACCTCCGCTCTCCGCGAATCCAGCGACGTCAACAGAATTTCATGCAGCACTTGTGCCGCGGAATGTCCGCTGTAGTCCAGTGGATGCGTTAATCGACACGCGCGCTCATGCTCTCTCTCTCTATCTCTCTCTCAATGTAAGTCGAGGTATAACGAACGACGATAATCGCAGAATTGCACACGGGTAGCAGGGGCGAAAAGTATTTAGACGATTGATCTGCATGAAATTTTAATATAAAATTTATTCGGCCGATTCTAATATATATTATCGGTCGGTGAACAGGTATTATGTTATCAAGCTCGTCGATTGATATTATTTTACACACGAAGCGCGTTACGTAGTTGTGACTCGCGTTATGTTTCGTCGATAGGATATTGACATTTGCAATTATCTCAAGATTTGTTCATCGGTTTCCTTTGGTTTCTGGATGAATACGATGAATCCAAGATGGGATGCTTGATCCGCAGTTTCTTCGTGAAAAAGAGCAGGCTCTTCGAGGTATGAAGACGATCGCAAGACAGACGTTTACGATAGTTTCTAGCACATTTCTCATTTTCCTCTTTTGTTTGTTACACGATGTTACTTGTCGCAGTTTTAAGAAAAATCTAACACACGCACGCACGCGCGCATACTCTTTCTCTCTCTGTCTCTCTCTCTCTGTCTCTCCGGACTGTTACATGGAATAAAATTCACGCGCGCGCGAACCGAGCGAACGACGGGGCTAATTAAACGTTTCTAGCTCGACTCGCGCCTCGTGCGAGTTTCACGAACGCCACAGATTGCCGCCGAACGTGGCAAAAGCGAGAGAATTTCGTGGCCGCGGAGCCGCATTCCGGTAGCGGCAGCTGCGATCCACGCGCCCGGTTCGATAAATCGATCATAAAGCAGGGCGACTCGTAACCGTTTCGCGGAGGAACCGGTGAAACGGCGATTCAAATAAATACGCAGCCATTGGCCATGAATCACTGATACCGATCGTCGTTCCACCGTCGTCGTTCTCGTCGTTCGCCCCGTAGGTTTAGAGAGCGCGGCGGCCGCTCATTTGGAACACTGGAAGCCTTCTGGTTTGATAGGTGTCGCATGATTGAAAGGTTCGCCTCGCGAGCCGATCGCTTATCGATCGATGATTCCATTTCGGTTCCTCGTGCGGGAACTTCTCGAAGGGGCTGAACCGAGCCCATTCGGGCCAGCTTTCTTCGACGACCAGGAAGATATTCCACGAGATATCGTTCCGAGAGTCGATCCCGGTTCTGGGACTAGAGACCTCTTTTCTCTGTCTCTCTGCCTGCCTGACGTTCGTGTTTCGGGACAGCACAGATAACGATATTGAGATATTGACTCGACACGGTCAACGTTTCGAGCTATTAGTCCGAGAACCGTACGAGATCCACGACGAGGGTCCGGGCCTCCGCTAGGACATTGAATAACAGAAGCCTGTCATGGCCAGGGCGAAACTTATTGGCTGCTTCCTTCGGGAATATTTGTACCGGTCACCGAGCCAGCGTCTCCGAATTCTCCGCGTCGAGAGTCCCCCCGGGCCCGGAAAAAAGAATTATCCATGAATTTCGACAGCGATAAACGAGTGACGTGACGAAGAGGAATGTGACAGCGCGTACGACGCGCGGATGAATAATTAATAACGCCAGGGGGAACGTAGTCGGTGAACGCGGGCCACGTTTAACGTAGTTTCGCTCGGCCTCCTCGAGCACCGCTATCGGAAACTAATCCGACCATTAGGGTGACTTTACCCCGCGCCGAGGTGACGTTGCGCACGGGGCTGCCCTTTCAGGGGTGGGCGGTCTGTGTTCGGCGACGTCGCGTCATACAGCGTCGATACATCAAGCTTTGCATGCCTGATATGGGAACCGGTCGCTTCTTTCCAGCCCACTCGCGGAATTACGTCACGAGCAGCAGCAGCAGCAGCAGCAGGTTCATGGGAACCGAGGAGGCAACGTTACCGATACCGATCTCGCAGCAGAGTTTCAAAGAATCGAAGCGCGACTCAAAGTGGAAATATCTTCCGTAGCCACTGTGTAGCTGGAATAAGATTTCACGCGGCAAACGGAACAGGAAGGAACAGCAGGGCGAAGAGCGAGTCTGTTTGCAAACAGTTTCGAGTAGCCGAACAACGACGCGAACAAACGATCGGCAGATCCTAAGGAAACAAACGGTGCTCCCTGAGCAAATACTCGAAAAATCTGATTCCCTGTTGACGTCGGTGACTTGGCATCCGTTTACCCTATGAATCCGAGTTTGCTTGTCGAAAGGAAGAGGCTTGTCGCCGGGGAAGGGGGCTGCAAACGCCCGACTTTTATGCGGACCGATGTCAGAGGGTGCGACAGCCACGTGCCGATCTCTGTGGGATCATTTAGGGCAGGGTGTTAGGATCAAATCTACCGTGAATCGATCTCCCTGCACCACTCGCGTCTCCTGTAACTTTAAACCGTCGATTGTTCAATTTCTCTCTATTTTTCGTCGCCCAACTATTCCCTCCCCCTGCCCTTCTTTTTTTCAACTGACTCCTCTTCGTCGGGGGAAAAATCGACGACACGAGCGAAACTGCGTTTCGAAACGACCTTTCAGCCATCCAATCGCATACTAATTGGAATTCCAGCGAGATAGGCGGCCCCGAATCCTGCTTATCGATGCATACATCGTGTACATTTTCGCGTATCCGACACGTTCGCCGGGCTATTTCCAGGTAGAGAAAATAGCGAATCTAATCGACCCGGAGAAATTCTTCGTGTTGGCGATATCAAACCTAAACGGATTATTTTCGAGTACCTCGCGTCCTTCTATACGTGTAAACATGTACACGCACACACTCGTCCCTTAGTCTTATCTGTTTGCAACGCAATAATCGATCCAGATCGCGAAGGAAACGATCGATCGAATGGAAGTTTCCATTCGTACGACGTAACGACGTAAAGTTCGCGAAGGAAGTCAAGGAAAATTGTTTAGTAGAGTTGAGTTAAAGACGACGAATTGACCTCGTTGATAATTTAGTTGTTATACAATTAACGTAGAATACGTAAGATACGTAAAATATGATACGGTACGATGTTTATCTGGCAATGTATATACAAACACGAGACCTAGTCCGCCAAATGTAAATAGAACAGCGTAACGGAGCAAAATACATCATAAAGCAATAAGATAATACAAAACAAAAAATATCCTGCGTCCGTTGTTTCCTTATAAAACGAAGGAAACCTTTGGGACAACCTCATGTAAAATATAAATATAATCGAGGAGATACTAATATGGATCTAGAAACGACGAAGGTAAACAAGGAGAGACGTACAGTTGTTATGATTTCTATAACGTCGAACATACGAGTTCTGTATCTTGCAAAGCAACGACCGAGACAACTACCAGAAGTTTCTTAGATTTCTAGCTACAACGACGACAAGACGTCGTATTGCTGGAAACAATAGCGTTTACGACGTACTATTAGCTGTTCTCGATGTTAATCGATAAGAATAGAATCTTGTCGAAAAGTTTCGAGTTCCCGGTACCGAATCAGGCTTATTTTATTTATCATCGGCCTATCGGATGCATCTGATTCCGCTGTAAGTATCCTGGTACTTGCGTACGTTACGTCACGCACATACGTAATTTGCGTCATTACTTAACCAAGCAATTACGAAGTTTGTTGGAAGCCAAGCCGAGCTACGTCTTTCCTATCGTGCTTAATTATCAAGATCCGTCACTCGGGATCACGCTCGATGAAAATCGTGCGCGAAAAGTTGGCGAGATCGATCGGAGCGTCTCTTAGAGACGCAAGAAAGGAAAGCAGAGATATGGACGGTTGAAAAAGCAAGTTGGAGCCGGAGCGGGGGAAGGGGGCCGATAAACGGGAAGAAAAGGGTGCAAAGGAGCCGGAGGCAGGCACGTCGTAGGTGCAAAGTTTAACAATGCGGTTCTACACGCTGCAGACCGCGCAGTGCGTTCACCTAGCACCTCGGCCTCTCTCGCTAGAGCAACGATTTATGTACGGAGAAGTCCGCCCACTTCTAGTATCTTCATCTCGGCCGGAGGACGTGCCTCTCGGCTCGAACGAACGAGCAGAGAACACGGGCAATCACGAGGAAGAGAGGGAACGAGAGTGACTGTCCTCGGTAACGGCCATTCGAACCTTTTTGCTCGCAACTTTTCGACGCCACCACGACTTTCCGTTTATCCTTAACCGTGTCCTGTCACCTGGCTCGGCCATTTTCTCCGCTAAAAACTTGCGACTTTACAACGAATGGAAAGGGGGACAAAGAACTCGCGCGGAAACCGGCATCGCTCTTACAGCGTCTTAAGGCCATCGCTAGAAGCGACTGTCCTCCGGCCAAACTCTTCCGCGTCTCGACCAGCCTCTAATTAATAGACGCACCGACACGACGGAGACGCTCTGCCCCCTTGAACACGCGTACGTAGCAGGTAGGTTTTACTATCGGCGAAAGAACATAGGATTTCTACGCGACGAGATACACGCGACGAGAAGCGGTGCGTTCTTTAACGCTAAACCTACCGACACTTTTTCTATACTTATCGACCGCTCGCGATAGACAGCGCAGACTATAAATTTTTCGTAGAAAAAAAAAAAGCAAACTAGCAATAGATACCGAAGAATATATCGTATGCGTATTTCATGGAAGGTCATAGATCAGCAAGCGATGTGTTAACGTTTAAATATGGTAAAATTTGTGTAGAAATTCGAAAGCGGTCAAATTGCCCGCCGTGGTAGGTTTAGTGTTAAAAATCTGGCGAAAGAAACCACCCCCGTTAGTCCTCTCGATGACGGATATACCCGCAGACGGAATAACGCGTACATGCGTTTCCTTCGAGCGATTCCTTGCGAACGAGTAAGAAGAGAACTTAAGGAGGCTAAGTTTTCGAGCAGATCGAGCTGAAATTCGAGAATTTACAGACACAGACGGATTTCGCAGAACGTATGATTACGGTTTCCACGGCGAAAGGGTTAGGCTTAAAAGAAACGAAAAATAAAAAAGGAAGAAAGTGTGGCGATCCGGTGGAGGGTGGAATTTATTTGCACGGTCGAGCGGTGAAACGCGAAAGATAAATATACACGGTGTTTATCGATGCAGCAAGTTGACCTGTTCACGAGGGAAGAACGATGCCAAGGAACGATAAAGGGTGGAAGCCTGGACCGTGCAAGTTGGCGATACTCTCGGCGCTGGCTCGTTATAAATCAGTCGGCAAACCATCCCTAACTAAATCGACTTTGCGTAACCAAAATTGGGGAGGGTGGTAGGTGGAGGGTTTGCGGTGGTTACCGGTGTGAAATGTTCCCATGGGGGGTCCCGGAGAAAAGAGAACGACCCCATATAGACGTTCCGGACGATCCCTAACAGGACAATATGTTAGTCGCCTTTCGTTACGCTAGCCACCAGACATCCGATTATACGTATTATCCCGTAAGCGACTGATCTCTGTGAGAGAATCGACTTTTATCTATCTTTTTGCTGCGGCTCGGAAGGTCTCGTGACTCGACGTTTGATAATTCACGATTACTCGTTACGTTGCGTCGTCGTAATTCGACCGAGCGCCGTTTCCGTGCCTCTTGGTAATCAGCGACGATTTCGACGAGTAAACAGTCCATTTTCTCAGGTAATTAAAAAGAGCGTTCATTATTTCGGGCAAAAATTAATTGGCCGCGCGGTGCGCCAGCGTTAACGAGAGTGTTTTGCGCGTCGATCATACGGCACGGATGGAAGAAGGAAACTCGCAGCACGATGAAAAATGGAAAATGCGACGCGCGGGCGAACGAGGTCGTAAAAAAGACTTTCGTTTTCTCACGTGCCGCGCTCGGTCAGACGCCGCGCCGCGCCGCGCCGCGCCGCGCCGGGTTACGTCAGTCTAATTAAAGGAACGATGAAACTGCGCCTCGATAAAAAATTCTTGCGCAACCCGCTGAGAAAATACGCGTTCGAGGCCATTGTAAACGATTCCCCGGCTGTATTTTTATCTCGCACCTTCCTCCACGGATTACGAATTCCTTTCGTAATCACCGATCACTCGGTGATCGTCGTAGACGAGATTCCGAGCAATCGGCAGAGCTCCGGTTTTTAACTCGGTGAACGCGGCTAAATTCGTACACACGTGTATGGTAACGTACGCTGTCACTCACTTACGCTGTAAGCAGTTGTGCGAACAGCTTGGTCGATTTACGACAACGATACGCGAATATCGTTAGGATGTATAAATCAATGGCGAA
The DNA here is from genome assembly GCA_014737475.1 of Bombus confusus. Taxonomy (NCBI): domain Eukaryota; kingdom Metazoa; phylum Arthropoda; class Insecta; order Hymenoptera; family Apidae; genus Bombus; species Bombus confusus. The sequence goes on from JACXIV010000134.1 coordinate 451,808, forward strand.
CTACAGATCGAGACCAATACTCGCTATCTTCTTCCGAAATCGAATTCGTACGGATTATACGAGATAAATATTGCTTGTTTCGAGACTTATCGATCACACGTTAAAATGAAATACGCATTCGTCCAGGTGGCAACTAATTTTAAACACCACTGCCAGAATCACGACAGTCTGTTTATTAATTTGGCAGAGTCGATATGAGAATAACGAAGTGCATAAATAACGAAGCTGATGCGTGACACGCGTCAGCTTGCAGATGGCATAATTTTCTCGTTGCGTACTGTCTTCTAAGAGGAAATTTTATCGCGTCCTAAGGACGAAAGGTCCCTGGTGTTTCTGTTCGCGACGTCGAAACGAATAATGTTTCTGTGAAGAGCAGAGGAGAATACGGTGGCTACGGAAGACGAAACGCTTCTCGTTAGAAACTCGTCCGATCGCAGAATTAAACCGCATCGACGTTTTCCCAAGTGAATATTCATTTCTCGCCGGGAGCCCGAGCAACCGACAGATCCTGTTTCACGGTTTCTCTTTCATTATAAATCGCGGCTGGAAAGTATAATAAACCATTTCCTTCGCGCGTGCACGAGAGCCGCTTCCTTCCACGAATAAAACGTAAAACAACGACGATACAAAATGGAGAGAGAGAGAGAGAGAGAGAGAGAGAGAGAGAGAGAGACTCGAAAAGCGTGTGCACGCTGGTCTACTAGCGAGAGTGTAAATCCTGTGCAGGAGGAAAGAACTAATCACAGAGGGAGTATCCTCGTAAATCTCGGCTCCGTGTCATTCGCGAGTCGCAACTCAGAATTTAATAACACGCCAGAAGAGCTGGCCGGTGCAAGCTGTTATTTGGCTATGCACGACTTTCGCCCGTAGGCTAGTCACACTTTCTCGATCGCACTTTCATACTCTATATCGCGGCCAACGGTCGAAACGGACGACCCGATCCTCCAAAACATTCTACATCGGCCGCTTTGTTCGACCTTACAACGACGATAACCGATGTACGATACGATGAACGCTAAACCGTTACACCCTTGCTGTACGCGAGTATCTTTGTCGGCGAGAGGGGAGGGACGAAGGGCGAGGAGATCGATCGGGACCCCGCGTCCCGGCGCCCAGTGCCGATCCCCTACGAAAATGATTTCGTAGGGTGAGCACGCAAATCTGGCATATCGATGACGGTGTCACCCTCGAGTGTCGGGATTAGAGATTAAATAACCAGCATCCCCGAGTTAACCGCCCTTTTAACGCCACCCCGGGACTCACAAGTGCCCGGACGTGAAATCGCCACCGAGGAGAATGAACCGTCGCGATTCCAAGTCGCTGCGAGCAGTACGCCGCAAGTTTCGTTTAACTTGGAATAAACAAACGCTCGTCGCTGCGAATCGTTGCCGCTCGCTTCGCACCCTCCGAACTCGCGATGCGCTAGCTTCGACCTCCTTCGCACTGATATTTATGATCTGGGAAAACTCGCTTGAAAATACTTTGCCACGTTTGCGAGGTAGTAATAGATGTACATTTTCTGTTCTATATCATCGAATCATGCGCGATCCATTTTGTTCTATTACTACAGGACGAAAGAAACGCTTGAGACAACGTAGCATTTGCTAATTGTGCATATACTAATGGACACCTACCCCGTTTATTTTCATCCGAATAATGAAATATACGTGAATATATATATATATATATATATATATATATAACCACCAATTTGAGGTGGATTTAAGTTTGCGAGTCAAAAATAATTACTCGATGAAGGTTTAATAGTGTTTATTGCAGACTAACGTTCGCTGTGGACGCTCGAAATATACAGGGTGGTTGGTAACTGGTGGTACAAGCGGAAAGGGGGTGATTCTACGCGAAAAAAGAAGCGGAAAATATGGAATAAAAATTTTTCCTTTGAGGCTTTGTTTTCGAGAAAATTGACTCAATTTTCGCTCGGTACGCGTACACTTTATCGCGTCTCGTTCTAACGGATCTCACTGTAGATCATTGTCTCGATCGACGTTATGTTGATAAACACTGGCAATGTGATCGAAGTGTTTTCCTACCTATTAACTTACTATCCGACTTTTTTATTCTATATTCTTTTTATTATATTTTTTTATTCTATTTTTTCGCGTAGAATCATCCCCTTTCCGCTTGTACCACCAGTCACCAACCACCCTGTATATATGTAACTTACTTTTTACCCCTGAGATTGTAGCAATTACCCGGAAGGGAGAGCTCATAAAATATTTCCGGTTATAATTCTTTTATACCTCATTTCCGGGTAATTCTTACTTACTTACTCTGTACACTTCTATTACGACTTTGTACGCGATATTGCATGTGGTAGAACAGGTATTCGGCCGTAGTTTAACAAACTACACGAATTTTAACTAAATGAAATGAAATGAAATGAAATGAAATTTCGGTAGTACAAGGCAGCTGTTGGTTCGAACCATCCACCAAAACTACAGGCAGCTTCCTGATCGTGCTCGCTTCTTTGGTCACGGCACGACACGCTAAATAAAAAGGTCGCGAGTATCCTTATCTGCTAGTGGAGGAATTTCAGCCACGCGGTCAAGTGCTTGGGATTTTTTCGTAAAATTAACATATTGCCGCCGAGCTGTGCGTTTCTTGCTAGTCTTCTTTGCATCGTCGATAGTCTTTTCTGGGCTGTGCCTTTGGAATCGCCGAGTTGCGCACTCTCTTTACGCCGGAAACGGATGGCCGCGGCCCATCGGAATGAGATCATTAAGAGGAGATTAGAGGTGGTCGGGCCAATTAAAATTTTACAACGGACAAGCGCGTCTCCTGAGAGTAGCGGGAACGAGAACGATACGCCAGGGCACGAGTAGTCGGACTGTAATTGCAGGCGCGTGGACGACATCGTCGTCGATCAGCCTCGATAGGATCGACGTGACCGACGAGGACTTACGATTCCGCTGCCTGGCGAAAATCCAGCGGAGGTCGACCTTCCCCCGTAATTTCTAACGAAGCTTCGCGAACTTGTAATTATTTACTATGGAGCACCGGCATCGGTGTATCGACAGATTGCCACAGCGCAGCGGCGCGTTACGTGGCACGATATTGCCGCGCATTGCCAAACCGTAAGACACAATAAAGCGCGGTATCTCCGGCCGCGATCGAACACGAAGAAAACAGCACGCAACACGAGCTTCTTCCTCCGAGCCGTCACATCGAACCGTGTCCAGGCATTACGACACACCGACGAGACGCGACGCGACGTGACCTCCGTTTCTTCCTACGCGCCAGTAGAGTCCAGAGTCGAGGACTTTTTATTCGAAATGAATATGACAGATGAAAAGGACAAACAGTTGGTAGAAATTGAATAACGAACGAGTCTGTTCGAAGATAAGCAACTGTACTATTTTATTTGAGAAAACTAATCGTAGTGGTGTAGTTTATGATAAAAATATAATAAATAAAAATGTAATAAATATCATAATTTATATATTACCGTAATTGGTTTTTTCCAGACGACAATTTCGAATAGTAGCGTGAAATAAGAAATAACAGCTTTTCGTATATGTACATATAATAGATGTACTAATTATCGTAAATTATTCGCTGTTAATAGCGTTCCAGACTCAAACACTTCGTCAGATAATGGACTGCATGATCATTAATATAACAGTAGAAAAGGAAAACAGCCGTTCAGCTGATAATGAAAGAAGAGTACTTGTTAGCAAGATCAATCACGTTTGAAAGGGTACGCGCTATGCTAGTCGTATTATATGCGAATAAAATTAAGAATAAGAAGAGCGATATAACTAGAACGGGGCATCAGAGTATAAAACGAAATTAATTACGATAGAAGTAGACGCTACCACCGATCACACGTATCGGAAGTCTGTAATTTTGAAACGGAAGTTTCGTACCACGATAGAAAGACAATTACGTTTCAAACGTTACGTTCAAAGTCAAACAACGAATATCTACATTTCAAACGAGGTAACAAATAGTGCGATAATTTATTTTTCAAACTCGCCGTTGCCTAATTAACATCGTCCAAGATGAACGCAGCAGAGCAAATAACGAACAGATACAAATTTTATCAATCAACATATTATATGTATACAATTGATTAATATACAGGGTGTCCCAGTAGCGATGGAACAATCGTGCATGGGGTGTGATCGTAGACGAGAAAATAAGCAGAAAATATGGAATAAATTGTTTTCTTTCGAGGCTTTGTCTCGAGAAAATCGGCTTTGAGTTTTCACCGAGTACGCGTGCACTTGTCTATGTCGTTGTTGAACGAATCTCGATCGATTTATGCAGAAACGTACGTATCAAACGAAACGTTTTCAAGTCTTCCGCAATTAAAAGCGAGGATCGTTTTGGCGTTCGAAGAACCAAGAACGAGAAATACGTTGGAAAGCGTGCGCGGAGATTCAATTCGCAGATCACACCTGTGTATACGGTACGGTGGCCAGTATCTTCAACAATTTTTGCATCAATGAAGTAAATCCTAAGAGCTGCATTCTTTATTATCACTCACAAACCTACGGCATATGGTTCGTATCGCATCGTATCGTATCGTTCGTATTGCGAGTATTATTTTATTTGATATATTTGAGTAATTACTTGAATAAACGATTATCACGATAATGCGCAGTCCTGGCGGAACCAAAGGTGTCTCGGCCGCAGGTTTATTGGGTATTCAGCGGACGTTGCGTATCACCTGCTGGCCGGGCCCGATGACTGCTCGAATTCTAATTTACCGGGCAACGAATATTCGTTGGCTCTACACGGCCCGGCCGGATTGCGGAACTAGCAGCGAGCAACACGGAGTAGCAACCGAGGCAACGCGAGGAAAGGTGAAGCGAGGCGAGGCGAGGCGAGGCGAGGCGAGGCGAGGCGAGGCGATTCCCCGATCGGGCCACCGGGCCCCACCGTATCGTTAATTCCAGGTTGTAAGCGCATAATGTATGCGGCCATTAACCGTAATGAACACGGCCGTGCTTTCTTCCGAAGAACCATATTCCGGAGAATTTGCCGGGAATTTACGACGCACGACACGCTAAGAAGGCATGAATTACGTCAGTGCAGCGTTAAAACCGTCTACGATCGACGTCGCCTTCTCGCTAGGCTGGCTAGTAGCTCGCGCAGCTCGACGGACAACACGGACGAAAGATCGGCCGGATTTTAGGATAATCGTGGAAAGCATCGCGCGAAAGACGGCGCACGGTGACTGGCGCACTCCTCTCTGCCTCTTCGATCGAAATATTCATGAGGGCCTGGACAAATTTGTGGTCGAAAATTGTCGGGAATTCTCGTCGGTGTCCGACAAATCGCCGGCTATTTTCTTAATATTATAATCGTGCTGTTTGATCGGCGCGGAATAATTTTTGAGTTTGTCATCGCAGTGGCCTCGTCATGGGAACGGGAATTACGCTTCGAGATTACGAAATCGGCAGGGGGCAGGCCGCGTAATCCCCGTTTGGATCCGTCCACGTAAAACAAACACACCCACCATTCTCGTCGAGTTTGCGATCGTATTGTGACAGGGTGCAGGAATTATACATCCCCCTAGCGCCGTTTAACTTTGTCCGCTCGAACCTTACACCCTCCTCTCTGGCGTTCAGCGTGCGTCGCATATTCTTCGATCGGATTGGAACGCGCCGTGACTTCTCGTTGGAGAAGGCGGAATTTCGTCGAACGGAACGCGAACGAACGAGAACGAGGGTAACGTCGCTCGTCGACGCCTCGTTCACAGTCCAGTTGGCAGGAACGCGATTAATCGACTATCCAGCAGCGCGAACAGAGGGCCATCCTCCATCAACCAGTTGCGGTTCCTTTTTGTCCGACGACATGGGAAACGAGCATCTCTGCGCGCGTCTGCTCTCGCTCCATTAACCAGATAATGAACCGATCGCGAGTTAGTCCATCATCTTCGTAGCCGTGGAAAGGGGACGCGAGCATCGTCCGACGTGGCGCTCAGACGAGAGCAGTTTAGAAAGTATATACGCGCGTTGATATTTTCGTTCGGTGAAATCCGAATAATATGGCGGCGGAGGAAACGCGCCGCTGGGAATCAGATCGCGGCGATAAATCGCTGTAGTCTCGAAGCAGCCTCGCGCAATAACGATAACAAGCTAATGGCCTAATAAATAAGTAACCGGAGTCGCAACCCTTTCCGAGTTTAAAATTTTAGAGGGGAAGGGTCGGTCGGTCGGTCGGTCGGTCGGTCGATCGTCGCGTGTGAAACGTTTCAAGTATATCGATTCCAGACACCGACAATATGGTCCAGAGAGGGGTGGACGTCGGGCAAACAGCAGGGCGGTCAAATTTGTAACACCCTTCCCGGCCAATCGAGAACAAGTTTTCGCTGGAATTTTTATTTATGTATTTATTTAGTAATTTACGAGCGACAGCGCTAGCGATACGGTGTATTTGCTGATTTTAGCCGGCAGGCCTGGAAGTGCGCTTGATTAACGCGTACATACTCACTCGTGTGGCAGAGTTCTTCCCATCTAAAATTCTGTCCTTACACTTGTCTCGTAATCTCGTAGTTGCTTCTATCTTTTCCCTACCTTTCTTGGTAACTATCACACACGATCGCTAATCTTTTTTAATTTCCTCAAATTGCTTGTTGATATACGTACAATATACCTATACGTTATCGTTTAGTGTCCTATATTATATACAGGATGGTTGGTAACTGGTGGTACAAGCGGAAAGGGGGTGATTCTACGCGAAAAAAGAAGTGGAAAATATGGAATAAAAATTTTTCCTTTGAGGCTTTGTTTTCGAGAAAATCGACTCAATTTTCGTTCGGTACGCGTACACTTTATCGCGTCTCGTTATAACGGATCTCACTGTAGATCATTGTCTCGATCGACGTTATGTTGATAAACACCCAATGTGACCGAAGTGTTTTCCTACCTATTAACTTACTATCCGACTTTTTTATTCTATTTTTTTTATTCCATATTTTCGACTTCTTTTTAAAAAAGAAGGTAAGGTAAGGACTACGATGTTGTAAATACACAAGCGGAAAAAAGTAGAAAGAAACTCGTCCATAACAACTTATTAATGAGAGTTAAACAGCTGGAAAGCTGGTCGTCCGAACTTACAGAAGGCAGCGGAGAAGCTTCGACTCTGTCGGAAATAATTACGTAATTGCGTGTTCCTGTGACGGACACGCTAAATCCATCGTAACATCGTTTACAAAGAAGCGAACACGGAAGACCGGAGTATTACGTAAGGAACGCGAACGACCATTGAAATTAATAAGCCAAGTGAAATAGCGGAAAACAGTCAACGCGGTTATCGAAGTTACGACTTGGAATACAAAAATAATATCGGCAACGTTGCCGCCTCTCCCGGTATTATCACATTGTCATTTTGCAAAATACGGGGTCCTTCGTGTCCTGCGAATTGGGCAAGCGAGTGCGATGCAAATCGCAGCAATTTACGCCGCGTTTTTCCAATAAGCCGAATGTACTTCGCTTGATAAGAAGACCTCGCGATAGCAGCGTATTCTACCTCGAGCTACGACCGCGGAATTATAAAGAACTTTTTAAGCGAAAGGATTCCTGAGATCCTTACAGCATCGAGACGTAAATCGAACGGATCTGTTTGACCACGTTGACCACGTTAACCGTTCGAGTCGCAAGCAGCGCGATCGCGCTGTTTAAATTGTATGTCGAAAAGTGCCAGTACATTTGAACGCTACGGACGACTCACGGTATTTTGTATTTCATTGTTGTCTTCTGAATAATTTTTATCGAACGACACTTGAAATATTTACAAACTAATAGTACTCATGTATAATAACACAGATGTATTTCATAAAGTAACGAATATGACGAGCGCTATCGCGCTGTTTGGCATTTTTCGAGCCTGTTTTTCCAATGACCCCTGGCACTCAAACGGTTAATGTACGCTATACTTGGCGTAGGACAGCCTGGAATCTCCAACGAGATTCTGCGACGCTGAAACCGGCGGAGTGCGGAAGAGAAGCTGGAAATCAGCAAGTGAACGCCGCCGTTGCTCGCGGAGACGATTCCGCTGGTCGTTTTTCCCCGCCCTTGGTTCAGGCATTCATCGACGACTGAAAGGAAGCGGGACGCCGTTTGTCCTACAGCAAAAAACGATGGCCGATACAAGACGGATCCGCTTCGCTTCCGCGTGCATCGAAATGACAGGAGGCGTGCTCGCGGCGCGGCACGCTCGTCCCGCCGCCCCTCTTTGCCATTTCAATGCTCCAATCGACGGTGACAGTGACAACTGTAACACCGCACACCCGATACCCATGAGAATCCCGTGGCTCAGCGAGTTTGTTCGCGGCACGGCCGCTGCCAATCGAAGAATGCAGGCCTATCGCGAAAAACTGCCGACCGATCGACTAGTCGACGGATACCTCGTCGTTTCCCCGTGAAAAAGCGCTGTAACGTTGATCGAAAGTCGAAGTGGCGAGCGGTACGCAGGATGACCTGCGATTCGTGGTGCGAATGGGATCGAGCAGGCTCGAAATAGGACGAAAAGCGGCAGCGACGAGATTACGTCACGGGATATGTTCTCGAGAAAGCGTTGTTTGGAAATTTGGCAGACGTATGCGAACTTGAATTGACATTAATAACGATCGTTCTTCGCGCGAAAGTAAATTGAAAACGAAGAATGATGTTTTGTCGTTCGAGCCGTCGTTTCGGCGAATTCAGGGAAAATAGCGGTCGAACGTGTTAGAATTAACAACGGAGAATTAACTCGATACACGCTCCAAAGTACTCGGATTGTTTATTTTTGACGAGGTACATTTCAGTTGCGAAACTACGATCAGACGGCGACGTATAATAGTACGTTACATGGCACGTTCGTGTGTATATAGTTACGTATTAAGTTGTCCGGAAAGTTTCTTTCGTTTTATAAGGAAACAATAGACGCGACGTTTCTTGTTTTCTATTATTTTACTGAATCGCGTATGATCCATTTTGCTCCGTTTCTATTATTACGATCATACGCGATTCGATAAAATAATATGAAACAAAAAGTTTCGTGCATCCGTTGTTTCCTTATAAAACGAAAGAAACTTTCCGGACAAGCTAATACGATATTGCAATGGTACGTGGTAGTACATTATAATTCTATAGCATATGTATATTATTATGTAGTACTGTACTACTACTATGGTACAATAGTACTGTATTATCGTTTGAATTGATTTTCGAATGTCAATATATAATAATAAAAGCGGCCTTTGTAATTGCCGTACCTTGCGAAACAACGTCGTTCCTTAACAAGCTCTTTATCTTTAACCTCCGGATTCTTTAACCAGTTAACTGGAGATTTTAGTTTTGAGAACCTCTCATGGGGTTAGGTGGTGAAGTGCGTAAATAAATACAAGCGACGACGAGTATACACGTGAAACGCAACTAGTTGGTTAATTCTCGAATCGTAAAGCAGATTGAGAAAAACATTCCGAACAGGTAGAAAGACAACGAATGTTGGTACAACGAGCGATGCTCAAACAGCGAATGTATATATCATTATATAAAGTAAATATTAAAATTAATTATTTAATTGTATAAAAAAGCAGCAAGTGTTGGTCCCAGTTTTGTCAAATCCACATACCGTTACTACAAATGATCTGGACCAATTTCAGCTGGATTAAGGTGTGTGCGTGACGAAATAATTAACCGAAGAAGGTTTAATTGTATTTATCGCAGACTACTCTTCGTTGTATAATATTCGCTGTATATGGTTCGCTGTGGACACTCGATGGATACTTACGAGCGACAGAGGCAAATTTTTAAATTCGATTCTCTGGCAAATGAGGCTCGGGACGAAGAAACGTTACTCTACATCTTCAACTTCTTTTCACGTGTAGAGTAACTTTCCATCGATCGTCTGCTACTGTCCCACCGGGAATTGAGCACATTTACGTACACTTGGGAAACCTTGGAACCGTATTTTCTCAAAACGGAAAACCTCCGACTCGCTATCGTTATCCCTGATTTTCGTTTTATTTCGAGCCATAGACTGGCCCTGGCCCCATTTGTAGCGCGAATTACGAGCCACCCTGTAGTTGCTCGAAAAAGGAGAGAAAAAGCAAATTTCCCACTACGCCCACTTTAAAGCCCTTTCGGCGGAAGGGTTGCCTACGAAATTTCTACATCCATCATCTCCGTTGGCAACCCCTTCACGGCCAACCCCCGACCGGCACGCGCCATTATAATGCTCCGGCTGAACTCGCTCGAAATTTAACTGCCCTTTAAAACTTTAACTACGGTTTACGAGCTCGCTGGCGCACGTACGACGAGAGCCAGAGAACAGCATCGAGCACGGTGAGGCGCCGTCTGTTTTTACGAGCCTTCTATCTCGCGCCCTTTTGTTGCACCGGCGAATCGACCAGGGAAAATGGAAATTTCATGCAAGAGCTTCACGACGGAGACGTTATCCCAGGCCTCTGGGATACGTTCGTAAAATTTCCCGTAGAACCGTAAAATTCCAATAAAAATTCCTCCCACGACGCGATGCACGCCGCGAAATTTCCAAGAGTGAAAACACGGCGAGCAGGTTTGGGTGGCTGACCGACAGAACGAAGAGAGCGAAACAAGCGCGACATCGCACAGAGATGCAGCTGGCTAATCAGCTCGCCGCACTAACATCGTCGCTATCACTCTGTGTCATTACGCACTTGTTTTACTCGCTTCGCTCTCCCAGTCGGCCGAATAATCCGTTACATCTGCTCGCTGTGTTTTTACCTTAAGAGAATAGTCTTGGTTGGAATAAGCTCCAAGGTATCGTCAACGTAGCACGAATATTTCACGAAAGAAACGTCTGAATTCATCGCAGCTTGTTTCGCGATGTTCCGTGCGTAATACCTCGTCTTAATTCCTCGCGTTTTATTTCTATTAATTAACGGTTTGAGCGATACGTGACGTCTATGTAGATATCCAGCTCTCTTCGCAAAATAACGTTCGACTTTTTCCATCTCGCGCTCCCATTTCGAAGTTACGATCATCTCGAGTCAGAGTGTTCCAATTCGACTGCATCTATATATTTTACAACCTTCCCATCGCGCGAATGATTATACGTTTATCGACTGGCGACATTTATGCAAATTCGTGCTTTTATGGACTGGTATGATTGAAAAAATAGGACTCGAGTGGAAGATCGTTTCATCCAGCAAACGTTGTAAAAAGTACTTTCGTCGTTTTATACGTTTTAGGCCGTGCGCCCTTTCGCTTCTTTAAATTTCCCACGAACGCGTAAAAATCCGCAGTCCACTTATTGGAATTTCGGTTGTGCCGAAGGGCTACGAATTTGCCGCTCTTTCTCCATTCTCCTTCTCCATCCGTGCGCGTGTTCGCGCGTATCGAGCGGATAGACGGAAATTCCGGTTAACGGTCGATGCAACGAGGTTCCACGAGCGAGCGAACGAACGTTGGTAGCCGGCAGAAGGTTTCCCAGAGCGGAAAACCGGAGGAAAATTCAGTCCGACTGGTGGACTCGCAGGGAACTCGCTCGAGAGAACAAAACCGTGCTATTGTTTCCCTCTAACAAGCACGGACAGCTAGGTTCTGGCCTTCGTGCTCGAATCGAGCGATGGTATCGCGCGTGACCCCGCGTTCAAACGTAAACGGAGAGATTTCAAGTGGCCTGAAGGGTGGAGGCCAGAGGGGAAGAGAGAAAAAACGCGCAGGAGACGAGAAAAGAGAAGAGGCAGGCGAGGAGAGGAGAGCTTGCCGTGCAAAAATTCCGCGCGTAGGACGAGCGGAAATCCTTATGGAAATGGCTCGCGACCGCGCTCTCGCTAACGGAAGTCGAGAGACGTCGAGGCTAGCGTATCCTGTTTGATAAAACGCTGCAAACCAGATAGAAGGGAGTCACTGCGCCGATGGTACACGAGATTATGGTAATCTTTGCCCGTTCCAAAGAGACCTCGTCTTTGGATTTCAACGGGCCGCCAGATATCATCTTTCACGGCAGAGATCGAGGGAAAAGGGAGACGTGGAAAGAGAAGAGAAAGGGAGGAAGAGAGTAAATTCGTGGAGAAGCTGGCATTAAAATCGAATCGCTCGGATTTATGCCCGGGCGACCAGATGCAACCAATATTCCTAATAATATCCCTATGAGGTTTATCCGCGAGGGAAAGGTGAGCAAAGTGCCAGAAGAAAGAAAAGAAGAGGAGGAAAGAAGAAGAGGAAAGAGGAAGAAGAAAGAGAAGAAAGGTTGCATAAGTTGGAACCAGTTGGCGCACAAGTGCGTATATCACGCGGCATGGATGTTTTCGTTTATTATTCATGATGGGATGTTGGCAGCGGTTGTTCGCGAGCGGTGATTTAGCGGACGAAAACAGCGCCGTTTCCATCGGCGACGAGGCGGAGGAAAGCTTGTCCCGGCATTCTCATAGATCGAAAGCGGACCGCGGTGTTGCGCAATTGAATTAGGAATGAATCGAAAGCGAAATTGAAAGCGTTTGTGTGCAAATCACCGCGAGAAATCATGGCGAACCGATCGGCGTCTCGCTTGCGAAATCCACTTGCCGCGAGAATGCGTTTCGAAAGGGGATGACGACGATGCTGTCCTTTTCTCGCTTAGAAAATTCCCATCTTCCAGTCGATGACGGGCAACGAAACACTCCTTCCTACCGATGGCTTGTCAAGCGCTACACGAATACGAGTACGTGGCGGATAATGCGAGTAACTTCGATTACGGTTCGATATCCTGAAACTCCTGCAAATCTGACGAGCCTCAAAAAGATCGTGTTTGTTTTGATAATCCTTGAAGGCTCTCGAAATTAATGTATATATATTGCCAGTACGATATCGTCGTTACACGCTTATTGACAAAGTATATGTGTATGTACATTGGTTGTCCGAGGGTCGCTTGGAAAGCCCCTGAAAGTCTGAGAAGTCTTGGAAACGTCGAAGGATCTTGAAGATCTTGATTACTTCGACGAGCCTTGGAAGCTCGGCGTACGGTCGATATTTCACAAACACGTCGAACGCACTAACCCAAACAGCGTCACCGACGTAGTATATCAGAGAGAATCCAGGAAGTTGGAGGCGTCGGAAACGCAATTGACACGCGGAGACCTCGAAATATTCTCGCGAGTCTCGCAAGATCTACGAGACGTAGGCCAGTTGTAGGGTATGGAGTCGTGTGCGAGGCGATTCGAACGATCTGGACGATGTGGAATAAGCAACGAATCGTTCCGAAACTGAGACTGGAACGGCCATCGCTGCTGTTCGTCCGTGGAACGAGAGAGAAGGCGCGTATCTGGCGCGCGATCGATCGCAGAGGATAGAGAGACGAGCGATCGTCATCGGTGCCAGGTGCGTCTCGACTCGCAAGCTGAGAAGACGGGAGCAGAGCGGAGCAGATTCGAAGTGGATGAAGACGAGGCGCGAAAGGGAGACAGAGAACGAGCGAGAGGGAGGAAGAGGGAGGGGAAGAGAAACGTAGAAGGAGAACCGCGAGGGAGTGAGTTATCTCGGGCTATCTCGTTCGCTGAGCGATCGTCTTTTGGTTCAGCTAACGCGGCAGTGCCGCGGCGAAACCGGAAATTACGTCTGGGGTTCCATCTCCGGTGTTGTGCGGAGAGTTGGTGCGCGCCTTGGCGGAATTCTCCGTGAGAAAACGCCACGCCAACCGCCGCCGCCGCCGCCGCCGCGCCGCACCGCACCACGGCATCGCTTTCGAGCAGTTATTAAACTTCTAACCGCGCCTCCTCCTTTCCGCCACTTCGCCCCTTGCTCCGTTGTTGTAATGACAAAACGGGGCTGGAAAAGGGGTTGCAGGAGGAGGCTCTCGCCGCCACCGTTTCGTATCGTTTCCCCGAGAAATCCACAGAGTTGCTCGCGCTTTCGTCTCTCTATCGGCGTATTCGCTCTGTCGCAAAGTAGATCTCGTCGTCGACGTCGTGGCCGATTAACGAGTTTAGAACAATCGGATCGTTCAGTTCCCAAGCTTCTTCCCAGCTCCCTCTCTCTCTCTCTCTCTCCCTCTCTCTCTCCCTCTCTCTCCCTCTCCCTCTGTTCGTTTTCACCACGTTAATCGCCCGACTCGCGCATTTTTCTCGTCCCCGACGCGCTATCGATTTTTGTAATCTACTCTCGACCGTCGAGGAAGGGGGTTGTCTCGTCGGTGACGTCACTAGGTCATACATCAACTCGTTATCAGCACGCCGCCTCCCTTCTTTCTTCGAAGGGAGGCCTGCAGAGAGTGGAAAATGGAGAAAGAGTGGACCGACGCGGCGAGAGAGCTAAGCTATCCGCGCGTGAAGGACGATGATGAAAAAGCGCCAAATTTGTACCTTCTCGAGCACCTAAAATTTGAATAAAGCGTCGCTCTGTAAGTCGTAGGCTATCGTAGAGGTACAATCGTTTATGGGAAATCCGTCGGGAGAGCGTAAAATAGATAGCAAAGGACAGAGAATGTAGATAAAGTGCCTCGAAATAGGTTGAATCTTAGGTTAATCCAAAAGTTTCTTACGCTTTATAAGGAAATAATAGATGCACGCCACACGTTCCGATAGAAGAAAACGGATCATACGTAGTTCAATAAAATAATAGAGAACAAAGAACGTTGTGCATCGATTATTTGCTTACGAAACGAACGAAACTTTCGGGACGACTTAATTTCGTTGCGCGTTATTTTAAAAGGAAATTGCAGCGTATAAACAAAAAGTGTAGAACGTCGCGAATCTAAATCGACGTGCGTGCGCTCGTGATTTTCGTGAACGATCAAACGAGAAAGCACAGGAGGAGGGAGAAAAATTCGCAAGAGTCCAAGGACCGGTTCTAATTTTATTGCGGCGGATCGAATCGGACGTTGCATGCAGCCCTCGGTGCTTGTCAATCCTCCCCCAGGAAAAGCCAGTCGGCAGAGGAAGGAGAGAGGTCCCGACGAGACGAAGGAGGAGGACGAAACGGAAGCTGAAGGCGGTCGGTATCTGACGAGATAAGAGCGCAATCTCTGCTCCCTGTCCACCCTCTTCCCCGTCCCTCTCGCAGAGATCAAATTTTCTCCAACCCTGCCTCCTTCTCGGAACGCGTTTTCCCCTATTCTTCGAGAAATCGTTCAACCTTTCTGCGTCCGAATTTCCTTCTCCACTTCGATCCTCCTCTTTTTCGTTTTGTTACTTCTTTCGTACAGGGTGTCTGCACGTTCGACGAACAAACTTTCCGAGCGCGTTCTACGGGCTAAGATGAGACTAAAACGTCACCGCGTAGCAGCAGCACCACGAATGATTCGTTAAAAAGTTGCAACAAAAATATGGGACGTAAAATTATACACAGATACGTATTTGATCGATGAAAAGTCGACATCGACGCGCTATCGAGTTTCTCGTAGAGCGAATTTCGCGTGCAACTCGCCTAGTAGCTTCGCGCGTGAGTTTCATTCTCGCGTTCAACTTACTTAATTTACTTGTGGGAAAATCACTCACAAGAATGATAAACACGCGTATGTACCTTGTATCGTATGCGTGTAATTATATAATTATTGTCTTATATCATCCGATTAACCGGTTTCTCAATTTTCGTTGATCTAAGGATGTACATAAAGTTTCATGGACAAAAGAAGTACCGACGAACGTACGACTTGAGATTAAATTTCGAAACGCTTGACCGGGCCTGGTATGGTCAGCGTTAAATTAACGACGAGAGAAAGAGTATCGATGCGGCGTATTCGTATTATTGCGCCTCGTGTTCCTGTTAAAACTTTTCGCCAAGTTTTCGCCGCGCGGTGTTTCGCTCATATTTTTATCCGCAAAACACACCGGCGAGGTTTGCACACCAAACTGCGGGACACTTTGTGCAAGTCGATTCTGGCCTCTGCATCTGCATATGTACGCGATAGCCGCTTTCGTTCGACCAGGTATTTTTAAACCCACGAAACACGCGTCAGCCTTAACTGGCCTGTATATCCTGCGTTACGAAATATACGATTCCTTAACCGCGCCTTCCAGCTAAAATACTCTAAACCGCGAACATCGATAAGGCTGAAATTTCTTTCCTAATCTCGATGGCTACTTGTCACGTGAAAACCCACAAAATAGTAAGCAAACTGAGGAAAAGTGGGTAACAGGCGGTGCGCCTGCACTCACGTGATTTTTGCTCGTGCACTTAACAACAACAACAACAACAACAACAACAACAACAACAGCGAAGAGAGGAAAGCGGCGAAATATGCAGCGGAATTTTCCGACGATTAAATCGGTTAAAAAGCCGAAACAGAGAGAAAATCGAGAGGCCACCTCGGTCTCTCTGTGCCTCTCTGTCTAGGGAGGGTGGAAGAACTCTCGGGCGTAGAAGGGGTTGAAAGAGACAGAGAGAGGGACGGTTGCCTGGCAACGACGAGAGGGGTGCCCGGCAGTATAGATCGCTATCCAGCCACCTCCTCAGGGGCGGGCTGCGAGGGTGGAAGAGGCGAAACCACCCCGTTGGCAAGATGGCTTTATTACCCTCCGCCGAGGAGTTGCCGATGTTGCTGCAGTAACTTGCTGCAAAGCTCTAGGAAATGACTTTGGCGTAGGTGCTTTACGCCGGTTCCCGGTCCGCGTTACGCCACAGGCTGCCTGGCCGTTCGATTTACGGCCGACAGCCGCAACTCGGACCTTCTTGCAGCCGTGCGAAGAGACGCAGTCGTATCGCCGCGCCGTCTGCGGAGTAATCGCGCGCGAGCGCAACCTTCGACTCGCGGAAATTTCTACGGAAACGCGGAAGCAACGTCTCGCAGTCGCGTTGCGCCTCTCCCGTTATCCGTTGAAACGGCTACACACTCCGTGCAACCTCTTGTTTAGATGCACCGGCGAACAGGACACGGCGCGGCAGACGACGAAGCGCGCGCAATCGTAGGGAGTGCGATTTAGTAAGATGAAAAGCTACCCCCTGCGTCTATAGCGGCGTTGTCGGCGTTATCTAACGCAGACAGAGATTGCCTGTGTTCCTTGGAAAAGCCTGGCGAAGGGCAACGCGTTCGAGCTATCTTTCGACGCTCGGGCTGCCGCCTCGGCCGCTTTCAGCGGCAAGGCGAGTCTGCGCCGGGGAAAAGCGGCGAGAAAATCGATGCCCGGCGAGGGTAAATCGCGCGGCGATTCGCAAATTGGACCGAGATCGAGCGAGATCGACGCGCGCAATGTGCGCGAGGATTCGTTAAAACGTAGCTAGGAAAGGAAACGCGTGACTCTTTAAATCGCGGCGTATCGATTCGCCGGCAACTGTCAAGAGGAAGGAACGAAACGGCGCGCAGCGAGGGTGAAAGAGAAGAGGATGGGAGTTATCGGGATCGGTTCGACAGGGAGCTTCCGGGCGATTCATTCCCACTATCGACTTCGTTTCTTCCGGGCAATTTAATTTGCTAGTGTCAGCGTTACGCCCGCCCGAAATTATCTACCCTTTCGCCCGTTATTATTAACGTTATTCGCAAAAACTCGGCCCGAAGCGATCCGTTTCTACGCGGCTCTATCGCGATATAAACGGTCCAACAAATTCACACCTGGCCGACTTGACGAAATTACGGGGGAAAAATGGGCTGGGTCGAGCAACCAGCACCGCTACACTGCCAGCGATCTTCAAATTAATTCGATAACGTCCCTCTCGCCTCGATATTTACGATACCATCTACGAAAGAGTTCTCCACCGGCAACGATCCCGCTAACGGCCCCAACAATCGACAAAGTTTTTTCCTCCCCGTGACCGAGGCAAGAAGCGGACCGAACCTTCGCAGGACAAGGTGCATGAAGATGGAAAAGAAGGGCGAAACGGTAGGAAAACTCGGGCCGAATTGATACCGGAGGTGTGTCTCCAGGCCATCGCTATCTCGAGTCGTGGAAGCAAGGCGAAGACGAAGAAGCGAGCCAGGGGTGAATTTGAAAGAAAGTCGAAGCCCGGGGCCACTGGGTGGCACGTCATTCCGCCAGACGAATTAAATTTTTATATCTCACGGTGAGAGTTTGAGCGATAGGAAAAGTTCGAGCACCGGGACGACACTTTTCGCTTCTGCAAAGTCGAAATGGTTCGATCGGACGAAAGCGACGAAGAACGTCGATCGAGATTAACCCGCGGTAGGCGTGTAAAGGAAGCTTTTTCCTCAAATGTGTCGCTAAATTGCAAGCATTTGCCACTGCAGAGAGACTGTTCGTCTGCCACGATGCGAATGCCATTCTGACGAAACAATTCTCAGACCAAGCGTAATTACGTTGTCAAAGTCTACGGATTCCAAGTTGAGGATTTGTCTTGGTCGAATAGAAATTAGTCGATTCGAGTAGAATAACGGATAATACGAAGCGTGGCGGGCAGTAGGGGCGGACTCGACATTTTGCGAAAAATTGCTCGGTTCATCGACCTGATCTACGGTAGCCGACGCGTATACTTTAAACGAGGTTTTCTTGAAAATTAGAAATTATTTTGAGAAAACTTCCGAGCGTTCGTGGATAGCAAAGGCGCGGTATCGCGCCTTCTTGGCCCATCCGTTCGTCGTTGCGTCGAGATAATCAAAGATCATCCTCGTTTCTCGAGAGATATCGTCGCAATCTCCTGCGTCGGATTATACGTTACTTCGTTCGAACGGTGTAACTCGACGGAGGAATTACTTGAAAATGATTTGTTGGAATTTCAGGCGAAACGAGCCTGCTCTTTATTTCCAAAATACAAAGAACGGATCAGTAATTCGTTATTTCGAAACTGTTATCGTCTATTTTACTTCGAATACAACGAGGCCAAGTTTGCGACCAGCGCGTAAGCGTAAGAACGTTTAATTCGTTGCCATGGATTTCGCGTGGAACGACATTGGAAAAACAAAATGGCATTCCACGCCTGGCTGCTTGCCTGCAAGTCCGATCGGGAGCGCGTTCTGCGGTCGCGAGACGAAGAAACGCGCGACTTACGAAATCGAATTTCCGCGCAACGGATTCGACGACCCCGGATTTACGATCGTCCGGGGACCTTAACCTCCGCTTTTCGAGACGAGAAGGACCGAGAACAGAAAACAATGGAGATCTCGCGAGCCAGGAGGACGAGAGAGGCGCGCTCGTAAAATTGGACGAGGCACCGTGACTCTGGAGGAGGTTCGACCGATGAAAATCGAGGAAACCGAGGGTTAAAAAGCGCGAGAGCGGCGCTCCAACTCATAAACCACGTAATCCCTCGTAAACTGTACCTTATCCCGAAAGCGACCCCTGCGACGATAGCTTATCCTCGAAAGAAGGCGAGTTTGATGAGAGAAGCAAGAAATTACTTCCGTCGAGCTCGCCTTCGTCTGTGAAAACTCGGTTGAAACCGCTCGAATCTGTCGATAGTTGCCTACTCTCGCAGAGTGGAATCGTAAAGCGCGCTTAATAGTCCAAATTGGTCCCATCGATCGCGACCGCAGGAACACGGAATCCTGTTCGTCGATCGATACGACAATTTTAACTTGCCACTGGCAGAGCAGAAAGAGACGGGAAGGCTGAAGTTTCGAGGAATCGAGACACACGACGATACGACTATAATCGTCGTCGGATATATTCGACCTCCATGTGGCACATGCAGGGACAGAGATTTTGCCAACCCTTCGACTACCATTCTACGTTCTACCAGCTACGCGCCATAGTCAGCGGTTCTTCGTCTTTCGTTTGCCACGAACGCCCTTTATTAAACGATTCTTCGTTGTCGCGGTCTCCCGATTCGACTTGATTCCAAGTTTGAATCTGCCGTGACGTGCGTAAAACAGTTACGTACCTGTACTTAACACTTTGAAGACAGTATGCTGTGACGAGCGTATAGCCGCAATTGCCGCGTATTTTCGGAGCGATCGAAAAGATTCAAAAGGTCGCTCGGAAAGTTCGTTCTTTTATAAAGTTTAAAAGTTTCTTTTAAAACGTTATAAAGTTCGTTCGAAATTTACATTTCGGCTCGATGAGCATATTTAAAGATGCTTCTGGTAACGTTTCTTAGTGCGATATGCTTGAAAACAACTTCCTCGATGCAGAGCTACTAAGTAAAATTTATTATTCTATTAAATTGCTCAGAAATCCGAACGAACTTTCCGAGCAGCGTTTCACAAGTGTAATATTTTGTTAAAAATCGACGATCATATTTAAGGATATTTCTAGTAACGTTTTTTAGTGCGATATGCTTGAAAACAACTTCCTCGATGAAGAGCTACTAAGCAAAATTTATTATTTTATCAAATTCCTGAAAGATCGGAACGAACTTTTCGAGCGACCAATGTTATATCTAGTATATCGATAACGGTTGCGTATTATCCAAGCGTGTAATGTAAAAATATGTAACATTTTGTTTCCAGCATCCATTGCTTCTTTTTTACTATTTCATTTAACAACGGTTAACATTTTTATAGGATACCGCATAAAGTATATAAGACGCGAATTCGCAAAGCGTTAAAACACCCTTCGATTGTTCATCGATGACCTTCGAATTCGAATTCGAAGAGATTTACGAATCACGAATGATCGAACACACGCGCAGTCCTATTAAATGTAATTTATTACCCTGTAATTTATTATTTCGTTAAATAAAAATAAAAAAATAACGATAATAAATACCGTTCGAATAGTAAAATATTAACTGGCGTGTACGTGTGAGTTACTACCGTCCCTGGTCTCGCGTTATCCGAGTCGACCTGGTGGAATTCGACCGACCACTTTTAACTGGACCAGAATTCGCTTCGACCGGGCGCTAGCTACGCTTCCGATGATTTACATCATCTTCCGGACTGCTCTGCTGCCTCGAGAGGAGGTTTCGAGCGTATTTTCGGACGACTGGAGCGCGATTCGAGGACGAAAACGACAGCGTTTAGGCCGGCGAGCCGAGAAACGCGGTTCGACTTGCACCGAATACCTTGTAATTTTCCACTTTCTATTCGATCTAAGCTAATTAATTTACCTCCAATTAATTACCGACAATTGCTCCCGCTCTAATTACGCGCGCTCGATTAGAATCTACGAAAGTTTACGGCCGAACGGGGCGATCTTAACGTCTCAGGTTTTGCATGTGATTTCTCCCTAATGATAGCCGGCCTGCCGTACACCTAAATGCACGAAACCGATCTCTGCGCGAATATTCGAGTCGTAATCGGCGATGGTGGATTTGGCGTAGCGTGGCCGCGAATCCCGCGGCCGCTAAATTATCTTCACAGTTTCTGATTCCGCATTAATTGCTCGACTAATTAAGAAACCGGAGAACGCGTCTCGTTAGCGCGCGGCGAAGCAACTTCGACGGAAAGTGAGTCGAGTATGAAAAGGAATAACGTTCGAAACGAGCCTGCACCGTGAATCGATTAACGCGTGCCCCGCTCCAAAGGAAACAGAGATGCAGAGCGCGGCTTCGTTTCAAAATCGGGCAGAAAATGTCCCGTCGTCGCAGCGTAATCGCTTCCTCCGATGTATATACCCTGCCATCGATCAAATTAATCCAGCCGTATGCAAAGCGACTCGTTGTTTGGCCGCGCCGTTTCTAACTGACGCGCGCCGATCATCGCGATCCTCCTGCCACACGCTCTATTCCACCGTATATATGCAAATCGTTGGAGAATGATCGAGGGCCCTAATCCGATCAAACATCTTTGTCGATTGGCAAAGCTGTCCGTCACTCGACGCCACGCAGCGACCACAAAACGCAGCGCGTTTTCATCGCTAAAACCGAACCTCCGACTTCGTTTCCATTCGCTTTCCCCCGAGTCCTCCCATCCGAGATTCGATAACGAAGAAGAAGCAAATACGAAGCAACAGGGAGCAGAAAGGAGCGAGAGAGAGAGAGAGAGAGAGAGAGAAAGAGAGAGAGAGAGAGAGAGAAAAGAAGCTGTGGCAGATGAAGGCTGCTTTGTAGGACGATATCGCTAAGTGGAAATCAGTGGCCGGGTGGCGCCTCCGCCCTCTGCCCTTAAGGGCTCCTCTCGTTCACGCTCCTGGAATCGCGACGGCGACCCGCTACCGGGAACTTGCTAACTTCATTAAAATATTGCCATCAACACCGGGCCCCATTGTCTTGCGGCTTAAGCGGCCGATTAACCCTGCCCGACATCCCTCCGACGAGAACAGTAGCTGCATTTTCTTTCCGCCGCGCAAAAACCATCCTCCACGGCCATCCTCGGCCGCTCCCGCCTCTCCTCGCCAATCTATTTATCGATATCCCGCTATCGGTTCTATCGGTTCTTCGAAATTTTGCACGCGCGTAGGTGCGCGCGACCGAAAATCGCGTGCGAACCGACGCTGAGAAAAATTGGCCTGTGAGAGGACGAAAAGAGCCGAGCAGTTTTTCCACGCGTTTCCGCTTTCGACGATCGCCGCGGACAACTCGTTGAGAAGCATCGAACAACGATTCTCTGTTGCATCTAACAATCCTCAAACAACGATTCCTTCGATCAGTCGAACGGACGACGATTCACGACGTTACACGAGTACCTACGGCTGTGCCAAACGTGTATTCGGACAAGCAGTTGCTACTGTTTTTTATAAGTACGAACCGAGCGGTGTCCCGTGCCCAAGCGTTTCGAAAACGAACAAGAGACTCGAATAGAGGAACGAAACGTTGTTTTATTGGAATAAACGTGGTTGTTGTTTGTGAGAGGCGAATGGAGAATACCTCGGCGCGTTTCATGAGCAACTTGGATGCGATCAAACTTTCGAAGACCAGCGAAACGAATTTGTTCGGTAAACTGGTATAAATAAATGTAAATATTTCTTTTACTTCGTACATCGTATTTGTCGTTATCGGTGCTACTGTAAGATCGGTCGGAATAAAATCGTGCGCTGATCTCTTTTGAGAAACATAAAGTGACGAAGATGGACCGTGCTTCTCGAAAGTATCCCTGAATAATATCGTATGGTGCGGTATAGTAATAATGAATAGACAGTAACAATAAATACGGTAGATGGAAATATTATCTTGGACAAATTTATAAAGTAAAATGTTGCACGTAGAAACTCGAGTTTCGCAAAAGGCAAGCCATCCGAGTGTAAATTTGGCTCTAGAGGGAAGACCTGCTAGGAGCGGGTACGCGCGAGGAATTCCGAACGTTTTGCACGTAGGAACGAGCGAGGGGCCATAATGGCAGCCGGTCGGGTAAAACGGATGACAAAGAGGCTTTAACGATGTCCGCGGTGTGCTCGGTTGAGTGACGCAGGACACGAGCCCGCGGCCCTTCTTTCCTCCTTGAAAGAGACGAGAAAACGAGCGCGCGTGTACGCCGAGACGAACCAGCAACGAACACGGACCACGCACGTCGTACGAAGAAGCTACTCGTTCCCGTGCGGTTTTTTGCCGCGACTGTAATTGAGCCTGTCTCGTCGAGCTACCGTCTAAATGAATTACGAGGCGCCGTGCACGGCACGAGCCCTATCCCCAGGGCCATTACACTTTTTTCCGAAATCGCCGCGATTCTTCCGCGTCCATTACTAGACTCGACTTTTTTCTTCGCCGTTTCGCGTTATTTTTTCCTTCCACGTACGTTTCGTCTCGTTTCGTTTGGCTTCGTTGGAAGAAACTCGAAACTCTTGTAAATCGTTGAGTAGGAAGCAGTAGCGCGCGTTATACGCTTACAAAGAATGCCTTTGTGATTATGATTCAAAGTTCGTCGCTAATTAAGCGCAGCCTGAAAAGTCATATTCCGCGAAGAGAAATAGCGAGTGGGCGGCTCGATCAAAGAGACAGCAGGGAAATCGCAAGCTGCTTGCAATTAACCAGGGGGGGAAAAAAGCCTCCGACTCGCGTCTATCCTTTCATAAATCGCCAACGAACGAACTCTGATTCTATGGAATCTCGAAATCCACTTACGTATTTTATTTTACTTTTTAATATCGTTGGAAAGAAATTTTGCTTTTTCTATACGTTTATACGCAGAAAGGAATAATTGATATGATATCTGACGTCGATGTTTGAAACTAGTTACTACTCGCGAATACGTCGATTACTTACTATCAACGCAGACGAGAGGCAAAGGATTGGTCGGTAAGGTTACCGACATTGTAAACGGGAAATATTTATCGTTGGCGTAGATGGCAGTAAATAGTCCAATTCAAATCTCGCGCGCAATTAATTTCCGGATTTCGCTCGTAAACAAGAAACGAATCATTTAATATATATCGAAATAAAATAAATATATCGAAAAACTGCAATGTTTTTTAGCCTTCCTACTATTGACAACTATCAAAATTTCTACTCTTTATTTATCCTATACATTCATTCTAATATAAATTCTATCGATTACCCAAAGATGTTCTTTGTAAACTGTGGTAAAATATAATTTGAATAAAGAAAAATGAACACTGATTTATATTTTACGTACCAATTCCGACTTGGTCGACTCCAAGCTGATCCTTCGACGTGTTCTCTATACAGATTTTTCGCTGTATCATCTATAAAATCACAATAAAGATATTTCATTATTCGTTATTCTTCTAAATGATCGTTATTCTCTCGTACAAGTTTAGTCCTATTGTATACATATAGCAAAGGTTTTTTCGTAAGACAAGTATGCTCCGAAAATGTTTGACAACAAAAGCGATGCCGGCAGCGTTAAGGCTTATTCGTGATATTATTGACAATTATATATAAGAATCCTCAGTCTACTTATAATTATATTAACTATCAAGAGAGAAAGAAAACTCACCGTTGCTTATTTTCATTAACGACGCAAATTCGAGTACAAATTTCATTTTTGTAACTACACGATCCGTACACGGTCTTCGCTCGAAAACGTAGTTATTAATTACTTGCTAACTTCGAAATGTTAGTCGTTGAGCACGTCATCACCGCTCGAACGCTGTGATTGGCTCGCCACCGCCAGCTCTACCAATCGCGTTAACGACTGAATATGGTGGCAAGAAAATATACAGTACAATATAACTAATTTAGAATAAATTAATCGATTACAATTTTATTAACTTGGTGATAAAAACTTAATAATACGTTAAATTAAATCTTATTATCGCTCGATCTATCTTCTATAATTATTGTTTATATTACATATCAGCACGTGTGTGATTCTTATAACCTATAACCCTTTAGTTTTGAAAAGTATTTATTAAGTACAAAGTATTTATTGAAACGTCAAAATGTTACGGAGACAAGCGAGGCTTCGTAGAGAATATCTCTACAGAAAATCCGTTCAAGATAAGTTAAAAAGCATTCAAGAAAAGAAAGAAAAACTTAAACGCAGCCTGGAGCAAAATATACCTATACATCCAGACCTAAGAAAAGATGCTTTGAACATACAAAAACAATTAGCTTGGGAAGATGCTGGACCAGAAATGGCTGTTGCTATCGGAACAGAAATGGGAGGAACTGTAGGATCTCACGAAGACGACGAATA
Organism: Bombus confusus; assembly: GCA_014737475.1. NCBI lineage: Eukaryota > Metazoa > Arthropoda > Insecta > Hymenoptera > Apidae > Bombus > Bombus confusus. The sequence continues at coordinate 477,083 of JACXIV010000134.1, forward strand.
TCATTGGGCTGGAATTGAAGATCCAAAAATTGTGATTACCACTTCTCGAGATCCAAGTTCCAGATTGAAAATGTTTGTCAAAGAATTACGTTTGATATTTCCTAATTCTCAAAGAATGAATCGAGGAAACTATGAAATGAAACAATTGATACATGCCTGCAGAGCAAACGACGTTACAGATTTCATAATTGTGCATGAACACAGAGGTGTGCCTGATTCTCTTATTATTTGTCATCTTCCTTATGGACCTACTGCATATTTCACCATGTCAGACGTTATTATGAGACACGATATTCCTGATATTGGAACCATGTCTGAACAATATCCTCACCTTATATTTCACAATTTCAAAACAAAGTTAGGTGAACGTGTTATGAGTATTTTAAAATATTTATTCCCAGTACCGAAAGAAGATAGCAAAAGAATAATTACTTTTGCCAATCACGATGACTACATATCTTTCAGGCATCACACTTATAAAAAGATTCATGGAAAGGACATCGAACTGGTAGAAGTTGGTCCCAGATTTCAATTAAAATTATATCAAATTAAATTAGGTACTTTGGATGCAGAAGCAGCAGCTGATACAGAATGGGCATTAAGACCTTACATGAACACTAGCCACAAGAGAAGATTTTTATCTAACGAAGATGGATGGCAACAAGAAGATGATATTTAAATTTGTATGCATTTCTTTTAATTAATTTCCACGAACTTGATAATGTAAATAATACATTTCTTTTATAATATATTCAAGATTTATTATTTTCTATCATTAGATCTACTAAATTTATTATTCTAGATTCTTATTCTTTTAAATAATGTAAACTATTACTTTTATATCTTGTAAGTTGAAAAGTTTATGCAACTTTTAGAACAATCTGTTTTCCACAAAAACTAAAATGAAACATTTATTTTTAAATTTCGCGCGTTGGATCCCAAATGCGTGACTCACGCTGCGCAGTGCATTCTGGTTATCTTCGTAGCAGTTGTTTTTAAAATCGCCTTAAAAATAAACAAAGTCTGGCTTATGAGGAATACTTTCTATTGGGAAGAGTGTTGAAAATTTCAACAGATGCATTTGCATCGAAGAAGCAAGAACTTATTAGCGCGTGATGCGCGCCAATGTTCGTAAGCCCGCGAGATCTGGGAAAACGCCGTGGCGCAAGAAGCTTGCAAAGCAACAGAACGACGCTATGGATATGTTCGTGACACCGAAACGTCAAAAGAATGACGGTGAGATCAGCTTTCATTTTGTAGGGAGAGATATTTGGTAGACCAGTTGCTTGTTTGCTCGTATCGCTTGCAGTATTCTGCATGATTTGCGCGCGTTCGTAGCAAATTTATTAATTTTCTTGCAATATTTACTCCAATTTACGTTTTGGTTACTAGCGCTTTTGTCCGTAGCGGAGAGTCATTAAACTAATGATGTGTACAATTCATTCGTAGTCAGGTTTTTTAAATTTGAGAAATTTCATGAAACAGAGACAGGCTCCGATGAAAACGTCTATTACAGAAAACAAACAAACAGATCAAATTTTATTCGAATAAATCGCTATTGTCTCGTAATACTCATAATCTAAAGTAATTGTAATACTCGTTATGTTCGTTCAATATGTAATATGTTTATGTACATCAGGTATAGAGAAAGTTCTTTGTACTTATGTGTATGTAGCAAAATTCATGTGACACATAATACGCGTCCACGAGATCTAATAATTGGTATCAGACATATATAGTTTAAAAAATTTCAAAATATCGATGAAAAAGATTATAATTCAAACGAGTATACAGTGAACTACGTTTGGATACCCATGCACACTCTTCGTGTAAAGTATATTTGCATAGAAATAATGATCTTGAATCCCAGAAGGTTATGAGAGTGGTAGTTAGATCTTACAAAGTATTTTGGTCCCTTTCTCTTTCTTGGCAAGGTGCAGTCCGCTTTATCTTTCAGATCTAGAGGTCACGGGTATCTCCCGCAGTGGCCGTGTGAGAAAGAAATCTTCCAAACTCGTTGACTTTGAATCGCCAGATGATTTTACGGATAACAAGTACAAACGTCAAAAAGCACAGCAATTACAAAATCAACAATTATTGGACAGATATGATTCCCAACATATATCACCAAATCAGTCGATCCAACATGCAAGTGGTGGAAGACAAAGGAAGAATTCAAATTCCAACTCTGGACAGCAAAGAGTTAAACAAGAGACATTGTCAGATAACGAAGGACAATCTTCAGGATCAGAGTCGGATGATCCCTCTGGGTTGAACGAGGATGAAAGATATAGTATGGATTCTGGAAGTGACGATGACGTAGATCCTCTTATGATAGACGATAGAGAAGCAGGGTTTAGAAAGCTCGAACCACCTGGCCAAGAAACACCTTCGCAAGCAAATAGTTTGTACATGCTTGAGAAATGTAAGAAAAAGCTAATTATTAAAGATGGCAAAATAATAGGTAGAATGAAGGCACAACGTAAAGACAAAGGGGTATGTACACATGAAAGTTACTAAGGGGATGATTATTTCACAATTCGATGATGTTTTCAGAAAACAAGATTTACCGCTTACATGTTGTGGGCTAAAGAAATTAGGCAAGAATTACTAGAGCAATGTCCTTATATGGGTATATAAACTTCACTCTTGTTTCTCCATACTATGTACGGTCAGTTTAGAAAACTGATGCTAATATTATTCGTGAAACGTTGCTTTTTGTAGATTTTGCAGCAATTTCTAAACGGTTAGGAGAACTGTGGGCTACAGTACCAAATCTGGAAAAATATAACTGGCGCAGACGCGCAAAACGCTTGGCAGCAAAACCTCATTCTTTACCTGCGAGTAAAGATGAGCCTGTTTGGAAAATGCCGCCGCCTGCTTCGCGAAAAAAATTCATTAATAAAATTGGTGGGTTTGTTGGTTCTCATGTATACATCATTTTTACGAGTATATCTCTAAAAGTTATATGGTAGTTTATTTATCTTGATTTGCTTCTCGTGCACGCGTATTAGTCAAAAGTCTTTCAAATAATATATCGTTTTTATGTTTCATGCCTCTAAGAATTATATGGTAGATGTCTTATTATCATTTGTTTTGTATGCATGCATCTCGTTTAGAGATAGGCAAATCGAACAACACGATAACATTCGTAACATTTGTAACATTTGTAACATTTTATGTTCTGTCTTTCTTTGTATTACAGGTAATGGGAAAGAGCAAAAGCCTGCTACCTCCAAAAAAACTATTCAACTAGGTCTACCCTCGGTTGTAGGAAATGCTCCAGTATCACCGCCGTCGAATCGAGCTGGGAAAGATTTAGTTAACGAACCAATGATAGGAACAGGAATGTACAAAGTCGTCGGTACTCAACCTATTGATGTAGCTGCTCATCTCAAGCTTCTCGGTGAGAGCTTAACGATCATCGGTGAACGGTTAAAGGAACACGATGGGCAAATAGCGGTATCGGGCAGTCTGTCGGTCTTGCTGGATTCTCTACTTTGCGCACTGGGTCCCTTGATTTGCCTAACACAACAGGTACCAGAAACTAATGGAGCTAAACACGAAACACTTTCGCAAATGCTCGATAATATCGCGTATCTTATGCCTGGTTTGTAATATACTGAAAAAATAATCTAATAATATACAATGTAAATATATCCATGTATCGAATAGACGTACATTATTATTAAATGAATTAATAATAATGAATAAATGATATAGCTTATTTGCTAAAAAAAGGGAGTTTAATTTTAGAGTCAAATCTTTGTTATATTTTCTCAGCTTATAAAAGTATGACGTTTCGTATAAATAATATGTTTGTACAAAAATTACAATAAATATTTGAATAATTCTATAACTAACTGTACATGAAAAATAACAACAATCACTTATTGATGTGGTAAGACAGGGGGACACGTACAGAATAGATTTTTGTCTCCATATATATCATCTATCCTTCCAACACTCGGCCAAATCTTGTTACTTCCTTTTATAAATGGCTGTAAATAAATAAGAATATAGTTTATTTATTATTCATTCCTTAATAAATGTCAAGTATAGTCACTTACAGCTGGAAATGCTGCCAATTCTCGTGAGTACGGTCTATCCCATTTACTTGATATTACTTGTTCCTGAGTGTGTGGTGCCATTTTCAATGGATTCTTAACAATGTCTAATTTACCACTTTCTATATTATCAATTTCTTGTCGTATATCTAGAAAACAAAACTTTAGAATATCTAGTGATATCTTTCTTAAAAGGAAAACAAACATTTTTAGTGAATATATTTAGTATTCTTACGAATCAAAGCATCGCAAAATCTGTCCAATTCTCTTTTGTCCTCGGATTCAGTTGGCTCGATCATTAATGTACCCGCTACAGGCCAGCTCATTGTCGGGGCATGAAAACCATAATCCATTAATCTTTTAGCAATATCTACAGCCTCGATATTTGCCGTTTTCTTGAAATCCCTTATATCCAAAATGAATTCATGCGCTACTAATCCTGTCTTTCCTTTATACAGTGTCTTGTAATACTTTTCCAGTCTTTTACTCATGTAATTTGCGTTTAAAATAGCAACTTGAGTAGCTTTTCTTAACCCGTTTGGACCCATCATTTTAATGTAAGCCCATGAAATTGGTAGAATAGCTGATGATCCGAAAGGAGCAGCTGATACAGCGCCAGTTTGTTTTACGTTGTTATAACCATTACCCGAACAATTAATTACAGGATGAGATGGAAGAAATGGAGCAAGATGCCGTTTGCTATACACAAGAGTTATCATTTGTACTGCATATTTGCATTAAAATATCAAAATAACGTTACTTACACTCCAATAGGACCACTTCCAGGTCCTCCACCGCCGTGAGGTATACAGAATGTTTTGTGTAAGTTTAGATGCGAAACGTCACTGCCATAATCACCAGGACGACATAGACCAACTTGAGCATTCATGTTAGCACCGTCTAGATACACTTGACCTCCAGCTTCATGAACCATAGCACAAATATCAGCGACGGTCTCCTCAAATACACCGTTCGTCGACGGATATGTAATCATCAGACAAGATAAAGTCTCTCGATATTTATCGATCATTTCTGTAAGATGTACGATATCCACAGAGCCGTCTTTCTGTACGAGGATAGGCTTCACTTGCATACCGGCCATTTGAGCAGAAGCAGGATTAGTGCCGTGAGCAGAAATGGGAATCAAACAGACTTGTCGATTCTTGTTTTCATTTGACTCGTGATAACGTTGTATAGCTCTTAGACCAGCGTATTCCCCCTGAGCTCCACTATTCGGTTGAAAACTTATTTTATCGTAACCAGTTATAGCGCATAAATCCTGTTCCAGTTCAGCAAATAGCTGTTGATATCCTTTGGTTTGTTCAATAGGTACAAAGGGATGGATATCTGTGAATCCACGTAGGCTACAAGGCATCATTTCCGTCGTGGAATTCAATTTCATCGTACAGGATCCCTGTTCAAATAGCCAAAAATATAATTTTGTCGACGATAGTGTAGAATGTATTTTCATATGATCCATTCAATTACCAGTGGTATCATACTGTGTACGAGAGATACATCCTTATTCTCTAAGGACTTCATGTAACGAACTATTCTTGTTTCGGATTGATGGCTATTGAATACAGGATGTTGCAAATACGGCGTAGAACGAGCGAAATGGGATTCATTGAGGTTTCTTTCTAGGCAAACGTCTTCTTTACACATTTCTTCAACGGTTGTATCCACACAGAATATTTTAAAGATATCATTTATGTCTTGTTCCGTAGTAGTTTCATCCAGAGATATTCCAACTCCGTCCTCGTAATATCTGAAATACATTACTCTCGTGATTTATTCGTGTTATTTTACATTTACTCTGTATTTTATTCGTTTACGATATTTTCTGGTGAATTACCTAAAATTTATTTTAAATGCAACCGCATTTTCTTTTATAATTTTTGAAGGAACTGTAGGTAATATTTTTATAGTGTCAAAAAAGTACTCATTGACCACCTTATTCCCTGCTTTTTCTAAACCTTTCGCTAAGATCAGGCTGAAGAAGTGTACCCTGTTTGCAATATTTCTTATTCCTTCTGGTCCATGATACACAGCATACATCGCAGACATGTTTGCCAATAGTGCTTGTGCAGTACAAATGTTGCTAGTAGCTTTATCTCTTCTGATATGTTGTTCGCGTGTTTGAAGGGCTAGACGATACGCATCCTGACCGTTCAAGTCCTTCGTAACGCCAATCATTCTTCCCGGCATCAAACGAACTAATCTTTGACGACAAGCGAAGAATCCAGCATGAGGTCCTCCATATCCAAGTGGAACTCCAAAACGTTGGCTGGTACCAACGCATATATCAACTCCAAATTCACTCGGAGTCTTGAGTATGGCCAGCGCTAACAAATCAGCAGCAACGCAAACAAGCGTCTACAAAACGGAACGCATCAAACGTAATTGAATTGAGTTGTTCAAGGATTTCAGATCTCGAAATACATACACCGTCTGCGTGTGCCTTCTTCACGACATCTTCGAACGCGTAGATAGATCCAGTTGTGTCAGGATATTGGAATAGGATACCAGCAACGTCCTTTGCGCTGGTATCAACTCGAAAAACATCTCCGATTTCAAGATCGAGACCTAAAGAAGTAGCACGCGTTGCAATCACGCTGATCGTTTGAGGATGAACTTTGTCAGAAACGAACAGTTTCTTTCTCTTGTTGCTCCTGTGAGCAAGAGCCAAAGCCTCGGCCGCTGCAGTCCCTTCATCCAGAAGAGATGCGTTCGCTACTTCCATCCCAGTTAAATCGCATATCATCGTTTGGTAATTCAATAAACCTTCGAGTCTACCTTGCGAAATTTCTGGTTGATATGGAGTATATTGTGTTGTCCTATAATAGAACTTTATCAGTTGCTGTAGCCGCGTTAAAATCAGCAATAAATTGCTCTCTAAGAAACATACCATCCTGGATTTTCGAATATGTTCCTCATAATGGTGTGAGGAACACAACAATTATTATATCCCATGCCAATATACGAACGCCATACGTCGTTCTTTTCCGAAATTTGTGTAATCATCTTTAACAATTCGTATTCAGCTAAAATGTAATTATCATTTTAAGCAATCTGTCTATCAGAATATTAGGATATATTTGACATTTTAGACGAAAACATTACAATTAGTTTTCAGCTTTAAAAAATCACGTGAATGCTAATCTGACCGCACGAGATTGATCTCTGATCCAAGATACGTTCTGTTCACAATGAAAGGCCATCTTATTTATGGAACATAAATATATATGCATAGATAGAAGCTAATAGATAGAACATAAATAGAAGCTAATGCATGTTTCAACAGAAAAAAACTGTCTCATTTTTTAACGCAATTAATTCATCGATTTATTAAAATATTTAATGTACAAAATTTCCATAAATTATGAATGAATATACTTCAAGAATATTTGTTACTCATCCACTGTGTTCATTTCAATATCACGGGGTTATCAGCTTACACGTGTTTCATATCTACAGTCGCGTGACTTCACACGCTTCTGTATATCGTAATAGTTTCTTTTTCAACTACTCTAGTATATTATTTCAAATAAGTTACACATTTTACTTACTGACTGACTGTTCGATCTTTAATTCTTCCTTGTAAAGAATTTTTTCTGGGACAGCAGCATTTGTTAATTCTTCTAAACTCTATTAAATTAATTAAATAATTTAATGACTATCTTAAAATAATGTTTCTATTACTAAGTTAAAATACTACCTTGAACCCAATAGTTTTCAACATTTCCAATTGTTCATACTGTCGAGGACCGATGTGTCTAATTTGAAATTCATCTTTTTGCAGAAAAAGTTCACTAACATTTTCTTTTTGTAAGTTATTCGACGTTAATCCATGTGCGTGTCGAAATATATTATGTTTATTCAACAATCTCGTACACTTTGTTAGCTCAAAAATATATGACATTGTAGATTACAAAATAAAAACTTGGTAATAATTAACTATTTTTCTAATGGTAGAATTAAACGCTATAATTGCTTGATAGATTCCAGAAAACTAAAGTGTTTACTAAAGTAAGCAGAAGCTTTATACCCTAAGACATATCATCTTGTGATGTCATAACTACTGATTACAGCTTGATCTTTTGTAACCCTAAGTTGTAAAGTATCTTAAACAATATTGGGAAATTACCTTTGCGCATATATTATGTTACATGTATGTTTATTTTACACTTTATCCAAGCAAATAAGGTTTAATTAAAACAATCAATACTTGTATTTCATACAAATTAAACTTTATTTATGGTAAATTAATTAAATCAATTAAAAGCACGTATCTTACAACTGAATATTTTATAAATCTGTTAAGCTACAGGAAACAATTCATTAAATAACAATCAATCAAACACATTTATTTCATAAATTTATCTTTATTTTGTGTAAGAATTTTCGCAGAGGATTTTGCATCTAAGAACAATGATCCTACCTCTTCGATGTCTTCTTTTTTAATTGTTGTCCTTTCGTTTACTTTGGCTGTTAATGCCGCTGGAGTTAAAAGTTGCACTACGTATCTAAGCGTTGTTTTCGTACCTAATTCACCAAGAGCTGACAGAGCTTCATCTTCGATTTGCAACCCTTCTGTCGTGGCTCTTAGTTTAACAATTTGTTCTATTTCCTTTCTAGAATATGGAAGCGTTCGTATGATTAACAATCTATCTAAGAGATCAAGAGGTATTCCATGTGGTGATACAATATCTTCAGTTCCTCTGATTATGCAGCGACCTCGATTCGTTGCAAAGATAACTATTGGCGCAATTGCGCTTTCTAGTGCACGATGAAGATATGTAAACGTTTCTATATCCAACATGTGTACTTCATCTATGAATAAAACTCCCGGTACTAATTCCGCAATACCTTGGTCAATATATTTATTTACAACTTTGTTTATTTCTTTGCGCAATTTATCTGTAATATACAATTTTAATTTACATTTAATTTCGAACAAAAATAGACAAATATTTTTTAATAGTTTTAAATTAAGTTACCTGTAATTTCTGTCTTTTTAGGTTTCATTAATTGACCCATCATAGACATAATATCTTGACCTCCTTGTGGTTTGGCATTAGCAACATCCAGATCGTGCAATGTTACATCCTGAATGACTTCCTTTTTTTTGTGTACATCACCTTTAGGTAAAGGAACATACTCTTCTGCTTCCAAATCAAATTCGGTAGCAAAATTGTCGCTTCTGCCCTGTCTCTTCACAGCACCATTATTTGCCTCAATGTAAATTACATCTCCTGTTTCTACCTTTTCCTTTTGCAAGGACTCGTAAATGGACGGATCTAATTTCAACTGCTTCGTACCTTTAGCTGTTTTTAGTCCAATTACTATGTGTGATACTGTTTTCCCATATCCACCCATAGGATTTTCTGTTTCAACTGGAGTTAATTCTGTAACTTCCCCTTCGTATACTTCCTTAGTCTCTTTAATTCTGAGACCAATGGCTCTTCTAAAGTTTTCCATCAAAACTTCTGTCTTTTTTATTTCAGAACTGTAGACTTCTGAGCCTACCATGGGACAGAATGGTACTTTGTTACCCAACTCTTGAGCGATAGCTAATGCGATTGCAGTTTTTCCAGTGCCAGGGGGACCAGCTAATAGCACTGCTCTACCAGCCATTTTCTTTGATTTTATCATGTCAACTACTACCCCAGCTGCCTAAAACACATATAATAAGGAAAAATCATTTTTGTAAGCGCCTTTTTGACGGTACTCCAAAACGAAGGTTTCATATAAAAATATTTGATTTTAAAAATTAACTATTAACATCGGTATATTTCAACAAAAAGATGTTAAAAACGATTTTTATTATTTTTTTATTTATTAGTATTTATTGATATTTTTTATTAGTAATTTTTATTAGTATTTCATTTATCGATATGCGAATAATTCTAACCTCACGAGCCTCTTCTTGACCGACAAGACCTGCTGCAGCTTGTATTGCAACTCCATTCTCGTCAAGACCTAATCCTTTTATGTGTGTATGAGCTGATATTCTTTGAGTCTTTGCAGTACTTTTTACCTCTTCGATCTTCATTCTTTTGTAAATACAAAGGTCTTAATAGCAGAAAACACGTTGCCTAAATACTTGTTTGATTGATACAACGTCTATCCCCACTACATTAAATCGTCATGGAAACGAAGTTTCAGGGATTGACACATAGGGGACGCTACTAATTGGAGACATTAAAATTCATGGTACCACGAAAATTAAATCTTTTCTCTAGAACGCTAAAGCTCATTTCGATCTAACTAATTAATAGTAACAACTTAATACTGAATCAATTAAAAATTGCATAAATGAGTGTAAAAATTATGAAATATATCGTAGGAAATATGTAATGAACATTATTATAAATAATATATGGTTAGTAGTACCAGAGAGGAAGTTCCTCTCTGATATTACATTGGCGATCTCCCTATTCATCTCTGCTCTGGGTCAACGTGTATGAAGGTCACGATCAATTCTCTTTCTCAACAATAGATGTCTTATAAACGCATCATTTTCTCCAAAGTACTCGCACACGTAACCGGTTTGTATGTAAAGGTGTTGTAAAACATGTACTGTTGGGTCCGATACACCTGGCACAATATTTGAGCAAGGTTTCATATAATTTAAAAGTTTTCTCATTAATTTGACATCGTTGAGTTGTGTCCCTTCACACACACACAGGCTCTAGGTGTGACGTTGACCTCTCCTTTTGGATTCTTTTTTTAATTTTTATCTCTCAATAGATATATTCATTTATTAAAACAATTGAAATAACAAGGAAAATAAAAACCATATAATCGGGCAATTTAATCTCTATTAAATCATATATGTATAATCATACAAAATCATATTTTATACAATGGCTTTCTCTCTTTCTCCTCACAATCTGGTACTACAACTTGAGTATCTTTCATCTGAAATAGAAATTTTATTTGTAAACTACTCTTTGTAATGTCCTCTGCTTATAAGTTTATTGTATTCACCTTAACATGGACATACAAAATAATGCCAACCAAGGTTAAAGTTATACCAATTACTTGATTTATAGCCAATGTTTCATGGAAAATTAACGAGCCACCTAAAAGTAATAGGCAGAATTTGGAATGTCCCACCATGTTATAGCTAATTAATAAATAAGGAATAATAAGAAAAATAAAGAATAATAAGATATTAGATCTCTTCTTTCATAAATTACTGTGAAAGGATACGTTAATGGAGATGTTTTTCCAATTATCCAATAGGAAGTTAAATTAACAAAAAATGCCATTATAGCTGATAATACAACCATGACCTACAAAAAAGGGACACTCAATTATCTAATTCTATTCCTTTGCAAATCCAATGAACAGTATTCTTTGACATAACTATATCTACTAGTGACCAACTTCTTGTAAATGTTTGTTCTACAGGCTCTAAAAATGGCACAATAAAGAATAAAATAACAGCAGATAGAGGTGCTTGATAATATAACAATTGCATTGGATCCATTTGAAACTCTCTTTGCTTTATATTTACCATCTAAAAACATTAAGATATTTTAAGTAAAATTTAATAAGTGCTGTATGAAGAATAAAAGCCATACCACTTGGTATAAGGATGTTACAAATACTCCCATGGTTGCATATACTGTTCCGATAATATTAAATTGTATATCATAGTAAAAATTAATTACTACCCCTAATATAATAGGAATTAATGTTAATTTAACAAGTATACTAAATTTTTTATTATAAAATATTATTTGCATTATTATCACGCAAGGTGTAGTTAGCATTTTAGCTACTTGATAAGTTCCAACAGTATTGTGAGCTAAACTAAGATTTGTTAATACAACAAATCCACAAAATGCCATTGCAATTAAAAACATTTCTTTAATCGCAATATCTTTTATACAAAATACATCAAATTTTTCACAAATTGTTAATCCGATAAAAGTAATAACAAAGTGTATCATAGATAACGTAATGTTTGGAAAACCAGTATGAACATAAAGCCATTTATTCAATAATACAATTACAATGGAAAAGAATATATTCAGTATCAAATAGAATGCCGTGATAATTTTTTTATTCATATCTTCTTTTTTCACTGTTTTATATTATTAATATATAATCGGTAAGCTAGTTGTTATTGGTTATGTTTTATGCAACAATGATGCTTTATGCATCTTAATTTTGATAACAAGTCTAATCAAATCCATTACATCCGTATTCGTATCGTAAATCTTTTTTCATTTATTTTTTACAAGCATCATTTTGATCGCATTTTTCGTAAAATACATCATTTAAAATTTCGATATGTACCGGGAAAAACACTGAATTATGCAAATTAACAACAGAAGGTAAAGTCGAGGGCGCCAAACTGAGAAGCGCGAAGCGTGAAGAAGCGTGACATTCGGTGCACCGATGTTTGGTGCCCGCTAAAATTTTGAGCAATAGTGCAATATGATTTAAAAGTTAAATTGACATAATACTTATTCATAAACAAAGTAAAAAATGGAAGAATTTCCTTTGGGATATCGGGAAGTTGTGCCTGATCAAACTGTACCAGAAAAATGGAACGAAATCACGTTGAACACGGGTATGTAACCATAACCTTTCTATTTTCATGGAACACACAAAATTATTCTTTCAAAAATAATTTAAAATCGATTTTTTAATTGTATATCAAAGATACTTATTTTCCATTTATGAAAGCATGTATTAATTCGAGAATGTTACGCTTTAAACTTTATAAATTGAATTCCTAACCTTATTTTTCAAATAGAAAATAGTTATACAATATCTATCTCTGTAATTATATTATTTTATAGGCGGAAGCCAAAGTACCTTACAGGACATAAAAGTTCCAGAGAGAGCAGGAGGCTATTCATACAATGATGGCTCGAAATATTTTACACGGAATCGATTTATTTATTGGCGTATTTGTCATGATGTACTTGAGTTGGTTGAACATAGTCTAGATATTAATTTAGCCAACTGTAGAGTAAGATATAAGTTTACAGATACACCCATTTTGGATGGCATTTCTATACATGAAACAGTTAATTCAGTCATTATATTAATAGCAACCGTTTCTAGTGTTCATAAGTTATCATTTCCTCATCCTGAAAGCATTCATAAAAGTGTAAGTAGCTTCCAGAAATTAGTAATTGTATATTGTATATATATGATTTTATATATTGCATTAACGAATTGTTGTTATTTTATAGGAACACTCATTAAGTACATATAAAGATTTAGGTATACAGTCAATATTTAGTGAAATGTCTGCACAGAATGTGAAAAGAACTAAGGAAGATCCTCATATGTTTCATGTTATCACAAATGCAGGAACTACAAGTTAGTAATTTGTGACAGGATTAAAAGTATCTACAGCAATTAGTTTAATTTTTTTTTCTTTTTTTTTTTATAGATTCTCCAGTTCCTCATGCAGCTGCATCATGGCTTATTCAGCCACAAGAAGCATTGTTTGCTCTTGCTTATAATTCTGGAACTATACTTCTCCTGAGACTAGATACAAAAACTGGCCTTGTGCACAGCAGTGAATTAAAACAAGATTCAATAGTGCCAAGATTTCTTAGTGGTATTGCAACTGCTTTCAGAGGACGTAATTCTGAAGCCCATGTGGCTATGTCATTAACAATACATAGTTGTGAAAGTGATACATATCTGTTTGCATTGTGTCGTGAAGGTAATATCCGTATGTGGTCTTGTAACAAAGCTCAATGCGTGGCCGTGACTGATACAGCGATAGATAATCGCATCGCTTCCCAAGGTGCACAGGGCCATATATTAAGAAAAGCATTGGGTCCTAATAATGAATTATACTTGGGAACTTTTTTAAAATTTAGTACCAGATGTGAATTTAGTATTTTAAAGCCAATTCAAGATAATGGGATGTTTAAATTTGTTAGATTATGTACCAAGTTCGCACAAGATGTATGTACTATGCACATTTATTCATATTGATTACAAATTAGTTGCCATTTAAAACAACCTTTATATGTATTAATCTTTACAGCAACATTTAGTTGATTTTTTCTTTACTACTACTCGATTATGGGCTGTTTGGAGAACCACTGATATGGATACCGTTGAAGTAACGCATGCTCAATTATCATTGAGCGGTGGACGCGTTAACTCTGAATGGGAAGCTGCGATTCTAGAACAAACACCAGACAGAGACTACATTCTTAGTGATGCTGATACTGATCCAAGACAAGCATATATCAATTACATTTTTCATCCTGGTCAGTTCTCTTTGGCAGATATAACAAAAGCATTGAACATATACAAAAGATCTAATTTTTTGGAAGATAAAATTCTTTCTGCTGCGGAATTGAAAGAACGCGTGTGTATTGCGGTAGAAGCTGAGATACAAGCTGAAATTATGGATTACGAACTTATGGATGAAGATTATTTAGAAATTGCCAATCGTTGTTGGTCAAAATTTTATTCTTGGGTTATACAGTATCATGCCAATAGTACAAAGCCAGTGGGATTGTTGTTGCTGCCTAGCGTTTACGGAGTAGTTTTACTTAAAAAATCGTGCTTCTCACTTTTGAGACCAATGGAAGCTTTAGAATATTTAATGTTTTGCAATGAAAGATCATATACATCCCGATTCAAAACAACGCCGGTTTTGTCACAAGACGAAGATATATGTCAGGATCTTATTACTTTAATGTCAGCATTAGTACTATTAGAAGAACAATTATCCGAAGAAACTAAAACAGCGGTAAAAACAGAGCTGTATCATTTAAAAAGTCCAGACATTATTGTCGATGATTTATTGTCAAAAATGATGTTAGAGTCGGAAGAACCAATTAGTAACTTCGTCACGCATCATCTTAGCTGTCACAAATTATCAAACGTTAGAGATATATCCAGCGCTATGGCAATGTTGCTAGAAACATTAACATATGATCTTGGACAACCAAACAAAGTACATCTTAATGATGATCATGATGCCTCAATACTATTACTCAATATAAATCACTTTTTTAGTAGTCACTTAGGCATCTCAGCAATATCGAAAAGTGTAGCACAAATAACACAATTGAGATTCGCGATCTGCAGAAATTTATTAGTTTTGCAACAAATGATACTGCTACGACCTGAATTGTTTGATTCACGATCATTACATTCCATAAAATCATCATTAGCACCTAAGACAGTAGTGTTAATGCAAGCTTATTACGTTGTGACGTGGATATGCGAATCTACAGCATTACCAATGCCTATACAATCTCTATTAGATTCTAGTGTTCAGCGTCTAGCATTATTAAAACTTATTGACTCGAGAGCAAATATAGGATTCAAGCAACATCGATCTTCATCATTATTAGAATTATTTATAGAAAACAGTGGTGCAAAACATGCTCACAATTTGATGGCTCATACAAATTTAGATGCGACTAGTTTAATTCCTTGGCATTATGGGATGTTAACGCACATTACTTTTATCGCACAGCTTGTGTATCCTTTCATAAAACTATCGATTTATTTATACACGTGCGTATATATTAGTTATATACGTGGTATAAGTTTCTTTTTTGTCTTAAAATTTTTATATGTTTCCTTAATAAAAAATATATCAGATGGCCGAGATCGGGAAATTTTATCTTCCCCGAATGGCTACTGTCTAGTTGTCAGTTCTTGCTGGTTCAAGAGTATGTGAGGCTCCTGAATACATGGTGCGAGTGGAACAGTGCATCAAGGAAATTTATATTAGCAGTCGCGTTACTTGAAATGGGAGAAGCGCATAAAGCTTGCGATCATTTCCTCCGAGCTTCTAGAGGAATTTTGACAGATGAATTTTTAGCTGATGCCTTACTCGAATCTAGCGTACTATCTGAAAATAGTTCGTTAATTCAGTATTACTTGAAAGTTATCAAATTATTTGAGGAACATAATGCTTCCGACTGTATCATAGAGCTCGCTGAAACAGCTATATTAATGGCTGATAAAGATGATCCTAATTTGCCAACACTTCACTCAATAGTATTCATGCAACATTTGAACCTGGGTCACCATATAAAAGCTTACAATTGCTTAAATTCGAATCCAGATGTTGCACGTAGAGTAGATTGTTTGAGACAATTAGTAGTGACTCTCTTTGAACGTAAAAAGTTAATAGATTTAATTTCATTTCCGTATGTCGATATGTATGAAGATTTAGAGAGAATAGTAGAAGGTAGGGCCAGGAGTGTGGACCTCATGGAAAATAATTACTATAATTTTTTATATAGCTTTCACATAGATAAAGGGAACATGCGAAAAGGTATTACTTTAACTTATTATGAAATAAGTGTTAAACCTTTTTTCATACAGTAATTGATTTGATTTATAGCTGCGTCAGTGATGTACGAGCAAGCTATGCGATTGAGTCAAGAATCACAATCTGTTGCGATCGTATCAAGGCAAGCTCAGTGCTTGTTAGCTTGTATTAATACATTACATCTTGTCTCTGAAAAGTATCGATGGATCGTTAGGCCCGTACTTGATCAGAATTGTTTGGAGGAAATGGATTATGAAGTACAAACGAGAAGAAGCATCAGTAGCGAAGATATTTTGCATTATGAAATAAAAAAGCAAGTCGAAGTTCTTGAATTAGATGATATAAAAAGGGAATACTTCATTGTGGATGCAAGATTGAAAGTATCGAAAATGAATTCGGAGTTACATATTGTTTCACATGCTGGACCCTCGGAGCTTATTATTATATTACCAACTATTGGATTGTACACAACAGCATTGCATTTATGCGATGAATTTAAAGTTAATAAAAGTTCCGTGCTTGAAAGTCTCGCTTCACAGTGTATACGTTTAAGTCGAGGAGAAGATCCAAACGCATGGGACTGGCTTATTCAGAACGATATATTTGACATTGGTTTATCGAATACAAATATCACAAACACCGCTTGGAGATTGTTAGAATATTTAACGTTGAAGCATGAAAAAGATAGATACAGTGAGTTGCATAAAGCAGTCACTCGGAAATTACTTCAAGAAGGAGCGTTTATACCTCAATGGTTATTGATGTCATACAAGGTAAATAATTGTTTAATCATTATATCATATCGTATAACATATTATTATATTATATTGTATAATAAAAGATCACTTGGTATTTACTATAGAAACGAAATGCTGCGGAACTTCTTCGTCTTATGTTGAATGCTGGTAGAATATTAGAAGCTAGCGAGTTAGGAGTTGAATACATTAATGCTGTTTTGGGTGATGGTAAAGAAAATTTCGGTCTTAAAACGCACTTAACATCCGTAACTACACCGGTTTGGTTACCACTTAACATTTTAGAAGTGCTATTATATGAATTAAGAGAAGTCAAAGAGAATCCTATATTTTCCGAGGTACGTAATTTTCCTATTGTATAAATGTATTTTTTCACAAAAATATTAATAGAAATATTAATACCAATTTTAGAGCTATCAAAGATTACAAAGAGCATTACAAAGCTACGAACAGAAAGTGATAAGGGTGTCAAAGGATATGATTGAAATAAAATTAAGTAACAAAAATTGCTAGTAGTAAGTAGAGCACTTATATTAGTGGTTGATAAAGTAATACTTTGTTTTTCTATTATAAAAAAATATACATATTATAAAAATATTTAATATGCACGGACATGTGTGTAATTGTCTCCGTTGATGATACAACTATCTTTATGCCAGTCTTTATCTGTAATGTTTTAGGAAAATCTATACTATAAAAAATAAAATTTTACGTCACATATTTGGAACAATAGTGTTAGAGATTGTCAAGCATAAATCGGTGCATGATTAATTGACATCACCGTCGTAAATACAATAATGACGCCAAGAATCGCTGCGACAATCACTGCGACCATTTGTGGACATCTTTTGAACAAAACCTGAAATAATTGTAAATTTAAATTAACCGTCATCTATGAATATAATTTATAACAATTGATTATTTTGTTATGAATATATGAGAAACTGTGAACAAAATATTACCATCAAAATAACTATCAAAGCAAGAACGAGAATCGTTCCAACAGGTAGAAGGAAAGATGCTGCCCAATAATGTCTCTGTATTTCAGGATCTAAAGAAAATCATGAACAGCTTGTGGTAACAAAGTTATGAAAGAGAAATTAACTTCTTAAAACTGTATAAAGATATAATATTATTGGAACTTATTAATCTTTATCCTATAAAGGGAGATATCTCACCACTGCGCCAATGAGTTTTATATACTTCGTAAGGAGGTACGCGAATTCTCCTTATGATACTCTTATTTGTTATAATTACAGAATCAAGGAGCCTTTGCGTATCTACAGATTGTACTCCACTTGCGAACCAGTCTCCTACAATGTACATACTTATTATAACGAGTTTTTATCTCTATTTTCTCGTGCTCAAAATGTTAATGTAAATGCAATTAAGAAAGCAGGTTCGGTTCTATATAACTATGATTCAATATCAACATTTCGCGTCAATAAAAAGCCATTATTTGTACTACAGTATACGAGTGCCAACAATAATAATTATTGTATATTGTAGAATTAGTTAGGATATACATATTTGGGGACAAAGAATTACTATCATATTCCTCAAGCTGTTTCTATAAAACTGATTTTTATATTTGTAATCATAATTAGCCGTATTTTACCTCGTTTATTATTCCAACAATGCCTATTACACTGATATTTTTATTTAATTTGTTGTAATGGTCTGTAGTCTTATTAAGCTACTAAGAGGTAAATACAAATTTATAGTAGCTGTTCACCATAAAATAAAATGCTTTTATATAATTTATAATGAAAATGTATTCAACATATTGAAAATAGTATAACTACATTTGTATAAACTGGTGTTTTTATGTAGATTATTTTTTTACATTAAATTTTCGTCAAACTTTGTTACTAAACACGAGAAAAATACTAGTTTATAGATAGGTACATCTACTTTCATATGCGTTAGCAGTGTATGTATTCGCGTATAAGTTAGATTTTAAGTACAATTATTTTATTGATGTTTTATATAAAACATGCGGTGTTTAAGTTTTTAATAACTAAATTTATCAACTTACAAATGAGTACATACAATAAAATGTTAATGTGCGTTAGCAATACTTACTCCAAATCATAAACATCGTTGCATATCAAGTACAACAGTTCAATGACCTGAGTGTATCTTTTGATTTGTAAAAACTGCTGAATTTGATTCCTTCAAACACAATTTTCTACTTTGCGCAAGAAAATTGAATGTATTTTATTTACGTTTCTCAATTAGGATAAACGAATAAATAATTAAATCGTAATTCTAATGATAAAGATAATTAAGGAAAACAGAAGATGATTAAAGCTATGTTATATCGACAAACTTACATTGTAGAAGTTTTATAAGAGCTTATACGATTGCAAAATGTTAAATAAATCAAATAAAACAACTATAATATTACTTTATTTATATATTACTTTATTTTTATATTACTTTATTTTATTGTTACTAATATAAAATGAGAATTAACATTACAATATGTGCAAAACTTGTGCATTGAATTATCTCGAGGTTCACAGATAATGCATATACAAAGTGTATAAAGAATAATTTTAAATAAACGACGCAATATACGCGTGAAGAATACAAACATGCCTAAATTACATTTTTATAAAGAGATTATTATTCTTTATTATTTTTTTATTATATTATTAGAGATTATTATTTTAAATTAATTTCTGTAAAGAAATTAAAAAAATAAATAAAAAACGTTCGAGCTATAATGATATATATATATATATATATATATATATATCATTATAACATATACGTATACATATAATATACATATATACATCCTATATGAGATATATACATACAAACTAGTCTTCAGTAACATGACGGTATTAAAGAGAACCGCTTGATTTGTTGATATTTTATACATAAGATCGAATTTGTAAAAAAAATCCTAAAAATGATAAAGATATCGGCGTTGAACGAAGAATCCAGTGAAGAAAGTGAAGAGGAAGATTTACCGAGTATTACAAAAGAAGCTCAAGTACGTATCAACATTGTTAACTTTTTACTTCTTTACAAATTTAACCTATAAACTTGCCAATTATTAAAACGTGGTTAATTTTTACCGGTGTTCAAATTTTATATAAAATTATACACAGAGAACATTCAGATTACATATCTATTTAGAAAATAAAATATCTACAATAATCTGTCCTAACTTACTATAATCAATTATATTTTATTTAAGGTCGTTTTGTTTTATAGATCATTTTATAATTGAAAATCACATTATTTATTTAAATAGTCATGTATGATTCATAAACTCCTGAATCTGCTTCCTTTGAATTTTCATTCTTCAAAGGAACTAAGATTTATTGTTCATTATTAATAACATATGTTTCAGGAACAAATAGCTCTTACCGAATATAATAAAGCTTTAGTATTATTAAAAGAAAATAAACGAGAAGATGCATTGAATATTTTTAAAGATCTTTTAGAAACTGAATTATTGGATGAAGTTGAAAAACCTGAAATACCTGATGGTAGATCTAGGCCAATGTTATCATTAAAGTATTCTTGTTTCAAGAATATCGGGGCTATACAGGCCATGTTGGGAAACTACGACGAAGCTGTAGAAAATTATTGGGAAGCAGCTAATTTAGATGATACAGATGTAACATTGTGGTATAGAATAGGTATCTTAGCTATGAAAACCTCAAATTTAGAATTGGCATGTTCATCATTTAAGCAAGGTTTAAAATGCAATGCAAACCATTGGCCATGTTTAGATAACATGATAACTGCCTTATATGCAGTTCCTGACTATATGAATTGTCTCTTGTATATTTCTATGGCATTAGAACGTGATCCCAATTATGTAAAAGGTTTAGCTTTTCGTGAAAAAATATTTAAAGACATTCCATGTCTTGAAGAATGCTATAAATTATACAATAGTAACTGGCACTTAGATCCACCATTATATACTCAATATGATCATCGAATAGGAGATAAGCTAATAGCAGAAGCAAAGGATATTGCTACAAAATGGGCAGAAACATGCAGAGTAGAATTCTGTCCTAAACCATTGCCAGATCTAACACTAAGAAAACCCATAAAAAACTATACTTGGTTAGATCTAGGAGAATGTTTATTGGACATGCATAGATATATTACAGAAAATAATTTGAGTTTTGTTAGTAGAATTAATCTAACTGTTCATAATTCTGAAGAAACAGCCAAGACTCATACTGAGGGAGATACTCAGGAAAATAATGATGTTAATACCGATCAAGAAGCATTGCAAAATACCACAACAAAGAATGAAAATGAGGTTGAAAAATCAATGAAGATGGAAATAGATGATGCAAATTCTCCATGTGAAACATTTGATGACAATCAATGTGGTGTTGCTGAATCTATGATGGATATTGAAATAGAAGATGATAAGAAATCATGTTCCAGTGATATACAAATAATAGATGATGATGACCTTTTAAGAATTTCAGATACTGATGCTGTACAATTTGAAGAACAAAGTCAAGCAAAAAATGATTTAGATGAGCAAAATAACTTTGAAGTAGATGAAAATGGAGATAAATTACAATTAGAGAAAATAATGGATGATACTGGCAATGAAGCACAAAATGATAATATTAGTGATAAGGATAGTAACAAATCCAACGATGAAAAAGACTCAAAGAAAGGAGACAAGGTAGAATGTAAGGCAGAAGAAAAATTGAATGAAAAGATTGAAGGAAAGGAAGAAGTACAAAAGGTGAAGAAAAGAAGGAGAAGTGCCCTATGCTTTCTGCAACAATGGGCTTGGAGTTGCAACAGTATGAGACGTTCTGCAAGAGTAAGAAGTTCGAATAGAAGAGAAGCTGAAAGAGATGATGTTCAATTAGAAGAAACTCTTAGAAGAATATTTCCTAGTACATTATTGTATGTGTTTATAAAACATTTCTATACTTGTGTAACTTATAATCGATATTATATAAACTGTTAATATTTTAGGCCAGATACAGTAAAATTAACCAAAGATGATCATTCTAAAAATATGGATGATTCTATGGATACAATGGATTTATATCAATTGTTTGCTAATCAAGAAAATAATAGCAATACTATAGAAACAGTTAAAAGTTCTGACAGTTCAAAATCTCCAAGTCCTGAAACAAGGCAAGTCTTATTTAAGGATGAAAAACTAAGCTTTTGCAATAACTAATTTGCCTTTTCTACAGCCAACAACAAAATTATTTTGGCACAGAGTCTGAGATAGCCGAAGTAAATATGTTCATTAATGAACATAATAGCAAGAGTAATTTAATGATAATTATAGCAAAATATACGGAATTTTTAAGTACCAAATGGAACCAAGAATGGTCTAAAGGAATATTAGAAATATATTTGCAAGCATATACATTTATGAGGTATAACAAATAAATGTAAACTCTTCTATGTAAACATGTCTCAGATAATAAAATGCGTTCCTTTTTTCTACAGGGAACACATCCCACATCCATCACCATTTGAAGAAGATACAGATGATGATATTTTGAAACTAGATACTGAAATGACTTTATTATTTGGTGAACTACACACAGATAGATGGTTAAGCAATAAGCCAGACATAGTACCCTTTTCAACGTATGTTTTATTCTGTTTGTTTTATTATACTTCTTCAATTAAAATAATTAAAGAATTCCATTGCCTATTTTAGATTAGATAAACTTGGTACAGGAATGCCATCTGAGGAACTGGGGTATATAATTTTTACAAGCGTTAGGAGGGATATTTTAAATGAAGAAAATATTCTCATATTTCTAAGGGTTTTGTGGCTCAAAGCTAATATCTTTTTATGCCAAGGAGACACAGACATCGTCATTGAGACTTTAGAATTGGTAAGTAACTTCAATTCCAGCACAAAGAGATTTTTTCTAATTTATCTAATCAGATATTATCTTTTTAGTTGCTAAGTCATATGCAAGAATTGGCGAAACAAAACAAAATGGTTTATTTAAAATTGCCTAATTGTAAATATCATTCGAAGATCAGTATTAAAATAGTGGAGAAGAAACTTAAGTCTATTCAGAGAGGGCAGAAATTAGGAGAAATACAAAATCTGTATGACGAAAAAAAATACGCTGAGCTAGCCTACATATTGCAGGATACATTCAAGTTCGCAAAACAAGGAAATAAATTTTTATCCGTAAATGATAATATCGTTGATAGAGTACAACAGTTATCCATGTTACTAGATAGCTTATGGCAGCTACAACAATATGAAGAATGTTATGTATGGGCGGAAGCTTGCCTCAACGAAGCATGGCAAAATTATTTAAATGCTTCCGATGATATAGAACAAAAGAAATGGACGAGGTCCGTCCTAATGGCGCTTGAAAAATTAGAAGCTTGTACAATTGAAGTAAGCACTTTTGTTGTAAAGTATTTACCGGAAGCACGTCTTTCGAGATTAGTACAAAATTTAGTTCACATTGTTTGCAATCAATTAGATGTATCGGAAAATACTGTAGAGATGCCACTTGAAACTGTCTTGCCTTGGATCTTATTGCATTATGTTTTGCAATATAAAGAAGACAAAGAGAGAGCAAAGGCTGAATCGTCATACAAAAATAAGCATAGTTCTAATTATTCTGAATCAGATGATGAGGATGAAGGTGTTCCAGCATCTATCATGATTTTATTTATTGCCCATGACTTTATGGGAAGACACTCATGGTGTTGCTACAACGAAGCAAAACTCTTATTTTTCACTTTAAATTTAGTTATCCCAAAATTGGAAACCCCTCAATTTTCCAGTATAAAAAGTAAAGTTTCAAAATATTTAGAGCAAATATTTTATTGTCTATATGGTCATTATAATAAAGTAAACAAAGGCCGACCGAAACATATAGAAGACCATGGAGTACCTCAAATGAAAGTAACTTGGGAGGGAGCACAGTTATTATTCAATTTTTATAAACCCAAGCAAATACCAGAATTTCATTCACCCAGGACTTTAACAATTAATGCAGATACGAAAGATCTGTTTAAACGTATAATAAAGTTAATTCCTGAAGAAAGTGATCCGAATCAAGTGATCGACGAAATGATGGCTTATATAATGGGTGAACGAGACACAATGCCGACCGTTAAGAAGCTTTTGCCACATTCCATGTCCACTATTTATTATCTGCTAGCAGATTTTTGTTTCAAAAATTGTAAATGGGAAACAGCTATTCGATATTATTTATTGGATTTATGTTTTCATCCAACAAGATTGAGTTCTTGGACCGGATTAGCGATGTCGTCCGGCACCGTAATAGAAACCTGGTTAAATAAATATAAACCTATGTGAGTAGTGCTTCAAACTTTTTTATTAATATGATGTAGCAAGTTAATAATAACAGTTGTTTATTTTATATTTAGAAACGAAGACTCACTTTTAGCAAAAGCGAAATTAACCCAATCCAGTTATCGACATGCTGTCGAATTGGATTCCTGTAATCATATTATTTGGACTGAATACGGGACATTCGCATACGTTGTTCATTCATTTTGTTCACGATTATTAAAACAAGAAACAGACACGTTAAGTATGGAACGATTTGAAGTCTTAGAAACTAGAAAAGAAGAAATGTTGGAAATCGCTTATCAGTGTTTTCAAGCATGTGCTCGTTTATTTATTGGTACTAAAGATGGAACAATACCGCATGATGAAAGATGGCTGTATCAATATATGCTCGGAAAGATAGCCGAAAAGAAAAACCAAGATCCTCCTATATATTTGGAACATTATGCGAAGGTATTTGTAAATCTGTATACCATTTATATTGGACATAGGTTGTATATATTCTAATTTGTTTATATTTAATTGCAGGCTAGTGAATTATTATATAACAATAATGCACAATACCCACGTAGAATAAGTCATAAATGTCCACAGCATTTTTCGGTTGAAGCATTAGAAGTACACTATCGAATTCATGCGAGCATATTAAAATATCTTGAACAGCATGAGGGGAAACCTCTAAAGAAATCTTTAGGACAATTGCTCGAATTTCATCTTGAGAAATGTGCCAAAGGGCCCTTTATGAAGTATACTTCAAAACTAAATGAGAAGGTTAAAGAGGAAAATCTTTTCACAAGTAATAAAAATGCTGGAGGAGAAATGGAATTTACAGCTGAAGGAGACAGAAATATTGTTACGATCGGTCAGCGTTCAAATAGCATTGAGGAGATTGAAATCATAGACAGAACAAATAAAGGATTTGGAACGAGTCAACGTATTGAACAAGGGAAGACAGAAACACGTAAAAGATGTCTCACAGAATTATCACAAGATAATGCAAAGAGGATAAAATTAGGTAACGTATCTCATTTGCAATTAATGCAAGACGTTGTAGCTTTAATAGATGACGTAATCACGAAAGTTTGTGATATGGTTACACAAAAAGAAAAGAACGATGAAATTATGGTATTATCGAGCGATGAAAGTAATGAATCAAAATCACAAAGAAAAAAAGTGAAGAAAACTATTGAAAAGACGAAGGTGAACGTAAAATCAGAAGACAATAAGAAAGGTTCGTTAACATCTTTAAAACTTGGCACTGTATTCGAAAGTGAAGGAAAGTCGGAAAATGTTCAAGACTTAATGGACGCTCTCATGAAACAAGCAATGGAGATTAGCCAGGAAACACGACAATCTTCGCCTGAAGATGAAGATACGAGAAAGTTTGAAGGGAAGTGGTTACAAAACGAAGATCTGCAATTAGGTAATAAAGAAATGAAAGACAAACCTCCTGATAAAAAGAAACTTGCAAGTACTATGAAGGAAGAGGTAACTTTAAGTAGGAGAGGTTCGCAAGAAAGTACAACAACTACACAAACAACTACGACAACGACCGAAACGAATAATTCTAGCTCCAGTAGCAGCGATGAATCAACCAGTAGTGATGATAGCTCTGATAGCGATAGTACAAGTGACACTGAGAGCGACTCTGGTGAAAGTGAAAGTGAGAAAAAGAAAGAGGACTCGGTTTTTGTACAAAAAGAAGAAAATATGACCGAAGAAAAAGTTGCAACTCTAATAACGTATTGTTTGGCTGGCCTAGAGCAATGCATCTTAAGATTTTCAGAACATTACAAATCGTTTTACAGACTATCGCATTTCTTCTTCAACAATAAGATTGCTAAGGACATAATAAAATGCAGAAATCTTTTGTTGGACAGTTATAATTGTCAATTTTATCGAGAGGAAAGATTTCAAGGACTATTTGCTGACAGAAAAAGCACTAATTTTTTCAATGTAAGTATTTTTTGTTATTCTTCTATTAGTATAATAGTATAATATCTTTAGTATAATATTTATCCTTCTTTAAGTATGTACATGTGAAATATGTGCATTTAAGAAAATTTGTCCAATAACAGTTGTTGGAAACCATCCGTATCAATCGCTTGTATAATTTTTGCATTTTGTGGCCTGCCAGTTAGATTCGTATAATCTACAAGTATCGAGCCTCTTGCGAGTCCATCGATTACAGGACTCACATGCGTTACTATAGATTTTGTTACAAGTTGTGGCTGTAGCATAATTGCAGCACTCATTCCATCTGAAATACTCCACGAATCGGACTTTGTTAAACTTTTCCGCTCCGCATTGTTTAAAAAATTCACGATAGAAGAATTTATCTTCCCCAACACATTTATACGCCAATCCTGCTCAAAACTCACAGATATTTTATATCATTTCATATAAGTTTTATTTTCATTATTTTTTTAAATAATTACCTTGGATATGTAACTGTTGATTGCTGTCTCCCATGGAAATAAAACACTTGTAGTATTCTTATTTAATATCATATAATTACCTTCTGGATCTTGATAGAAATTGAATTCAATATTAGGTGAAATATTACCAATTCCACTAACACTGGAACCTAATATGATGTGATTTTTTAAATACGTTAAAAATACAGGTTCCAATGCAATTGCTGTAGCAACATTTGTTGATGGACCAATACTTAATAAAGTTATTTGATCTATAAATCGTAATAAACATAATTAAATATAAAGTCTTAAATTAGTTTGAATTTATCGCACTAAATAATTTGATAATAATTAATTATTCACATGGATATTGTTTTACTAAGTCTATGAGAGCTACAGCTGCATGTTTACTCTCATCAACTTTAGCAGTGATCTCTTCCATAAAATTAAAATCTCCTAGACCATCGGAGCCAAAGTAATTATCCTTATTATAATCATTATATCCATTTATTAATGCTTTATGTGCACCTTTATACACAGGTATCTAGAAGATATTACAATATAGAATGCTTAGTTTAAGTAAAATTTATGATCTACTTACATCACTTCTATTGGCGACAGTTAAAATTTTAAGTACATTAGTAACTACATTTTCCATATATGTGTTTCCATAAGAACAAGTAATTGCTAAAACATCATTTTCGGACTTAAGAGTCAAAAATATAGCTACTGCATCATCTGCCCCAGCATCTGTGTCTATTATAATTTTCTTCGAAACATTAACAGACCTTAAAAAAGTTTTACTACTGCAACAAATTGCGTTTAAATTTTTTGTAACCTACATAATTGACAAGACCAATATAACAAAATCGTAAATTAAAGCATTAAGTAGTAACATCAGTAATTTAGCCATACATAGAGCAGTACATGTCTACATTGTACTACATTCTAGATTTTAAAAGTCATTTGTGAATTAATATGTAATATTTTCGCTTACATTCATATTTCATTCAACTTTCATTACATTCAACTTTCGTTCATATTAATAAAAAAATTAATCTTATATAAAATTACAAGACGCAAATTAACTTGAGATTTGATATAACGCAGTTATTAAAGGTTATATTTTGGGAAAAAAAACAGAAAGAAATAATTCCAAATTGCCATCAATGTTGAATGAGACTCGAACTCCTCATGTTTCTCCAAATGTCTTAAATTAATTTTTTCGATCTCGAAACGTAGATTTTGGCTTCCGATCAAACTTATGATTTCATTGTATCAATTTTTAAACAAATTATTAAGTTTTTACCTGACACTGTACAGCAACAAAAAAATTAAGATTATAGCAAACAGGTTGCAACAGAACATACACTTCTTCATCTTTCTTTTTTCAAGCAAAAAAGGATGTTACCTAAAGGAGAACATAAAGATTGTAAACAAGAAAATAAAGTATATATATATTTAACATTTCCTTCCATTAATTGTGTTATTTTATCAGACATATTTCGTCACAAAGTTTTATCGTAATGCGATAATTGTTACTTCTCTTTTCAAGGGCGTTTGGCACATACCAAATAGGGAAGTTGATAGACCAGGAAGTTTCGCATTTCACATGTCTCGTTCCGTAACGTTGTTAATGCAAGTACTGAAAGAGACAAACGATGGTCGAATGTTAATGCAATTGAGCGTGCAACTTGGGAAAATCCCAGAATCAGACAAGTACATTTTAAATAAAAAATATATTTTACTTTCTAAACACACATTTATCAAATGGCTTAACGTTCTAATTCATAAAATTGGTTCATTTTTCTAGAAAATATTTATGTGATTCGGAAAGAGAGCAGTTATCTCGTCAAGCATTGACTCTTTGTTTGCAATCTCTTAGAACTAAAATGCAATTAATGGGAACAAGTACCTCTGATCTTGCGTCCAACACAAATGCAGATGCTAGAACTCAAGTACTTCTTGACACGTATTGGGTTTATCAGAGAGCTTTAAAAAGTTTTCAAACTAAGGAGCAAACTATACAAACACTTGCTTCTTTGCTAGTAGATACATATAAAACGTATATCGGCAATAAGGTAAGTGAACATTTTGAACAGAACATATATTATAATCGTTAGTACATAATTATTTCATTTGATATCTTAAATCTGTTTTAATAGAATTTGGAAGGAAATGCTTTAGAAATTGCTACAAAGTACTGTAATGATTATAATTACAATCGGAAGGTTTTAAACAAATTCTTCTCTAGTCTTGACAAACCACCTACGGAAAATCAGACACAGCCTCAAGCGACATCTCCAACTCCTGTAAATTTTATGCTTTTATACAGTTTTATGTTATCGATCATAAAGCGTTGTTGGAAAGAATTCAGTATAATCATAAAGATAAGCACGCGTAATGGCGCATTAGCTATCATGTATCCAGGTATTATGTATCCAGATATCATGTATCCAACTACAACAATATAACAATTCCGACGGTGAACGATACAGATACTATATTTCCTTGCTCCTTGTCATGCCGCTAGTATTCTTTCCAATAACGCACAGTATAAATATGTCAATATTAATGCAATTTTTATTTTCGATATATACAGGTAGTCACGTCCCAACCGCAAGTGACTTCTACGTCGCCACAATCTTCTCAAAGTCGAAAACCATACCGAAATCTAACATCCACTGGTCGACCAAGAGGACGTCCACCCAATGTAAATAAATATCTACAAGCCATGCAGCAAAGTAGTAACGCAATGAATCAATTCAACGCGAAAGCTACTTTCGCTAATTATATGGGAGCATCAGGAAATCGTTCCTTGATGAATCCCTATTTTATGCATCCATTAGTTGACCCAAATATATTATCCGCTTTATTAACAAGCGGTTTAGGCAATAGTATGATGGATCCTTTATCGGCAATGAATTATTTAAATCAAATAGGCAATTATCAGGATATTCTGAGACAGTATCAGAATAATCTTACTTCTTTGTCAAATCTAACCAGTGGATTAAGTAATACTATTGCCACTGCACCTAATATTAGCAGTGTACCTACAATGAGTACCTCCAGTTCTAGTATGAATGTTGCTCCTACCATGAGCAATTTGAGTAACTTAAACAATTTGACTGTGCAACAGTTACTAGGTCTAAGTAATTCTACGGCAACAACAGTGCGTTCCACGCCTATGTATGAACAAGCAGCCTCGACGAAAACTACCACCACTGCGTCAATAACTAAAGATAGACCTAGTATATCAATAACCCCAGTAAATACAGCACCACCTAAAAGTAAACCATCGAAACAGAGTCCACAAAATGACTCTCTACCAGTTCAACTTCCAAAATCTCTACAAATATCACAGCCATCGAAGCCTATCTTACAACCACCAACTACGCAAGTGTCTCTATTGAAGCCATCCATTATACAAACGCACGTTAAGACTAGCCCACCAAAACAAATAAGCGCCCCTCAAATTCGAGTGTCGAAGTCATTGACAGAGCCTCAACCAGCGCACAATCCTTCCTTATCGCATTCTCCTCTGAAAAGCAGTGCCACAACAAATTCATCTGTGATTCCTCAAGTTGCACATACAGCACTAAGTCCGTCGATTGGAATGAAACAAACGCTATCTATGAATGTACCAACTACGCACTCAGGAACTTCATTACAACATAAATTATTGTCAAAAAAAAATTCACAAAGATCGTATTCGCAGACGAATGTACAAAATGTAGTTAGAAAAACAAAACCAGCTAAAGCAATGTCTGCGTTGCCGAGTAACTTATCGAATATATTGAGTGCGATGCCTGGAAACTCGACAATGACGCAATCTCCTTACATACCATCAGAATTGAGTGGAATCTCTGTAAGTCCGGTAAATCCTCAAGCTAGCTTGAAAAGTCCAAGTACAAAATATTCACAATACAAGAAGTCCTCTACGAAAACGAAACCAGCATCAATGGATATTTCTAGTTCTTTGCCGAGTTCGTATTCTCAAGGAAATTCCGTAGAAGCTTTCTCGATGCTATCCCAATTGAAACAGCATTCGCATTTAGAAATTATACCTCAACAAAAACCTCAGCAAATGAAGACGGCTATGGAATACGCGAAAAATTTGTCTTCGGGAGTTAGTGTAGTTCAGCAAAAAGTGTCAGAATCTCTGAGGCCATCAGACTGCAAGAGTATATATGACTTACCAAGAGGAAAGTCGACTAGTGTTTCTAGCAAGAAAGGAGAGAAATCCACTAACGATAGTGTCGAAATTATAACATTAGACGATTAAATCGTCGCTATGGAAACATTTTTAGTATTTCATCCTTTTCTTCATAACTTTTTTTTTTCACTCCATTCTTGAGTTTCGTTCATTGATGTATTGTTCATACTGAATGCAATTTGTCATCCGCAATTTACAATGATCGTGGTATATAAATGATAAGGTACATAGACACGCAAATAATATTTTCTAACGTTTTTGCAGTGTACAGCTTTATTTCCATCAAGAACGACAGAAATAGCCTTCGTTCGCTTGCCTTCTCACTTCTGTGCCTAATGGAATCATTCTATATGAACGGTTTAATTATCACACGTGAAAATAGATAATAACAGACGTATTCTAACGTATGAAAATAATTGAGATGGAATTTTTCCATAAATTATATCTAAGGAGCTATCTGTATCCCAAGAAAAAAGTAGTGAAAGTTTAATTTTTCACTAGTTAGGATGACAAGCCTCAGGATGACAATGCTCGAATATCACTACTTTTCACAAAGTTCTCGTAAAGATTGAAATAGCAACACAATGACGAATATAATTTCACTATAATTCCAGGGAAACGTTCTTGCATATTAATAAAACGATATATTATTTTTATACTCTACAAATTCAGTAATCAATATAATTTTCTTTGTACGTAAAAAAAAGAGTAGGCAAGGGTAATTAAACATTAGCAAAACACTTGTACATTTTTAGTGAATAATTTATAGACAATTTTTTCATTAGAACACAGTATATATGTACATATATATAGTATTGTTTATTTCAAATAAGAAATTCAAAATAATTCTTTTCTAGCTTATAATTTGTTTCCTTGCAAAAACTATTACAAATGTAACTTTTATATATATATAATCTATAAACTCATTATGCTAGTAATTTAATATTAAAAGAATGTTTTATATATTTATACAATATTTTAAATATTTATATGTACATTTATGTTAATTTATTTGGTAGTTTAACCGAATTTGCAGGAAAACCACGAACACCTAAACCTTTGATGGCAAATAAGTAACCAGCATGTGGTTGCTCTTTTAACTGATTTTCGTTTAATCCCACGGTCGCTGTTGTTACATATAAGATATTCAGATTAGGACCACCAAAAGCAACACTTGTTATATTGTTGGCACCGTTAATCTTTATAAAGCGCAACAATTCGCCCGTTCTCGGATTAATGTTGAGAATCTAAACATCAAACATATTCTCTTTTTCAATAAATGTCAATTATTTCCTCTACAATCTATTTTATAATAATTACGAATCGCCATAGGAATATAGTAATACTTACACAACCTCCGCCAAACACAGCAACCCAAAGGTTTCCATCCGTATCTATAGTCATACCATCTGGTAATCCAGGAATATTATTTTTTTTAAGATCAAACACAATCTTCTTATTTGCTATAAAATAGAGATTTAAAAGTGTAAATTTTTATTTAACACTACAGAATGTATATCAAATACATTTTAAATTTCTTACATATGGTTCCTGTCTGACAATTGTAATCATATGCCACAACCTGATACGTAAATGAATCAATATAATAAAATGTATCATTATCAGGATTCCAGGCTAATCCATTACTTATGGATACCGGAGATACTTGTTTTTTCAATAAAAAATCATCACCCATAGAATAAAAAGATCCTGCATCAAATGGAATATCTCCATCTTTCTCAAAACCCATTGTTCCTAAGAAGAAAAAGAAATTACGTAAGAATTTATACTATATGTAAGAATTTATATTATGTGAGTAATATACTTTCATATAAAATAATTTATATTTTTAACCAACCAGCCCATAATCTTCCAGAAGAATCTGCTTTTCCATCGTTCCATCTGACCTCTGCTCTTGTACCATCTGCAGTAGTCAATGTTTGAGGTGTACATTTTGCAAGATCTTTTTCACTATTCCAAGAAAGTAGCATTACATCTATACTAGATCCAACAATAAATTTGTTGGTGCTACCTTCAACAGGAATAACAAATCCAACTGGTCCATTTTCTAATATAATGATAAAAATATATTTATAAAATAGATTATAAACACCAGATTACATAATACAAAATTCTTAATTACTTACCTACGAAAACAGATGTAAGAGTACCTGTTACAGGGTCAAATCTGAATACTTTCTGGGCAAATATATCAACGAAATATAATTTCTGAGAAGCGCAATCCCAATGAGGGCCTTCGCCAAGACCGTATGGTCCAACGAGTGGTTCGACAGTTACCTCTGACATTTGTCTAATTTAATAATTAACTGCGTATTATTATACACACGTATAATTTATAGAGTAACAAATGCTTTTAGAACACAAAAAGTACAAAATACAGAAAGTAAAAATCACTTAAACTTTCAGTAAACTCAGAACTTTAGAATTTGCCAGGTTGAATTATTTTTAAAGAATAAAGAGATGCTATGCGAGAATTCATCATTATATATCATGGCTTATGAACTTTGATAACAGTTAATCGTAGCTAGTAGATAGTAGATAACAGTAGTTTACTAATGTCATTTAATAATAACATATGTACAATGGTCTGTTACGACACAGATATAGTAAGGTTATCATTTTATTATGAAATGAGTAAGATTAAAAACAATTATACTATTAAGTGATGTTTGATAAGAGAATGAAATTGAAGTTAACAATATAAAGATTGATTGTGCAACATAATGCAATTATATTACAGTCATGCAATATAATATAACTAATTTATGGAATTGTTAATAATGATGATGTGTTTTTAATGTTAGGTTAATCATTTTATTACTGTTCCTAAAATTTAAAAAATAAGAAAATACAGAAGTTTTATTTAATTATCTTTATTGTTTTTTTTTAAATATTATTTGTGCAGAATGATTATAAAGTGCATAAGAACATTCGTTAGTAAAAATTATTATGCTTTGAATGAATTTGTAGGAAGGCCATGTACTCCTAAGCCTTTTACAGCAAAAACGTAACCAGCATGTGGTTGTTCTTCAAGTTCCTTCTTGCTTAAACCACGGCTAGATGTTGTTACAAATAAAGTATCTAATAAAGGCCCTCCGAATGTACAACTAGTTACCTTTGGAACAGGAAGTTTCACAAAACGTATTATTTTGCCAGTGTGAGGATTAACATTGACCACCTATTATATAATGCATTTTTTCCATATTATTATTTTATATTACATTTATTTCATAAACATATTGTTAATTATATATAAAACTTTTACAACAATACTTACAGCACCTCCGTCATATAAAGCTACCCAAAGATTTCCATTTATGTCTATAGTCATACCATCAGGTATTCCAGAAACATTATTTTTTTGAAGATCAAATACAATCCTTTTATTAGCTGTAATGAATTATATTAATTACAAATTTAATTTAACATGAACTTTGTACTTTATATTTAATGTATTTCAAAAGTTTCATACATATAATTCCATTGATGGGCTCAAAATCAAATGCAGCTACTTGAAGCGTAGGTGTGTCAATATAATACAATGTATCATCCTGGAGATTCCAAGCTAATCCATTACTATTAGTAACAGGAGATAATTCTTTTTTTGGTTTGAGATCAGACTTAATACGATAGAAAGATGCTTGATTAGGAACAACAACTTCATTTACTTCTGGTCCTATTGTTCCTATAGAAATGTAAATGAAATATGTAGTATGCTTAAGTTATTATTTTTATGTAGTAGACTGATAATTTTCAACTAACCACCCCAGAATCTTCCTGAAGAATCTGCCTTGCCGTCATTCCACCTAGTACCATTGCGATCTGTATCAACAACAGCAAGTATTTCAGGAATTGATTCTGTAGTATTCTCATGACTATCCAATGTAGCTAGGATGAAATCTGTACCACTACCAGCTACAAACTTATTAGGTTCTCCTCTAATAGGAATAGCAAATCCAACTGGTCCATTTTCTAATCATTAATTCAGAAATCAATATTAATTTATGAAAATGAAATCGTTTTCTTTTTTACAGAGTCTAGATATACAATATTAATGATTTACCTATGAATATGCAGGAAAGATCTTTTGTTACAGGATCAAACCTACATATTTTTTGTGCTTCTATATCAACAAAAGAAAGTTTTTGTGAATGATGATTCCATAAAGGACCTTCACTATGTTGAAACCTGCCAACTATTGGTTCAATAACTAGTCCATGGTTATCTTTTTGTTTTTCACGAGTTTCTCTGCGAATAACAAAAAAAGGCAGTTATTTCAAATAATACGGAACAATAATTCTCATGAACTACCGGAAGTTTACTATACAGTTCGTAATATAAGAGAATATTTTTATTCACGCAGCTTTTACAATTTTTGTATTTTATATATATACATACTACCTGTTATCTAACGATTTCGTCCACGCATAACTGAGAACTGATATGAGTTTAACTTCGCGATTCTAAAATTACTGTCATTTAATCGTAATAGAAATCAATATAGTAAATAGTATTCGAAAAATATTTGTAGGAAGTGACTGAAACAAAGCTACATTAATCAGATTTATTCTCATTTATTATTATTCGCATTTATGCTCATTGTTTGGTTCTCTAAACCCGAAGGAGTAAGCGTAATGAAGTCTAGTCTATGTCCATTTGGAGGAAATGTACTTTCCAACTGTGAACGAATTATCCAAATCGGTTGAATAGTTTTTGAAATTATACGCACATCCTACGTACAAACCTTCTCTCTTTATAATATTAGTATAGATAGATGATAGAGTTCATATCTTCTCTGATGTTTAAAAGCAAATAATCGATTAAAGATCAATAAAAAAATCATCTGTTTATATTTATAATTTTTGTGCGCAAAGGACTTGATATTCTATGAGTTTCGGAACAATACTTTCACTTACCCGCCATGAACGAAGAAGCCAACATATAATCCGATGAATAAAACTGTACCAACAATACTTTGCATTGTATATGAAACAATGCTAATGCCTTCAAAGCGATAAGCGAAAACTGACAATTTTCGTAAAATGTTTTCCGAGGAAAAATGTGGAATTAATTCTGACCGTTACCTTGCTTGCTCCTTATATAGTATTTCCCCATTCACTGCTCGCTGATAGCAAATTATTTAGAATGTACATATTAATGGACAATAGCTGCACATAAACTGCTAATAAAATCAATATTGCTATTATGTCTGATGCTAGGATAACCTATATTTATATAAAGAAAAATTTGGCTGATTACTTATTATTACTATTATCGTTATTTATTTTATTCGTAAATGGCAATTATGAATAGTTTTCTGTAATAATGTCG
This sequence comes from Bombus confusus, assembly GCA_014737475.1. Lineage (NCBI taxonomy): Eukaryota > Metazoa > Arthropoda > Insecta > Hymenoptera > Apidae > Bombus > Bombus confusus. Next base: position 513,500 of record JACXIV010000134.1, read on the forward strand.
CTTTAAAGAAATTAGGTAATGTTCCTTTAGAAATATAAACATAATCCTAGGTCAAACCAGAAATAAAAAGTTGAATTATAGTTTTTTTAAATAAATATGTCCCTTCTTTAGAAACATAAATTTATTCGTACCAGTATACAAGTACAAGTACAAGTATAAATTGAAAATTATTTATCTAATGACAGAAAAATAGTTCTACAGTAAGAACAATTTTTTACACTAAAATGGGCATTCTACGATTTGTAAATCTTTTTCAAAATTTTATTGTCGATTTTGAAAATGTCTGTTATACATTATAATTTTCAAGTTGCGCTTACAAATTCGTTGTCTTTGTTTTTAACATAAATATTTACGTAACACTCGATAAGAAACTATGTAACTAACGGTTCTTACGCATTGTCTCTTAATGGAAAATTTATGTAAATCAATATAAATTGTCTTATGGTTACAAGTTAAAATTTGAATGATAACGATATTTTGACAAGTAACTAAACTTTTTCAAAATTATATCTATAGACTTTCTAATTATTTATCCTTTCTAATAATTTTTCTAAACCAACTTAAAATTTGAAATATTTAAATTTTTGTACATTCATTGTTGATTTAATTTGCATTCCGTACAATATATGTCAAAAAATAATTTTCGTATGAAATTTATGTTTATATTATATCTTGTTTTGTAATTGTAAGTTGAAATTCGTATGACAACAGTATTTCACTAAATAGATATAGATTTTTCCAAAATTATGTTTATAAATTTTCTGACAATTTATCTTTCTTATTAATTTTTCTAGACTTACTTAAAATTTGAAATACTGAAGTTCTAACACGCTCATCGTTGAATTTCACTTCCATATGACAGGTGGTCCATTAGTCATATTTCTGTCTTCTGAAAATTCATAATGGAAAAATTCATAACGAAGTAATAAGTAAAAATAATTGAATTTTATTTTCAAAATTAATGCTCTATTTTTCTAACACTGTTCTTATAAGAAACGTAGCCTATTTTCATCTTAATGGGTATTTTAATAAACAGAATACCTGGCTTTATGACACCAAAACTCAAGAGTTGTTCATCAACGTGAATTCAATCCTGTAAAGATTACAATTTGAAGTAACATTCTGTTACAAAGAGTAATCGGATCTTATTTTTTTGAAAATTCTTTCTCGTTCCTCTGTTATGAATATCCCGAAGACAAACTTTAAAAATTTGCGTCGAAAGTTTAAAAATATACAATAAGAAAAAGTTATACAACTTTTAGATGAGAAAATGCCTTATATTAAAATATAATTTTCGTATAATATTTATTTCTACATTATATCACCTTGTATACGTATCTTATTCAAGAATCGTAATAAAAATATTTATCCACGTTTCATAATTTTTAATTTACATTCTATGCCTGAATTGATATTATACGTTTATCGAAAAATTATTTACCAGTTTGCATCCAAGATGTTTACAAAGAATATATTAAATCAAAGGAATTTTAAAAAAACATTTAACAATGCGCACGCGTGCATTTGACATAATTGCAGCGCCATCTAACATTATTTCTAGGAATTTCTAACTCGTGCCGGCCAACATCATCAGGTCACGTGACAATAGCATATTGATACGTGTCGACGAAGGGAGCCACGACTCGCTACGCTTTGCCAATCGAGCATACGCAGACGAGTTTGCTCGGATTCTTACTTTAATCTAGTGTCTTCGCGGCATTGTTGATTATAGAGTAAGTGGAAAGCGTTGTAGCATCGTGATCCTTTAGAATAGTTACACCTCGGATTCAAAATGGGATGTAAGTACACTGTTTCCAGTCAGAAATTCAGAAAATCTTTTATTCAGGATTACAGTCGCTGTGATTAACGATAACCGTAACCTCTTAATTTCGTTTCTCGTACAACATATTGTTCGCTTCGTTGAACTTTTAATATTTCAGTTTCTAGTTCGGTATTTTGTTAACGTGAGAATTAACTTTCCACCGTATGTTTTTCAGTCAAATTTCTAGAGGTGATAAAGCCGTTTTGCAGTATACTTCCGGAAATAGAGAAGCCGGAACGTAAAGTAAGTCTATGTCAATTTATTTTTGTACCACATTATGTACTGTATTTCAGTCGCTTAAAATTAGTCTTATTTATGATCTTTTAAAAAGATTTCCTGTTGATGTATTAATCAAATTCAGCTTCATTTAAATGTTTTCTTTCAAATGTTTTTAGCTTCTTTATGCTTTAAACAGTAATTTAAGAGTTCAAACATATTTACAGATTCAGTTTCGAGAGAAGGTATTATGGACTGCGATTACCTTATTCATTTTCTTAGTATGTTGTCAGGTAAGAGTTACTTTGTAATAAGCACTGTATGTATTCAATGAAATTTTTGTGTTTAACAAAACATTTTGTGTCTTCCCAGATTCCTCTATTTGGAATTATGTCTTCGGACAGTGCAGATCCCTTCTATTGGATTCGAGTTATACTTGCATCAAATAGAGGAACTCTTATGGAGTTGGGAATCTCTCCCATTGTTACATCTGGTCTAATTATGCAACTGTTGAGTGGTACGAAAATAATTGAAGTTGGTGATACTCCAAAAGATAGAGCTCTCTTCAATGGTGCTCAAAAATGTAAGAAAAACACAATGCACCTTCAAAATGTTGTATGCCTTTAAGTTGTAACATACAATCTAATTTTTACTTTTTGCAGTATTTGGAATGGTTATCACTGTTGGTCAAGCTATTGTATATGTAATGACTGGAATGTATGGTGATCCAACAGAAATTGGAGCTGGTGTTTGTTTATTAATTATTATTCAATTATTCGTTGCTGGATTGATTGTATTATTATTGGATGAATTGCTCCAAAAAGGATATGGATTAGGAAGTGGAATCTCTCTTTTTATTGCTACAAATATTTGTGAGACAATTGTATGGAAAGCATTTTCTCCAGCTACTGTTAATACTGGTATGATCTCATTTTCATTTTTCTATTGATATTCCTGAATATTGTAACTATGACAACATCTTTATTTCATTGTCATTAGGACGTGGCACAGAATTCGAGGGTGCCGTAATCGCATTGTTTCATTTACTTGCTACAAGACAAGACAAAGTTCGAGCTCTCCGTGAGGCATTCTACAGACAAAACCTTCCTAATCTTATGAATTTACTTGCTACAATCCTAGTATTTGCTATTGTGATTTACTTCCAGGTAATAGAGTAAAATTATTTTTAATTTGAAGTATATACAAGAAATATTAATTAAAATTCTAATTATGTATTTATTTGTAGGGATTCCGTGTTGACTTGCCAATTAAATCTGCCAGATACAGAGGACAATACAGCAGTTACCCTATTAAATTGTTTTATACGAGCAATATTCCTATCATTCTCCAATCTGCATTGGTGTCAAATTTATATGTTATTTCACAAATGCTGGCAGTCAAATTTCAAGGAAATATTATTGTGAATTTGTTGGGAGTATGGTCCGACATTGGCGGTGGTGGTCCAGCGCGATCTTATCCAGTTGGAGGATTATGTTATTATTTGTCACCGCCAGAATCTGTGGGACATATACTTCAGGATCCCATTCATGCTATTCTTTACATTCTCTTTATGCTTGGGTCTTGTGCTTTCTTTTCAAAAACGTGGATCGAAGTTTCTGGCAGCTCAGCAAAAGCCGTAAGAATTTATTATATTATTTTCATTCTTTATGTTTTTAATAGATATTGTATTTTGATTCAACCTAAAATTATTCTACAGGTCGCAAAACAATTAAAAGAACAACAGATGGTAATGAGAGGCCATAGAGACAATTCTATGATTCATGAATTGAATAGATATATTCCGACCGCGGCGGCATTTGGTGGATTGTGTATCGGTGCTCTGTCTGTACTGGCTGATTTCCTTGGTGCAATCGGTTCAGGTACTGGTATTTTACTCGCCGTCACAATCATATACCAGTACTTCGAGATCTTCGTTAAAGAACAAAGTGAAATGGGTGGCATGAGTACACTACTTTTCTAAACTCAATTTACATAGACTTCAAAAGTGAACTTTTTTAATTCTGAAGAACTGAATAATAATTTATTGTAAAGTAAGTCCATTTGACATCAAATACTGTTAATTACTTGATAGAGTAATGGAAGGTCTTCAATATGAATCAAATCGCACATTTTTATTTTTTGTTTGCCGTTGAGAAGATCACATATATAAATACACGTACATATTATGTACTAGTTTTTCTTTTCTTTTTTACATATGATTGTAGCATACTCAAAAAATACTTAATTAAGTATCAGTTGCTCGCAAGCATGTATCAGTTTCGCGACTACCATCTATAGATTTTGCAATTAATATTGTTTATTTGTACATCATGAAAAATAATACCTCCTTTTATATTTGAAATATAAATAGTGATTCTACACTGTGTCAATCTATATCAAATGGAATTTTGAGTAATATAACACGTTGACAAAGCGTAGAAGTTTGCACTCGAATGTGTAAGATGTAAAATGCTCGAATGTAAATACAGGCATTCAATGTAGTTTGAATGTTCTGAATTTACACACAAGATGTTATATCTTCCAGACAACGAGCAGTGTACATAGGAAGAAAGTGATTAAATATTTTCAGCATTTTTTACTAGTGTTTTATGCTCCGAATAAAACGGGGTTATGTAAAAGACTCTCTCAAAGCGCGCGATTAAAATCGTGACATTTATGTGAATTGAATCATTGCATAATGTATAATCATTTCGTCAGGACGAGACACCCACCTAGGGTATTCGTACAACCAACTAATTCGTACAGTGTTCGCTCATCATAGATATCATCATTCCTATATTAATAATAATACAAAGCAAAGTAACATTTCTTTCTTGTATGTATTTAGGTGAATATGCTTTTATAAAAATTAAAGTTTATTATTTGTTTTGTTTTCCTTTTTAGTCTGACCCGGATTAATTTCTCTTTTTACTAGTATTTGAAAGTAGGGAACTACATTTAAGTGAATGAAAGTAATATTCATTCGACGTAATTAGATGAAATTGGAGAAAATTATTTATAAGTTATCTGCATTGTATTTGTATATCGTATTATACTGTATATTATTTAGTTGTATTCAGATATTAGTAAACTTAAAAAATTCCTATTTTATATAATACAAATGGTACCTTTTATTTTATACATAGAGTTGTTATGAAAACATGACTAAAATGTATTTATTGTTATACACTTCGAGGATAGTGAATGGCGAACTCAATGTTTAGACATTAATCCACAATATCATTTTAAATAAATACAAACTATATTAATGCAATATTAATTGAGAAGTTGTTCTACAGATGTAATTTAATAAAATAATCTAGAAATATTTTTTACAAAAATGTAAATTTAAAGGATGTGTTAATACTTATTCTAAGTATCTTCTTAATATAACATTAATTTCTTAGATTTATATCATTTTATTCACAAAAAATATGTACATATGGTAGAAAATTTAACTATTTCGTTCTATTGTAAAAAAAGAGCAGCATAAAGTGGACCCAATGTATGAATATTAGATAACAAAACTAAACGAAGTGTTTCTGTAAACCGTGAATTTGGAGTAGAAGTGTCCGTGTCTCGCCAAGCTATGTTAGCTCCTTCGCTACGTGTAAAAAGAGCAGGTGATGGAACATTTTCACGCATGTAAGCCCATACACATTCTTTCATTATAGTATTTATCTACAATAAGATATGTTTTATTTTAATTTCAAATATTATATATGTGTATAAGGTTATTATTTAATCATAGAAACCAACCTGATGTGGTTCTAAAACTGGCAAAACATCCCTTATACTTGCTAATGGAGGTGGTAATAACTGACCAAGTGCCATAACACTCACGAGTAAAATACCTTCTTCTGTATTCCAGTTAGCCATAACTGTGGCAGCAATACCTCTCAATAGAACTGAGCAGTAAGCTAAGGCTGGTCTGTACCAAGCTGTTAGTTCCAATAATGTCCATAATAATGGGACATCCTTGAATGTTCGATGGATTTGCAAATCTCTTTCTATAGTAACCTAATATAACAATTGAAACATTATATTAAAGTCAATTGTTAACATTATAATTATAATACTTAAAAATTATTAATATGATACCTTTGTAAATTCTTCATCGGGCCATGGTAATCCATTATACATAACATCAGGTGAGACTAACTCAACTAACAATAAACTGACCATTGTTAAAGCATCTAGGTTCACAGGATATCGTTCCGATTCACGATTACTACAACATGCCTATTGAGTTTAGATATTGAATAAATTATTATTTAATAATTTTACCTAATAATTGTATATTTTTGGAAATTTTACCTTTATTACATCAATCAGCAATATTTTATTGAGAGCAATAATTTCTTTATCGATATTATTTTCTGGCGGCGGTCTCCGAGGACCATGTCCAATTACTCCAGCGTGAAATACTGAAGAATGTTTCTGAGCTAACATCGTACTCGTAACCTAAGTAGAATAAGATTCATATAATTCTCAATAACAGTTATTAATTCTTAAATATTTTTTAAAAGCATTACCTGTTTGTGGTTTTGATGCAAAAGTAATGTTTCCTCAAACTTTGGTTCAAATTTTTCTTTTGCACCGAAATATTTTGCAGGATTATTATTGATACTATGTTCCAGAATTTCTCTTAGAGCTAAAACTCGAGCACATGTTGAATAAAAAGTTAAATCTTTTAATAAATGACAAACGATCTTCACACCCTGCTGTTTTCGTGTGATGTCTAAAATTTAGAATTTTATCGAAATTGTATTTATAAGTTTTGGATAAAAAAGAGGCTAACTGAATACTTACCATCTTCCGTTATGCATAAAAAGAAATACTGTATCACAGCTCTCGTTAATTTCAAAGTGAGTTCTACATTTTGGGCAAAATTATCTTTTTCAGGCATACTAAATAAGTCTAACATTTTAGCAATATCATTAGCCAAATCAAAGTCAGTTGTTTTTGTTAACAGAGTGGAGATTTGGTGCAGATTGGATTTTATAGCTTGAGTTATCATTTTTGACCGGAGTACTACTGCCTTGTTATAATTCTCCCACCTATTAAGCAAAGTTATACAAATGTATAAAAAGTATAACACAACTCCTTTGATGTACTTACTTTAGCAATATTGTAAGATTTTGAAAGAGTTGTCTTGTTTCTTGTTTTTCTATAACATTTTTGTAGTTTATTTCTCTAAGTGCTTGTTCAACTACTTGTGTAAAGTAACTGCAGCTGGCTAATACATTTTCCGTTTCAGACTTATTAGAAGGAAATAATACAATGTTATTAGAAACAAGCCGAATCAGAGCGGCAAGATGGAAAGTAGTTACAGCTTTGATTAACATATACGATGCTGCAGATATTAACATATTAGGATTTTGACTTCCAAGAAAACATAGCAGCCTGATAGCTGTTTGAACTCGCAGTGGATTTTGATTTAAAAGTAATGGTAATATTAGTGGAAATTCTTGTTTGACTGAATTTAGTAAGGCAATATTTGCAGATTGTGGTCCATGCGTCCTTAAAAGTAGATCTATTTCTTGCAATACCAACTCTAGTATCTCAGAACATACGCTTTTTACACTTTGAGCAGCGTTAACACTATGATACCCAACATTACTTGTATTTAAACTTGCATCTATTAAAATATTTATTAGCTGAGATGCTCCTTGTTCACATCCTAATATCAGGTGAACAGTTAGATCTATCAGGGCTTCAGGTTGATCATCAAAGTATTTGCACCAGTCTGAGGCAAATAAAGCTAACTGCGGGATTATATCTGGCTTTACTACAATAAAACAGATAAATTATATTTTATCTCTATAACATTAGATACATCTACTTACATGTTAGTAATACATCGCTAGTTATTGCTTTTAAAAGAGTTTGTGAAAGAGAAGCCAGATTTAAAAGAAATGGAACAGTAGCCAATTTTTGATTCTTTGTATCCTCATCAATATTTACATCTTCCTGCAGACTCCACTAAAAGTATTATTGTTGTTGTTATTATTATTACTAATATTATTATTAAATGTATTTTGATAAGCATCAGTCAACATTATAGTATGTAGAACAGTTTTTACCTTGAATAAGTCTAATAATGCTGCTGTAATATCTTGAAAGTGACTACCAGCCAAATGGCCCAGAATTCCAACTACTGAATTCAATTTTGGATCTTTAACACTATGTTCATGGCTCATTGCACAAAAATCTTTCAAACCACATGATAACACTCTGGTAATAACTGTATTTGGGAAACAACTTCCAACATGAGCTACTACCCAATCAAAATGAGGACTATGCAATACACTAGTATCTAATAGTGCTTTAATACAAGATCCTGTATCTGAATGCATAAGACATTGAAGACATTGAGCAGTGATATCAATTAAGGTACGGGTAGCACAACAAGACATCCATTGTTGAAGAAAATCATTAATTCCAGCATTTGCAGGTAAGTTTCCACGTTTTGCATATTCTGAAGAAAGTTTACCTATAATAAAATTAACATTATTTCTAACAAACTGACTTCAGACAATTTAATGATTGCATACCTAATAATTCTAGTGACCATGCTGAAATAATTGGTGCCCATGCTTCTGGATTGCCATTAATAAAGCTACTTAAAACATTGTGGATTTCTGCTATTATAGATTCCTCACATATTGTCAAGTTTTGATTAGTCTATAAAAATGAGATATAATTTAATAAAAATCTTTAACTGCCTCATACATAAATTTTGTGCAATCGTTGCACGATTATTAAGCTTACTTCGAGCTGACGAACATATTTGGTAACTGCAATGAAAAATACATTGCAGAAATATTCAAGTACTGCATCTCTTGTGGCAGGTACATTTCGAAGTAAAGTCAAAGCTGTTCGCGTTACATCAAGCGTGCTCGTACTATGAGTCGGCCGAACAGCTCCGGAAATAAATTTTCTAACTTCTATCAAAATGTCTTGTGGTGACAACACTTCCGTTGAATGCAACATCTTGTATTACTCTCTTAATGAAGCGGAAGATATGATTTAGGAAATATGATCATATTTACTTTTTCATGTTTATAGGGTTAAAGCATAATGTAAGAACCAATTAATTCCAGTAAAGCTTGACAATTACTATGTTTATGAAAACCATTTTTATACTTTTATTATTACTATTATTTACGTTCCTAAAGTTAAAAAGTATAAATCTAAACAAATGCGAAAATAGAATAACCTATAACGCCAAGATGTAAGATACAACAATATAACTTCTTCGTCACTCTCTTTAAATAGAGTTTTTATTTGTTGCCTGTAGGTTGCGCACTTTGTTTTGATCAACATTGGTATATAGAAAGATCGATTTTTTAATCGAAATTTTAAATTTCGATAAAGAGAGCATTTATTTAGTAAAATATTTAAAACATTGAGAATCAGTTATAGTTAGTTATAGCATGTGAGTGATATGTGTATTAATATGGAAAAAAGTGAAATGTAAGCATGTTATCAAATATAAAGTTATTTTTACAGAATTTATTATATGAAATACGAAGGAACATAAATACAAGCTTTACTGCGTTATATTTTTTTTTTGGTTTCTATATGATAAATTCTACAAAATTGAAGTTAAAATATTTTTTATACTAATCAGTTTTCGATCATGTTACCCTAATACTTTTTAAGTATAGTGAGGAAGCGATTCGATCTAAATTGTATATAATAAAAAATGAATGTTTTTATTTTTAAAAATACCGCAATGTGTAGTAAAATGCATATGCATTATTGCATTTATGAAAAAACATATTTGTGTATATGTAGTTCATTTTGAATGATTCATCTTTTTTCTCTAAGATTTTGTTCTGATTTCGGCAAAAAAGAAACGTGGTTTGTTATAATTACGTGAATCACCCTGTATAATTATAAATTATTTTATAAGCCATTAGCGTTTCCTGCATATATTCAGATTACATCTTTTTGGGATCTATTTCTCATCTGTATCTTTTCCAGTAACAATAGTTTTACGTCAATAAATAAATGTATTCACGCAAAAATATTATTTAAATACGTTTTTATAATATCAAAATTTCTTAAAAGTATAAAAATTATATGCAATTATGCAAATATGAAATGATTGACAATTAAAGTATGTTTTTGTAAAAACAATTTTATTTTATTCGTATTTTTAAACATTTGTTAAATAGTTAAAATATAATCGATACATTTAGCATACAATACTTTATCAGAATTGCACAAATAATAATATATAAATGTAATTTTCTTAAGAAATATAAAAATTATTAAATAATGTATTTTTTGTATAGGCAAAGGAGCAATTCAGCGTCTTTTTTTTTTTTCTTGTTTTCGTGGTCTATGAGGTCTCCTTGGGGTTACTTGAGGACTATTTTCCGAACATTCTACATCGCTTGGGTCATCCTGTTATTAATTCATAACTTCAGAATATCTGTAAGTCAATTAAATTAATCATAAGACATATATATAATACCTTTAAAGCAGCTATACCATCAGAAGGGCCTGCTTGATAAACCACTATTGCCAATAGACATATAACTTGGAATACTGCACCAATATATAATCCAAACCTTAACAATTGTTCAAATAAAGTCTCTTCTGCTGGGAGTAAAAGTCGCTTTAATTGTGGATCAGTGTCTGCCATTTCCAGATACTAAAAAAAAAGGAATGATTATCTCAATTCCTTTAATCTAAGAAATAAATTTTTATGCTTCAACAATATTTTTTAGGAACACATAAAACATTAATACTATTAGATTAGTACAACCGATATTCCATAAGCCTAATCTAATTTCAATTTACAATGGCTCATAAAATTCTTTGAATATTCTTACAAACTTTATATATATGTATATTTTACAAAGTATTTTGGAATCTCATTAGCACTGTAACAAGACACAACTATTGTGATTATACTGATAAAATCTGAAATAGATCTGAAAATGTGTATAAAAATTATAAGATATTTATTGATAGCATACATTTCACAAAGATCACCAAAGTATTTGTCTGCATATTAATACATACTACTACATACATACTAATACATATAACATACTGCATACTAATTTTTCACTAAGTATATGTTTGCAATAAACGTCATTAACTCCTGCATATATTTTCGGAATGGTATCAAATTTTATTATTATAATCATATGTAATTGTGTCTCTTTACAGTATTAACGAAATTTCGAAAAGTTTCATATAATGCATGTATAGTCATACAAATTTTCTGCAGTAAGTATTCAAAAACTTTCGCGAGACACTGTTTTTATATTATTTACACTATTACTAAATTAAAAATATTTTTAATTGTGAAATATGGGTAATATTTTTAAATCGGGAATTCCAGAATTACAATTTTCATGTACAAGATACCTCTCGTTTACAAATACTCCAGATGTTTACATTTTAAGTACTATTTTTCTAAAATGTAGCAAATACTTAGAAATCAATAATCTAAGTAATATAGCGATCGGAAAATTTTCATAGCGTGCAAGCTTGACAAATACTACCAACTTTCTCACTGACGTTTATGTCAATAATTATTTAAATGTCAATTGACTTTCATCAAAATATTGAGGTATAACTGACATTTAAAAGCAGTTGAACGAAACATTTAAACGTTAATTCATCTATTAACACAACTACGTTCTATTATAAACGACACGTAGTAAATTTTGAAATTTTTATTTACTTTTTTTGACGAAGGAAAAAAGACGAACATAAAATAAGTATATGCTTACTGATTTCACTTCTCTTGAAGTTGGCAGCAGAAAGTTTATTCATATATTTCAAACCAGATGTCATTCTAAACTGACGATTCGATTTAGGCGCCAGCTACCAGTAACATATGATATTAACATCAGAAATCCAACGCGACGAAAAGTAACTACATTCTTCGTTTTCATAAATGAAAGTCAAGACGATACTCTTGCGGTGATGAAGTAACGTAATCGAAGTATTGAATCAAATCTTATTGTATATTTATCGAAAACAAGCCAATACATTTTCGAATGATTGAAAGTAGCGGGCTGATAGCAGCGCCGGAAGTTATCTGGTTTCGAGGCTTCATTGCTTGCGAGTCCGTGGATGTGAACCTTTGTTTTGTACAGAAGAATGGCTGCCATCTTTAGTTTTCGATGGATGTTTTCCGAAGAGATCGTGAATTCTCGTATTTATTGTGGTATTTAATAACGTAATAAAATTTCGAATAGTGAAATAACGTTTCCCGCGATGTAAAGAGTGTTTTTTCGTTTATTATTTAAGCTGCCCTGGTGTGAATTCCATTAAAAAATGCTTGTGTTTACATCCAAGTTTAAAGTGAGCTTCTGTATTCCTGTCATATTAAGGTAAGCAATACATTTTTATGAATTTCTATTGCTTCAAATGAGTAGAAAGTTGCAATTATCGTGACAAGTGTTCAAAATTCGATCGAACTGTCATATGAAAGACAGGTGTAATGCTCCATTCTGTTCATATTATGAATCGTTTGTGACGTTCAAATTATTTTGCATTTCGTGCCTTTTTACAAATCGCTTTCGAAAATATAAAGTACTTTTATCACCGAGAAGTTTTTCACAATTTTTATTGACATCTGTCGTGTTTTACCGCTTACTGCTGTACTTGACTTATTAAAAAAAAAAAATGTCTACATCGCAAAATTTCGATTTCAGCGTTTTAAATTGATTTCGATTATAATTTTTTCATTGTCTTTTTGCAACAAGAGAGAGATTTAAAAAGTATTTGTTGATTGCAATTTTTGTTTCCGAATGGTGGCAACAATGATTAGTAAAATGGTGAGCGAGTCAGGTCAACCACATCGTACACATACTACTTAAGTTGTCTAACTTACGTGATTATTAACTTACGTGTAATATTTAAACATTTATCCTGTGTTCTTCATCTTTTCTTTTATGTCTTTACTTGAGAATTTTACACGAATGATTACTTAAAAATATCTCACGTTAGATACAAACTGTAACTATCCAATCTTTTCTACTTCTTTTTGTTAGGCTAATATGATATATTTTTGGTTTTATTCGGATTAGTAGAATTAATCGTGTATTTGCGAATTACTTTACGTGTTGATATTAAGAAATGACTAAGGAAATTGGTGTATAAATATGTAAGAAGATGAGGTTGTGTTCTCACCATTTCATGTTTTCATAATTGATTGACAAGTTTATAATTCTACTTTGCAAATATATGTATATATAATTATTATATGTCATTTGTTAAAGTAGGAAGAATAAGTAAATAAGCGAGTGACAAAATTCTTCAAAATGATTTTGCTTAGCATATTTACTTATTTCAAATGAATGAACATCAAATCTAAAATTAATTTACTTGCAGATACTGTAACGTTATATGGTATGGTTGTAATGACAAATATATTCCATTCAAGCAGTATTTTAATTAATAATGATGCATATACTGTTACAAAATTTTTCATAATTAAATGATCATCTTATTTTATTATAAAATACTGTTATCAAGATTTCAGAAATAATTGTTTTGAATACATTTGGTACATCCCAATATATACTAGTACATTGATATATGATATCATAAGGTTATAAGACAATTTTTAACAAGTTTTTATCAAATTTACAAACGTATAATACTGAATAATTCATAAATGTTATTTAATGGTCTCAACCAAGCGAAGAAAGTTTGTATATTGGAAACTATTTCACGGCGGGAATGGAAAAATCAGCCAGGCGGCGCTGGTTTCTCTCCCAGACGGCCATATTGTTGCCCCCTCCCTTCTCCCGTTTCTCTGTCTCTCTTTTTTTTCCCTTCTCGTCCGTTGCACATATATATAATATACAGATGTGTATGTATGTACATACGTATATCTTTCCTTCCTCTCTTGTTCCTTCATTTACTTTCATCGACCACTGTCATTTTCTTTTTTCTTGATCTTTTCGCGATCCCTTCCAATTCCCACTCTTATCTCCTATTTTCTTTCGCCACTTTTCTCTTTCGCAAAATTCTTCGCATCTTTTTTCCTGTCATGTGAAATTCTCATCCGTATCTTACTTTGCGTCTCGAGAATTTTAAATTTATTAATATTTTTGCGATATTCATTTTAATCAAATGATCGAGAAATATTCAATGTATCTCATCGAATTGGATCTAAAATTTTGTTAAATCAAGTTATGGCAATCAACCGAAATTGATAAGATATTATTATGGAAAAGTTGATCTTTACACATATATAAATCTCTCGAGAGTTGAATGGTTTCTGTTTGTCAGATCAAGTTATGTGTACGGGAAGGAAGTCGCTCGAAGTGCTTGTTATAAAGTCAAATTTGGAATGCTCGTAATAGGGTACGGCACGAGTGCAGATATGGTGCTTGTGGGTAGCTGTCAGTAACCAAAAGTGTCACCACGAATTTCCTCAGTTGGCTAATCGTGATCATTTCCTCCACTTTTATCTCTTATAGGATACAATTTTCAACTAATTATATAACATTGCATATTTTATCTGATTTTAATGACCTTGAAATGCACTGTCAATTTTCAATGAATCGATTGATATATAGAATGTTGCACTTTATTCTAATCTTCAATTGGTCAAACATGTAACAGATATATCTACCGTCATTGGAAGACTGTTTACGGAACAAAAATTTATATAATATGTTATTAAATAATATAATAATAATAATAATAAATTGCTATATAATTTAAAAACTAAAGCAAAGCTGCGGTTCGGGAAGAAGTTGTTCAGTATGTTGATCTTGACATCATTGTTTAATTGTTTTCTTTAAATTTATTTTTCTATACGTTAGGTATATGTTAGGCCCGATATATCTTTGTAAAAAGAAAATTTTTCTGTGGACTCAAGTGTTTGAAAACACGATCGAATCGTTGAAACAAGTTGAAGCTAAATCGATCGAATGCGAACGGAAAGAAGACAGAGGTTTAAATGCTCGAGCTCGAAATTTAGTTTGGTGAGGTACGCCTCTGGTGGTAGCATTTGCTGGCTACGAGGTGAAATCGTATCGACCGCAACCAAGGGAAGTTCGCGCGCAGTGACGGGCACGCGCGACATATACAATACATTACATACTTTATTCACAAAAGAATCAGAAGAAAGTCATTCGAAAGATTCATCGTTTCTTCCATCCAAACTAGAATGAACTAGAAACTTCATTTGTATTTCCCTATCCAATTAAATTTTTAGTTCTTCCTTATTCTTATATCTTTTTCCTATGTACAATATTTAAGGGTTTAATCATGTTAAAGTTCGATGATTTTTAGTTTCTCTAACCTGCCAATATCAAAGCAGGTTACTTCCAGAAATTTGGGCCATATCGTGTAACAATTGTTCATGTTTTTATTAAAACAATGGTAACGAATTTGTCAAGTTCGCTGCTAGTGTTCTGTCTCTCCTTCGCGACCATTACCATTGGTCAATCCTACTGACGTCATCGAGATAGATCCAATAGGACGATGTCAGTGCGTATGCACACTACCATATCGCAACTTGTTGGCAAACTGGTGGTTGGTGGCGCATCGTATGGACGAATTCATGTCATCACTTAGCAATAGTTAGGATAGATTGTATCGATTACCGGCAAGATATCTGTCGATCGAACGAATCCAAACATATGGTCCGGATAAAATCTGCGTGTGTTTTTAGATCAAGAAGTTTGGAGATTTCTTAAACTTTGGAGTATTTAGTCCATACATATTAGTACTAAGATATTAGTTACTAAGTAAATATTTAAAAAATGCATCTTTACTTTGTTGCCTTTAATAAAATGACATTGTACAAAAATTTTATCACGAAGCCAAGTGAAAAGAAGCTTATAAAAACAATGATTTATTTATTATATTAAATGTGTAATTGGAAACCCAATTATCAAAAAAAGCAAGATATACAAACTATAATACATATTTAAATATTCTTTATTTTAAGCTACATCAAATATAAATGAGTTACTAAAAATTGTAAAAAGATTTCAAGATTAATAAGAAAGTAACTAGCAGGGAAATTAAAATATAAATAAAGTATAAAGATCAAGTTATAAACAAGCACTCGAAGAGTTAAAAGACGTACGTTTTGTTCGCCGAGTTTTATTGCTCTTTTTAGAATATAAAGTGACCATTTAAAAGATATCGCGATCGATTTACTTCAAAGTTGATCGTTTTCGTATCAGGCGAAAAACTAGGTACATATAAAGTTACAGCGGTTTGCTGAAAGCTGCTCGAGAGCGAGACCAAACTACTAATATCCTGTACTAATTGATTTACAATAATATCTTGTCTAACAATATGAATTTCTCTTCGGATCCATTCAAAAAACTAATGTTTCGGCGAGTAAGTCCTAGTATTGATAGTATATTCGAGGTGGGAGTGATTCTATATGAAAAGCAAGTAGAAAATACAGAATAAATTTTTTTCATTCGTTTTCGAAAATATGAAGATTGAAGATTTGTCAAGAATACTTGAACTTGACTAATTCCGGAATGTATAGGGGTAAATAACCGACAGGAGGTTAGGTATATAGAACAAAATTCCTTCATAGGAAGCTTCGTTCTTGAAAAAATGAAATTTGAAAATTGATCAGTCACATTCTTACCTAAGCACGTTCGAATTCAATTTTTTTGCGAACTAGTCATTAAGCCCATAAACAGAAAAATTCTATTCTACATTTTTCATTTACTTTCGCGTGTAGAGTAACGCCTGATGATTGTTTACTCGCATCCGTTTGGTAATTCGCCAAATTCATGCGTGCTAAAGAAATCTGCAAATTCGATTTTTTCGAAAACGACGAATGAAAATATTTACTCTATATTTTCGGCCTGTTCTTTCATGTAGAATCATCCCCGTCTCATTTGTACCATCAATACTGGGGCTATATATAGCTATAGTAGTTGCACGCATCTGGTTAATTCCACTGGAAAATCAAGCGCAATACCGAGACCAGCGACGATTTCGCAAGATATACGCCGCAAAGAACCGATGCATTTCTTCGGGATGACATCACAGTATATTAATGGTGCTCGCGGTTACTATGGGTTACGACGTATTCACACGATAAACGGAGGAGCGTGTACCGTGGCAAAAGTCTTTGCTGTTGACAGAGAAATACAGACGTGCTGGGTCAGCCGTAAAATATATCTCATGAAAGTAAACCATTCTCGATAATTCCTCATCACAGGTGAATCGATGCATTTCCCTTAGCTTTATGTTTTCTACGTTCGGGATAGAAGTTTATCGTATACGATTACGATTGCATAAAATTCCGACGTGATAAGGTTGTCCCGCGCGCGTGGTTAGTTTTATCTGAAGCGCGATGAAAAAGATGTTTTAATCCGTTCTATCGAATAGCGAACGCGCGAATAGTTTCCGCGCGGAGATAGTTCTTTTTGCGCTAGGAAGAGATTATGCAATCGTAGAAGTGGATGAGGACATCTTTCGAAGAAAGAGATAAGGAGAGAGAATTTCTAAGCATCCAGATCGACGATACAACGAAATGTGTATACATAATAATAATATTTAGTCCGGTTTGGAGCAGACTCGCAGGCTCGAGGGCGAGAAAGAGAGAAAGAAAAATGCACGCTTCTCGGTAACCTTGGTTTTAATAGCGGAGGTGCACAATGCTGAATCTTCGTCTCTCGTCCCCTCTTCCAACACTCCCACGTAATGCACAGAGCCGCGTTACGCGTTCGATCTTTCACGGCTAACGAACGCTTTTTCAAGATATTTTTATCCATCGATATTTCTTACTTTTCATAGGAATTCCAATTGAATTCCCGGATTTAAACCTCGGCCAATAGAGGCTGATTATCGAGCAATGGGATGATTTCCAATCGGTTTAGCGTAGATGGGTCTTTCTTTAACCATAGTGCGGTCGCATTCCTAAGTGATTAATCCGCAGAGTTATTCGCTATCGCAGCTGTCGGCAAATAGAACGAAATTGTCCGCGGCAATCTCTTCTAGCCAATTCTCGCGCTCTTCTCTTGTTAACCACCGATCGAGAAGTGTTAGAAAGTTTAAATGATTCAAGATTATATTTTAGTTAATTAAGAAACAAAGAGGAAAAGAGAGATTTATCAACAATAGTGGCTCGCAGAAGTATTCGTACGCTCGGCGATACTTTTTATGCGCATATTATGTGTTTTATATGAAACATTTTGAAATTTCATTAGTGCTGTAATTACACTCAACTATTGTGGTTATATTGGTAAAATTTTAAACGACTCTGAAAATGTATGCAGAAGTTACAAGATTAAATAAGATAAATATTTCGCTGATACCACAAAAGTATTTAAATAGGCAATCATTCATGATATTGGTAAGTAAATTGCGACTTTTTATGCAAATCCGTATCTTTGGCAATATAATTAAAAACGTAGAACCTCGCTGGAAAATTGTTTCACTTGTTAAATATTATAGAAAGCACTATACTTTTGATACTCTATATGTTTTTTGATATCATGTGCATTCTGTACAATTTTGCACCTTCGAATTTCCTATAAATGCATAAAAATCCGCAGTTTATTAATAAGTCTTAGCATTCACTGGGACCATCTTTAACACTTTTTATATACTTAAAATGATTATTCATACTGTATACTAATTTTTTACTAAACATATGTGTGCAATAAATATGTTGTAACTTGTATGTATATTTTCAGATTGGATTCAAATTTTGCCAATATAATCTTGGCAATCGTGTCTCATTATAGTGCTAATGAAATATCAAAATGTTTCATGTAACACGCACAATATGCACATAAAAATTTCCTATGGGAAGCGTACGAATACTTTTGCGAGCCACTGTAGAAGAGGGTTCGTAGTAAAATTTGAAGAGGATAAAGAGCAGCAGTTTCGTGGAAACGCCAAGCCATCTTTTAGAAGTTTGCCGAACGACTGCGATTCCCGTGGTGGTGTGTTGCATATCGACCGCCGCGAAAGTACGAAAAGGGATTGCAAAACTGCGGCGCGGCGCGCACGAGCACATTCGCAGGCCTCGTAACGCTCCCATTCATTTACATGCATGATCGAGCGGAGTGGCACGAAACTCTCGCGGAATGGAGTGCTTGTTCTTTGCGCAACAACCATCTTCTTCATGAGTGCCGTTTAAATCCCTCCTCGTTCCCTGACCATCTCTTGCCTCATGCGTTTCTTAATTTTCTGGAATTATCCACGTAACGGTCCAATGTACTGTCTACGTAATAGAAAAAAGGAGTAGAATTCCGAGAAAGAAACGGATATTCTAGAAAGTTAATCGTGGAAACATACTATCGCGAAAGAAAAGCTTCGTGCAGTGGCATCTGTCTCGAGCATAGTATTGTCTCGTATCTCGGTTTACTTCTACCAGCAATTTCTCCTTCGCCTTTTTCCACTCTGTCTCTCTGATTCTCTTTCTCCTTTTCTTTCTCCGCGTGATGTTGTGTGCGCCGCGTTGTCCTCCTTCCACTCCGCGCCGATCTGCTGTGAACGTAGCGAAGACAGCGCAAATGTGAAGAGAGGACAGCGCGATACCGGTTATTGGCGGGGAACTGGCATATTTCACCGAGTGTCCGGCAATCAGGCCTTTGTATACGGCTTACTGTATGTTACACGCTCGTGCTCTGCCTTACCAGGGAGGAACAGAGGGCAGAGCGAAAGATGGACTCGCAGAAAAACGGGCTTGGATGGGGATAAAGAGAGAGAGAGAGAGAGAGAGAGAGAGAGAGAGAGAGAGAGAAAGGGAGAGGAAGAGAGAAGTCGAACGTTTATTTAACGGCGTAGAACTAGTCGTAGGTATGGTTAGTATCGTCGTTGGTGGGAGGTCGTGTTATGGTCTCGCTGCTTTTCTTCGATTCTACGCGTATTTCGAGTACGGTTTGAACGAACGATGAGAAAGTGGATGGAATTAATGCTGCTTTTAAGGGGAGAAAATCAACGTCATTTTTCGACGGGCATAAGCAAAATGGGAAGCATGCTAGAAAAAGAATCGGTATGGACGGGATTCTTTGCATACGTTTTCACGGGAGATCGAGTCGCTTAGATTACTGGCATCCCCCGTATAACATGGTAGTACGTAGTTAAGTTCCGAAAATATGCCGTGTTGTACAAAACAGAGAACGGATACAAAGATAAGATTATATTCCAAAGATTAACAAAAGTATAGTAATGCTTATTAAAACAATCAATAATTAATCAAAAGTTTTATGTATTAATATTGCATAATATTTTCTTTTCCATCACTGCTAAATATTATTAAACGACGTTCGTTAATCTATGTATGATTTCTATTTTTGTTAGTTGTAAAAAATGTTATCGATTGTTTATCAGAAAAGCTTCGAACTGCTGCTTCCCTATAGCACAAAAGCACTCAATATTCTACAAACTAAGAATGGATTAAAAGTTTGAATATTCCAAAATTGCGCAAATCTGAGACATAACACATACGCTGGCTCCAATGAAAGATATCGAATGACGGTGCTTACAGTTAAAAATTCTGATTACGCGCCAGTTTGGAAGAATTGCCCAATCCTCGAACCGTGCTACAGCGAATCCGTGTTGTAAAAGCACCGTGTTGTACGGTTGATACCTGTACCCGATTATCGAATCAAGAGTTAAAAAGAGAGAGGAATCGGGGTATCATTGCTAGTTTCATCCGCACGATTGCTTACAATCGGACTGGTTACATGGCAGTAGAATGCGCGTTCCAACTGCGCACGGGTTGCTGGTGAGAGCAACGCCGTTTTCCTGCAACGTTGAATTGCCTGCCCTGTGGTTGAGAAGGGGTCAGCGGAAGCGTCAAACAACTTGTTGGAGACGCTGTCGACCCATGTCGAGTAACAATGCTCGATTGATAATATTGTAAACAGCGTAATATCGTACCCAACGAGTTTGCTTTCTGCTGCCGCCGATACGCGATTCTTCGATAATTTGCAGCGGGGAAACAAAACTAAAATAGCGAACGACGTTTTATCTGGCTGAGCTAGTTGGAGAAACTGATATAATAGCTTAACGGGAGCAGGTAAACTAGAATGGCAAATATCCGTGGATAGATGTGATCAGGGATGGGAAAGAAGCGAGATGGTAGGACGTGGAAGGAGAGGTTAGCATCGAGCGATAATCGTTCAGGAATAATTTTGGTTCGTATCGAATCAATGCAAGGGTCGAGGTACGCCAAGTAGGTCGCCACAAATCCCATTGCTGCCAACGTGACAAACCAGCCCGTGCAGCGCTGCACGCTCGCGCGCGGAACCTCGTTAACTTCGCGACTGGTGGAAACATCGCGGCAAAACAGCGGCCAGAACACCCGCCGTTGTTACATCGACGATAGTTGCTTCGCTGCTGTGACCACCCAACTAATCCTTTACCCTCCGGAAAAGATACACTGCCTTCGCAATATTATCAAGTCTTGCGCAGCTGCGTAACAGTCGTCTATCTAGCAAAGATGTTTTCATTTTTTTTTTAATATTCCTAATTGTTTAATGTAATTGAATGCATCTTTTTAGGAACAAACAACTGTTGCTTGTTCGGATATACACATCAGACAAATTTCAACTCCATTAACAACCGATAAATCTTACGCGGAAATAATAAAATCAATCACTAATCAAGCAGAGCAATTGCACAAGAAGAGAAACAATTAGACAGCCTAGGTAAACTAGAAAAATTGGTACCAAACTTAACCAGGCGAATTGTCGATAATGTTAAAGATACCTTGGTTAATCCTTGGACTGTTGATAAAACCTAGCAAAAGTCTTAAAGTCTGATATGTAACGAACGAGGGGGGTACAACGAATTCAGAATTTTGGATACATTTATTCGGTATATTGTACCATAGTTTGTGGCTGTGAATGTTTATATAACCTCGTGAACGTAATTAGCAAAATGAAAGGTAAAGAAAGGTTCGCTTGGTTTACTAAATATTATAATAAGTGCGCTATTTTAAATATTTGTTATATTTCTGTAAATTATACGTATTGCGTGGACTCTTGAAATTTCTCAAAAACGCGCAAACGTTCGCAGTCGGTTAGTAACGTGTTATTCTGTCCATAGCCGAACTCAGGTTGACCATGTTCGAAGCATTATCCATTTCCAGCGTTGGCTGTGTGACGTACGGTTTAAATACTAAAAAGGTTAACATCGAAAAGGCTTTTGTCGATATGATATTTCTAGGAAATCATAGCTACACACGGAAGGGAAACCTAGAAAACGCTCTACGTTGAGGTACTATTCCGTAGGATGATTGAATATTTTATAAGACTGTGTTATTGCCGGTGAAATGTAAATTGCATTTTACGAAAGTGCATCGCGGTACGTTTATTAGCCAGCTCGCGATGGAACGCAACCGCCGAAGCAAAGTTTATATTTAGCTACGCGAATATAGTTTTGTTTCTGTTACAATGTGTGCAGTTGGTTCTGGCAATTTCCCTGATTTCGTAGCATCTGAAATAATACTGCGTTCCAGCGGTTCTCGGCGCGTCCTAAGCGAGTACTTAGAAAAATGCATTTTTCAGAAAGAGCGAGGACTGGCAAGGGAGTTGCCCGGTGAAACGGACGATGAAAACTATCGAAATGCCTTCGGAATTTCGCAAGATTCGGTTAAAATTAAATCGAACGTAGCGCACAACGAGGAACTGCAGAGTGCATAACCTCGGTTAACAGACGCCTGCGTGGTTGTGCGATGAATGCTGAATCCCTGCATTTGGCGTTTTGACAGTGCCGATAACGTCGTTACACTGCAACCAGTCACATGACAGCTATGTAGCTGTGTAACGTACGATGGCTTTCGTCAAATCGACCACGACAACACCCGATGAATCGGCGAATCGAGGGTTAAACTTGATCCCGTACACCATGTAGATCGAGACATCTGAGCCGGAGCGTGGCAGAATTTACTGGAAATGCATGCTGCTGATTATGTGTACATACAATGACTCACGAAAGTATTCGAACGTTCTCAGGAACTTTTTATTATATATAGTATACAAAACATTTTGGGGTTTCATTAGTAGCGCAACGAGACACAGCTGTCATTATTATATTGGTAAAATTTGAAACGAATCTGGAAATGTATACGTAGAGGTTACAAGATATTTATTGGAAGCATACACTTTATAAAGATCACCGAAATACTGAAACAGACAAGCGTTCATTGTAATAAGCCATCATACGTAATGAGATCATCTCCTCCATTAATTGTATACTTAAGGCTATTGTTCATGCTGTATACTAATTTTTCACCGACAAAGAAAGTTTTAGACCTGATCCTCGCGGATTTCAATGAAATTTGATGCAATGATGGGTCTGCATGTGAAATAAACGTACATATTTCTAATTTTAGCCTCGGATGGCCAACCAATTATGAGAAAAATGGATTTACTCCGATGCAATTACATAAAATGTAATTTATTTTATTAATGTAGTTATTTAATCAGAGTGTTAATTGTAAGAATGATTTACACGTTAGAGTAAATATTATAAATAAAACAATTAAAATACTTACATAAATTGAAACAATATAATCTAAAAATAAATATACAAATAATTTGAAGTATACAAAGTAGGGTAAAGTATTATGTATATTCCAGTTTTTTAATAAACTGTTTTATTAATAGATAAAAAATAATATTTATAACAGAGAAGACACGAAATAATCCAGGCTTCCATAATTGTAACGCTAAAGGTAATTGTTCTGAAGTAAAGTTCTTCCAACTGACTGCAAACCCAGGATAAAAAATTAGAACCCCTTTACGCTTGCAGCTACATCACAGTCCTTAATAAAGTTCAATATCTCAGTTCCAATATCTGGCGATATGCGATTTTTTTCCAACTTTAAATGCATTTTTCTCATAATTCTCATAAATCTTTCAGATTCTCATAATTTGTTCAAAATTACAAATGTGCTTATTTCACAGATAGAACTATCGATGAAATCTGCGACGACCAGCTCTGAAGCCTCCCTAGTAAGTGTATGTTTATACATTTTCAGATCGGCTTAAAACTTTGCCATCATAATCATGGTATTCGTGCATCGTTGCAGTGCCAACGAAACTTACGTAAGTTCCGTGTATTTAATGCACATAATATGCATATATATAAACAACAATTGTATGCTGTGTTGGAATACTTTCGTGAGCCACTGTAAATTGTAGATGAAAGATCGCGTTAATCATAGGAAACCACACGATCCCATTTTCCATCGGTAAATTACGAATTATACGTTTTTGGACGAAGCTCTATTATTTGTTTTCGTCAATAAAATTGGATACTGCGTTTCCTTCGTGCGACGCTAATTAGTTGCAATTTCTTTCTTTTATATCAACTTATTTCTAAAAAGCCACGGCCAATTACCGTCGAAACTACCTCTTTTGAGAATGCGGGGACAAAAGCCTGGGAAACGACCATACTGCCGTTAATGGTTTTCAGTAGTAGCAGCACGTGCCACTGACAATGAGTGCGATAGAAAAGGTAGCGTGCGCATCGAACAAACTGCCTCCTATTTACGCATTCGTCACGTGATCCTGACTCTAGTTTCGTTCGCCGTGGAATTTTTCATTTTACGACATCTGTATATTTGCGTTACCTCATCGAGTAATTAGCAGTATTTGGTTTGTAAATTAAACAAGCGAACAAATAAAGAAAGAGGAGAAGACAAGACAACGATAAAACATGCTGTTCAAAGTTGGAAGAATGAAAATTACGATTACGCTTAGGAGCGTAAAAAAATATATAAAAAGTGGACAAACGATAACATCGTTATGCAAAATGGTCTTGATCTTAGCTCGCAGATTATCCTTATTGCTTCGGCTGATTTGCGATATTTGCATACGATATACAACCGCTCTTCCTTACATTTATAAGTCGTATTGAATTAAATACTAGGGCGATATTTATTAACTTAATGCCATAACTTTTTGTAAAAATCCCAAACCACCTTCCACGCTTAACGAACGACCGCGTTGCTAATAATTCCACGATCGAATTAATAATATGTTAGTTAATACAGCGCTGATCTTGAACGAGTTCCCTTTCCAAGTTAAAATTCATTTACGATCAAGCACAAATCTGTATCGCGTAAAAGCGACCGATTGATTGCCGCTGTATTTTCGGAATTTTAGACGACAGTTGACATTTTTCTAAAATTGCGAAGCAGGAAAACGGAAGTAAAAGAAAAATACGTACACGCTCTCTCACTCTTAGCTCGCCTCTCCTTCACTTTCCCTTGCATATTTGAAAGTATTTCCATATTATTTGAATACGTTATATTTTCTCTTTTATCGATGGTTGCACGAAACGATTTCAGCTCGGCGATAACTCCCACCTCCGCGCCGTGGCCGGCCAATGCCTCGTGTCTTTTATATCCGATCGGCTATTTACGCAATTCGAGTTCGGTGGAGGATATTGACAATACTAATTTATTAGGTGCGCGCGTCGTACACGCAAGGTGGTAGACACGCAGGCACATTTGGCGCAAGTTCAGCCGCACGTGCGGACTTGACACGAGCTGGCAAATGCGTATCGCACTGCTCGTAACGTTTCTTCAAAAGGAATCAATCTTCTTGCCACTTCCGATATCGTACGCAACGATCCCGGTTTGTTGCGTTTTCTATTCTGTTTGCTTAGGATACACGACTTTTTACGGCCGGGAAACTCGGTTCTCGTTGGAAGAGAAAAGTGCAACACCAAGTGATTCATCGTTGTTCGTACGATTGCGTATTGCGTCGTTTCCTTCGCAGCTGTTACATGCAACGATATTTTAGCAATGGCGAATTTCCTAACAGGTCGCAATAGAATTTCAGTGTATCCCCACCCCTTTTCATTATCTTGTTGTTCGTCTTTTAATTATTTTAAATGTATGAATCTTTGTCAAGGACAGTCGGCGAACCACTTTTAATACCTTCAAGTGTTTACTCTGTATAATTACAAGTAGACTGCGGATTTTATGCATTTATAGGAAATTTAAAAGTGCAAAACCGAACAGAATGCACGTAATATGAAAAAATGTATAAAATATCCAAGTATAAAGTATAGTGCCTTCTGTTACGCTTGGCAGGTATATTTGTATTTTTCATTATATTCTCAAAAATATAATAATAAATAAATAATAGTTTGTCCGAATAGCGTACGAACGATCTTAAAAGCTTACAATTATCAGCTTACATTAAATATTCACGTAGAATAATACGTTACAGTATCGTGGACGAATATATTGGTAAATTACTCGAATATTAATATTATCGATGGTTTACTGCATAAATTACGTTTGCTTCTTGGAAAATTGCAGTTTTTATTACATTATTTCTTGATATTTTCGTTGTCCTGTATAAAAGTTATTATATCCACTTCATAGATTTGTCGAAAATAATAATTTTGTTTATTGCATCCATCTTGATCATTTTATATTCCTAAGAAGCATCGATGCAAAAAATATGTATTTAATGTTTAAGACTAAGTCTCTAGAAAACGCTAAAGGTGAACAATACAATATTTGTGCAGTAAGCCGTCGACGTATTAATTAATTAGTTTCAAGTATATTAAACTTACGATTAGTATTATTTAATGGTGCATACTTTCATACGACTGCTAAAGTTTGATACTATGAAAGTGAAATGTGTAGAGTCTGATAAAAAAAAGAAAAAAAGGAACACTTCATTAGAAAGTAACGATATGTGCAAATACTTTTCGTAGCCACTGTATATGAATTTTGTCAACGATCGTCGGTGAATGACTTTAATACTAAACAATGGAAGACACGATAATTAAACGTATTAAACGCTTTCCATCGATTCGCGGTCTAATCTAAATTGATTTTATCGCGGAATTCCGAATCGGTTCCGAATATCATTGTTAAACGCGATTAGAAATTATCATTTCGATCATTTTTCCCTTTCTTGTCTCAATATTGCCATCGTAATTACATACACTGAGATAATTAAATACCGCTTGATTCCTTTCTCCCCATTTTCTTTTCTTCGTTGCTAAGTATCTCAGTCTTCGC
The DNA here is from genome assembly GCA_014737475.1 of Bombus confusus. Taxonomy (NCBI): domain Eukaryota; kingdom Metazoa; phylum Arthropoda; class Insecta; order Hymenoptera; family Apidae; genus Bombus; species Bombus confusus. Next base: position 540,523 of record JACXIV010000134.1, read on the forward strand.
GATACCGAAACAATCGTGAACCGGTTTGATAGATCTTTATACGGATTTGTTGGAAACGATCTCTATTAAATAAGCATTAGTTCCATCGAACGATTGGAAGGGAACGTCCATGGCCACGTTATGGACGCTGAATAATTTATACTTCTTGAGAGATGTTTGGATTAGGGTACGTAGCCAACCGGACAGTCATTAAAGACACATATCGCTCTCCTAAAGTTATCGTCGAATTTTTCAAGGATTCTTTTCTCAGAACTCGTCTGCGCTGAAGCAACATGCGGCGACTTTTTCAAAAAAACTTGAAACAGCGACAAGAGATTGCTCGATGGTGCTTCAGCGAAGACGAGCCCTTACACTATACGTTTTGCTCAACCGAATGTCGTTGAAAACTAATTATCGACATGGACTTACTATCTCAAGACTAACAAAAGAATCGCCGATTATATGTTGCAGCCTATGGTTCAGAATCCTCAAATAGCGGAATCGAAGAGCGTGGTATCCCGTCAATCCGGGCGAGGATAGCCATTCGATCCTAAGTCTCTCGAGTTTCCAGTTGGCGTGATCGAAAGGCCTCCAAGACGTCGACTCCGTCGGTGATCAAGTTATCGGGGGGTGGAACAGGTGGAGGTGGGGAGCAATTGTCCCCAGGGCCTGGCCCACCTCCCCCGCCGTCCCCATCCGAGCATGCCGATGCTCACGAGAACGATGGTGCCACCGCCGCGACAAAACGCATTGACAGCTTTCCACAGAGCGCTGAAACCACCATGAGCTTCGTCTTACAGTTAGGCACCGTAGAAACATCCCTTGAGAAGAAAAACTCTAGCAGCAGTCAGCCGTCCTCGTCGGTGAATGAGGAAACATCGAACACGATTGTTACCGGAACCGACGATACCGGCGGCAAAACACAGATCCTTCAATGCTTGGAGAGTGCCGCGGAAATTCCAACTGGTCATGTTATTTCCTTTTCCACTGTGAAATCAGTTAGCGTTACCTATCCAGTAGCGAAAGCCGTTAGGGAGGTGCAGAGAATCACTGGACCTCAAACGAATACCACCCAGGTGCTGTCGACTCGCGTCATCTCTCAAAAATTACCGTCGTCTAGCCATCAAACACAGCCCGCGCCTTTAACGCTAAACGCATCCTCCAACGTAACCCATGTTCCGGTAAATACTCAATCTTTACCATCGCCAGGTAGCGGAGTAGCACATGTGTATCCTTTGCAGCATGCTACAGTATCCACGCAGAGCAAACAACAAACTAGGAATCAGGTGGTCGTCACCTGTGAGGGCAAGCAACAACAGCAACAGACGACCACGATATCTAATTTGCAGGCTAGCATGCCTTTAAAAGTCCAACCGGTCCCTTCGCAGCTTGTCGTAAGCAACAACGCGGTTAGAGCCATTACTACCGCGACTTCGTTGCCCAACATTCAAAGGATACACGTGAAAACGCAAAATCTCGTCGGACAGGGTCAGACAGTTAACTTGCAGAAAGTAAAGGCTGTGACGAATGTCAGTCAAGGGGTAACCGTGCAGAGGAACTCCGTACCTAGGATACAGACCTCACAGAAGAACCAAATGTCGTCGACTGGTACCACTCAAACCACTCAGTTTGCTGTTAATCAAGTTACGAACAGTACCAACGTACAGAGAGCCCAACAACAAGGGAATTCGACGCTTCAAAAAGCACAAGCAAACACCGCGAACACGCAGAAAGTAGCGCAAGTCTACAATAACCAAAAGGTATCGTCGCAGATATTAAGTAGCCATTCGAATCATAAAGCACAACTACAACAGATACCGTGTAATCAACAGCAGGGATTACAGAAATTACAGGTTCAATCGCAGAAGACCGTGACTGTGCCTAGGCAACAATCGAACGCTGCGGCGGTGAATAACGTCCAAAAATGTGGCAACTCTGTAACTGGTATGCAAAAGGTACAAGTAATGGGGCAAGTACAATGTCAGCAACAGTTACCGCAGGTTCAGAAGCACGTGCAACAAGTTCAGGCGCCGACGCAGCATCAGAGATCACAAACTGCGACGGCTTTGCAAAAATCTCAGACTGCGACGGCATTGCAAAAATCTCAGACTGCGACCACGGTTAATTCCAGCAGAGCACAATCTTTCGCGAGCGCTTGCAAGAGTAACAGCGTTCCAAATATCAATAAAACGCTCCAGAACGCCAACTTATTAACCGTAAACAAACAACCAGTCATCTCACAGCCGCAACAATCGCAGCAAGTACATATCCAAAACTCGTCCCAATTGCAACAACAATTGCTACAGCAAACTTCGCAAGCACAACAACAGTCGCAGCAACAAGTGGCACAGAAACAACAGCCTCAGCAGCAACAACAAGCGAATACGAATCCACAAACACAGAAAAGTCACAGTATTACGAATGTTCACCAAAAGGTCGCGACGATCGCCAATAACCAACGAACTCAGGTAGTTAACTCTAAGATACAACAACAACAAATGGTCATGAGAGTGGGTGTGGCGAAGAATCAAGCGCAAAATTTACAGCAGAGCAACTTGAAAAGTAATGTACCTCAGAAAATTGCGAATACGGTAAAAACTTCGAACTCGCAGAACGTCGTGCAACAGTCGTCGCATAGAAATGCGAATGCGCAGCCAGTGAAAATAATTCAGCAACAACAGAACGTCATAGGGCCACAGAATGCTCAGAAACAGCCTGGATGCATCAAAACGATACCTCCTCAAAAACCAGCTCAGAGGAATCATACGCAAAAAGTAGCCTGTATTAAGACCTCTCTAAATACAAACGTAGCTGCGGTGAAAAATCAAGGTCCGGCAACTGCGATCGCACAAAAGGCAAGCATCAAAACCTTGCTTCCTCAACAGACTGTTGCCACGAATATGTTGATGCATAAAAATCAGCCGATTAAAATACAGCAGCAAGCTATACAACAGAAACAACTTATTACAACGTCACAGTTTTGCCAGCAAGTTAGACAACAATCTGGACAAGTAAAGACCTTACTGCCAGTAACTAGCATGGAACCTCGCAAAGATGTTGAGAACAAGTTAGTGTCTATTTCTGTCACTTATATATTCGTTGATCTTTTGTTTCACCCCGTGCGCACATTCTATATCAATTGAATAATTAAATTTAATATTTTTCTAGAATCGAACCCGAGCTGCGCGAATCTAAAGAAGATGAACGTCAACAACGTCCTACATCTCCAGTTATAAGAATACCTCCCCCTTACGAGGTAACACATATATCGTAGTAAATATAACGCTGTTTAATAACAAATCTTCAGTGCAAATTTTTCAGTGTACACTGTTGCATTTTGTAGTCTGTATAGTTGTTCCTAGAACACGTAATTCTTGATTATAGTGTCTTCAGTACGTCCTACAGGATCACAATTATGGGGCACCACCACCACGAACACCGTCACCTCCGTCACCACCGTCTCATGCAAAACAGCCTATCAATGGTGCCGGAAGTTCGTCTACGATTTCTCAACATCCTTACATTTATGGAAAAGGTATGAAGTCCTACTAGCTACTCGATTAGACTCGCAATAACAATGAAAAGCTGTGTATTTTTCATACGACATTGTGTCATTCATCATAGTTGTTAGTGGTACTAATATGGACGACGATGCAGCCAGTGCTATCAGTAGCGAAATAGGCAGGGACGCAGAACTGGAAGGAGAAGAAACCGAAACTGCTCCAGAGGGTGAAGGGGATGATGAGGACAGCGTTACTAGATGTATATGGTAATTATTTGTATTAAAGAAATATATTAATTTATATTTATATATTGTATATTATATTATATATTCATATTTAAAAATTTGTTCATTTCTAGCGACTTTGAACATGATGATGGGTACATGATCTGCTGTGACCGTTGTTTGTAAGTTTAAATTATGATGTCCAAGATATTTGATGGAATTCAGCTTAGTGCGCTGCCATAACAAATGTAAATTATTGATTTCAGAGTTTGGCAACACGTTGATTGCATGGGTATAGATCGTTCTAACATTCCTGACGAATATCTCTGTGAGATTTGTCGACCGCGACGAGTAGATAGACAAAGAGCCCGTGCTTTGCAAATGCGTAAACGCGAGGAATTGCTAAATTCAGATACATCATCCGATACATCGTCCACCAGTTCGGCAGATACTGACGTTGGGGTCAGTACGATCCCCAAGAAACGATCTTTACAACAGCAAATTCCTCGACGAAAATCCGAACCACCGCAAGTAAGACGACTGAACAACAATAACAACAACAATAATAATAACGTCGCGAAAAGGCAGAGGAGAGATTCTCATCCGAGACAATCCAGTGCTGTTCGTAAAAAAGAAGCTACAAAACGAGGCCCGGGTAAACGCAAAGCTAAACGGAGAATGAGTTTGGAAGATAAAGAAGAGGAAACTCAAGATACGTGGAACTCCAACGTCGCGCCACTCAGACAGTGGATCGAACGTTACGAGGAAGCAGTGACAAATCACTATAGTCCAGAATTACGAGCCAGGATATCATCTATCAAAGTGAATGGTACACACAGCGATTTGAGACAGAGTAACATGAATGTCATTGCCACCGGAAAGTGTAGGCTCAACGTACATAGTAACAACGTTAGGGTAAGTATTTTTTCAAACGAGAACAGTTATTTTTTAATGAAAATAAGTATCTTAAAAAATTGTTACTCTTTTTATACAGTTTCTGGTAGCAACGATGTATCTCCCACCAAACACACCCGTCGTTGAATTACGAGGAAAGTATATGTTAAGTACGCAACATCGACCGTCCTATCCTCAAGGAAGGCATCATACCCAGAGGCCCGGGCCCTTTGTATTCTTTTATCGATTACCACGGGACGGAACAGAAGTCTGTGTAGACACAAGAACATATGGAAACGATGCTAGATTCGTGCGACGTAGTTGTAAACCTAACGCGGAAGTGAAACATTGTATAGAAAAAGGAACATTACATTTATATATTGTGACTACAACCGCAATTGAGAAAAATGCCGAAATTACGATCAGACACGAACAACATGATCTTCTGTTGTCGCCTAATCCAAATAGCCCCATAATGCCCATTGTCTGTGCGTGTAATAATCCAAGAGAATGTCAAATAGTGTCTCTAAATCAGTTGAATAGAAGGGGAAGTAACGGAGCATTGGCTGAGAATGCTGATGGTCGAGAACGGAGACGAAGGGGTAGACGAAACACAATTTGCGAAGACAGCGACTCCTCGACCGTGATATCCAATAATACTGTCATCATGCAACCTGCACCACCGCCGACGACAGTGTCATCGGTATCCGCACCACCAAGAAGGACAGTTACAACCACCGTAGCAACTACAGTGCGCCAAATACCTAAGGAGGAGCCGCTGACGTTAGTGCAACAGCCGCAAACTTCTCCGAATTTAAGTCAACCAATAGCGCCAGAGACTAAGAAAGACAAGAAGAAGATGACCAGAGAAGAGAGAAAGATGGAAGCTATTATGAAAGCTTTCGAGAGGCTCGAAAAAGCGGAACAAAGGAAACAAGAAGTTCAAGCACGAAATGCACAGCGGAAAGAGTCTGGAGGTACGCATAGCGATAACGAAGATAGTCATAGCGTCACGATACAAACAAAGCAAAAACAACAAAATTCCGATAGACCTTTAAGGCGGAAGAGGAGAAAGGGTAGAGCAAGGACTACTAGTACTTCTCAATCGCAAAGTAGCAGTCGAAGAACCAGATTGAATTCCGCGGACTCGGACGAATCGTCCGGAGAAGAGAGCAATTCGATGCAATCGCCACCTTTGTTGAGCCAAAATCACTCGCAAAGTCGAGATACTCCTTATCACCTGCATACTCCTGCCAAAAGTACGAACGAGAGTGTGGCTACAGCTGCTCATCAAGGAATACCAACAGCAGCTGGTTTACTGTTGGCTTTAGCAAATTCTAACGCACCTGGACCAAGTTCGCCTCCTTTGCAACAACCAACGCCAGTTAAAAGTCCAACCTGTGACAGCGGTGCAAGCAGCAGCTCCCAAAGTTCAACTCCATCCACTCCTTTATCCTCGGCTTGCTTGTTAGTCGCAGCAGCGGTTGGTCCTCTAGCCCCTGGCTTCAAATTTCCGAAAACCAAGAAAGTTCTAATGAATGAATGGTTAAAAGAGTCACCCGATCCACCGCAAAGCAATATATCTCAGATATCACCGTTACCAGCATTACCACCGGCTTCCGCATCGAATTCGATAAACCCTCTTTGCAGGTCTTCGGATTTTTCTTTACCGACGGACTCATCCGCAGAATTCTTAACACAGAGTTATGCAGCCAAAAGTTTAGCCACTCTTGTGCAGGCGGCTAATTCGGTATCTGGAATATGCGATTCACCGCCACAACGAAAACAACAGGCGATCAGTGGAAATACGGTTTGCCCTGTTTCTACGGGATCTGCTAAGAAAAGATGGTTACGTCAAGCCATTTCGGAAGAATGTGATTCACCAAATAGTCGACCGGAGAGTCCGCCGGCCAATGAAATGGTAGCTCCACCGAAGAAAAGAAGAATAGCTAGAGAAAGTTTATCGTCAGACAATTACACTCCACCCACTACACCTACTATGTTAGTCCCTGAGTCCACTCCGAATAATAGATCTTTGTGTCCTGTTGAAGTGAGTTGCTGTTTTATTGTATGTTGAAAAGATTTTTGTAAATTAATAGAAAGTTGATTTTTTAACCAAGCCATCTTTTTCAGGACGATTTCATCGAGCACCTACAATCCTCGTTGGTTGATCAGAATGAAGGTCACATGACAGCGGAATCTGTAAAGCAAGAGGTTGCCTCACACGAACACGCGAATTCAGACGAGGTCGTACGACAAAAACTTTCGATAGATATTCCACAGGATTTTCATCTTAAAACTGTAAAATCCGAGAAACATTTAGTGATAAACACTTCGATAATGAAAGAAGAGAATATCGGGATGAAGAAAGAAGAAAACGATGAAATGGATTGTGACACGTACATGCACTTGGAGTCAAAATCTTTTATCAAGAATGAATTGCGATCTGTTAAAAACGAACTGGTTGACCATGAGAAAGATAAAAGCAAGATGGAATACATTATAAAGAAAGAAGAGAATTTGGACATGGAAAAGGGTACCGTCGAGATAGTTGATCAAAACGAAGGAGACACAGAAATGGAAGATTTCAGCTCTCCAATCGCTGTTATGGAATCGGATGCAATTCTGAAGGAACGTGTGGCTGAGATGAAACTGGAATTCGGAGGTAATATGAGTGAGATGGTTAAAGTTGTAGATGATAAGTGTGATGATGATAAAAGATCCGAAGACGCAAAGTGCGAAATGAAATTTGACGACAACATGTCGATCGATGAGTTTGACGTTGAAGCTCAAATGAAGAAAATTACTGGCGACGATGGAAATGATTATAAGGAAAAAATAGACACTAGTTCGGAGAAGGATAAAAGCATGGATGGTATTGAGGGTTTGATGGAGAGCTCCAAGGAAGATTCCGAATCTGAGGATAAAGAAATAGACGATATGAAATACGAGTCGCCGTCGTTCAAATCATTCAATTTAAATCACGAGGAAAAGTTATTCAAAGAGTATGGAAACAAACCCGAACCAGAATGTATCATTGAGAATAGCATTAAAGAAATCGAACAGAGCCAGGAATCTCAGAAAATTGAACAGCCGTCCGCGTTCGTTACTTCATCCGAAGAATCCATTTTTGAGTCTGCGTCTTCCAACATGGACACAGAATCTATCACAGAACCACCAAAGATTTTTCATTCCATTCCACCATTAAGTGAACGAATTCGCAAAAAGACAGAAGCAACAAGTGCTCCAAAAAGCCAATTGAATTTTGAAGCAGCTATTATCGAATCTACCATTGATATGGAGACGGAAGATGAATCCAAAAATGGCGAACAAAAGTCTATGCTTTCGACAGCGTTAAGGGAATTGCTGGAAGCTAAGCTAGACGATCTAACAACCGAGAGTGCTAAAGCAGAAGTGATCGAAGAAAATAATACGCCATACATGGAGCCAAAGTCTGAAACTTCTGAGCAAATAATAGAGATACAAGAGTCTACAACAAAACCAACCTCTCAAAATGTTCACAATGACGAAACTCCAGTAAAAGAGGAGGAAGCTCCGCCTAAGGAAATCAAACGATTAAAGGACCCGAGAACTGTCGTTCCAAATAGTATGCCAGCTCCTGCATTTAAACCCGAAACAATCCCTCCTGTTAAACGAAAGGTTAGAATAACTATAGAATAAAATCTCTACTTCGAAGTTATTCTACCATGTGTTTCTTGTTTATTCAAAAGTAATTTGCTGTTCTAGTTGTCCATATCAGAATACCGTAAACGCAAACAGCAATCGTCTGGCACGCCTCCAGAACCTGAACCGTCAAGCGATGCTTCTACAACAGATAAGGGAGGAGCTAGAGGTAGATCAGACAGTGCGAGCAGTGGAACTTCGTCACTCAGTTCCGACGAGGAAGGTTCCAAAATCTCGTTATCTCTTGACGTACCGACCTTAAACGCATTACCACTTTTCACGAACGCGGAGGGTGAGGAAAAGAAAGGTTAATATAGAGGATACTAAGAGCTTTACAGTTAATAACAATAGTATAATAATAATAGATAATAACAATAGGTTTAAGCATTAAAAATTGTAAACTATTTTGTTAAAACATTTTATGCTCTTACAGGTGGTGAGGAAGGGACAATTGGTTGGTCTGCCGCGCCAACTTTAGTCGAACGTCAAAGAGAAAATCTTACAGAAAGATTAAAACGAGAATTTGGATTGTTTCTCAGCGACGACGAAGAGGAAAGAGCTCGCAAACATGGTAAATATTACTATTCTCTTTCGCCATTTCATTACTTTTTACATGACTGTAAATCGTTACAGGTTTAACGGCAGAGGCAATATTGAAAGCGCGTAAAACATCCCCGCCTCATCCTACTGTACCAAACACTCCACCAGGTTACCCAATACCTCAATTGCCTCCTCAACCTTATATACCTCCTCCAGGATCCGCATCCATCCATTATTCTCAGTTCCAAGCTAAACCTTGTCCCGTTCAGTACCCAAACTTCACTGTTCCACAGAACTCTTCGCAACAAGTCTATCCGAACGCTACACCTCAGACCTCTGCCAATAAACAGCCACAACAATTCTTAGTACCCCAAGCGTCTCAAGCACCGCCAGGTTCAAATCCGTATCCGCCCCAGTTTATTCCGCCGTCTACCACAGCAGTATCGATCTCCAAGTACACGCCTGTTACACCGCCACCTGGAAATCAAATGTATCCTGCATCTGGTCAGTCGCAGAAACAGTTTTATAATCACCCGGCACCAAGGTCTTAACCCACATAAAAGGTAGCACTGTCGAAAAGTTTCTAGCTGGGAAAATTTTTATTAGACTTCGTCGGATCGCGAGTTAATTTGTCGATTGATTTCGAACAAATGCGGGACTCGCAACTGGCGCTTAATTCCATTAGATTAAAGTGTTAAGTTATCCTCCTTGGCCTGAGAGAAAGGGAAGGGGGCGAAACAAGATATTTTGAGTGGAACAGAATATAAATTCACGACCTCTTCTATCTAAGGTCATTCGTGTTCTAGCAAAAGGGTATTTAGATTATATGATAAAACAATGATTCGCGCACGAAACTGACAGTAGATCAGAAGAGATTCGTGATACGAGGTGCTACACTGTTCTCTCTTGTATCAAAGACGTTTATGTGCGTACATCGTTGACTGTGAAAGAAGAAACAAGGAATCTTAACACTACCGATGGTTTCGGAGACGCACTCGATGGAATTCGCGTGGCCTAAAGTGATAATTAAGTATTTTAAGCAGAAAGAAAAGAAACCGAAGGGAATAAAAGAAGATAAAACGTAGTGTTCTCACGCATTATATGACTGTGTTTAAGGAAACTACTGGCATCTAATCATTATGGCCAAAAGTGTATCTTAAAGTGGTGCCCTAAAAAACACTTATATATAGCATTAGTTCAATTGTGGGGAGATTGTAACAAAGTTAAAATTAATCCGAACGATAATCGTGATATGCATCGATTCGGAGCCCACTTGCGACAGTCATATATACTATATATGTATACACACATACACAAAAACAGATACACAAAACGTGCATACCAACATTATACGATTTTTCTGTAAATATCATTTGCAAATATGCATAATGTAAGGATATCGAAATGTACATTTAAGTTAAAGATCGAGGGAGAGATGCAGAAAAAATTCAAACACTGTGCTGTGAGTTGCAACTTTTATTTTTATTTTTTAGTTTTTATTTTTTTCTTTTATTCTTTTCTTCTTTCTTTCTTTTTCTCCTTTTTTTTAATAAAAAGAACAAAAAAGAAAAGAGTATCAGCATGATCAGAATTTTAGGAAAAGTAAATAACAAATTCAAATGAAATGAGATCACTGCACAGTGACAGGCTTATTATCGGACAATTGGAATTTTCGCTTTTTGATTCCATTGTGACGGTAATGTCGATTCTATGGGAAGGAAACCGGCCTGTTTAGGGTAAAATTGTACAGGCCCTAGACTGAATGTTCCCAGATATCGATTTCGTCGACTCTGTACCTCCTGCTAAGAGTCTGACACATCTTTTCTTTTAAGAATTGTTCTTTTGCGCTCAAATTTTCTAATTTCTCTTCGTTGTTTTTCCATAACACGATCGACAGTACAAGATGTTTTTAGTTGATACTGAGAGGCGTCTCCGCGACAAATATCTTTTATTTGACGATCCATGGAAGTCCTGAAACTGAACATTCATTCTGAAGTACAAATCTCTTTAAGAGGCGATTTATAGAAAGAATGTATAAAAGAGAGAAAGAGTGGGAGGGAGAGAAAGGGTGGGAGGGAGAGAAAGGGTGGGAGGGAGAGAAAGGGAGAGAGAGAGAGAGAGAGGAAGAGAATATAAGCTGCAGTAAGAAAAAAAGAAATTAGTATGACAGGAGAATCGTAGGCTATTTTTTGTAAAGGAAAAAGTGAGAAAACGAATTAACAAATGCGTAGGTTGCGTGCATTTCTTTCGTTCATGAAATTTGTAAATTGTTCAAATCGTTCTTATACGAACTAAAAAAAGATACCTAATTTTTTTTTCTAAAAGTTTATTTATTTTTGTTGTAAATTTATTTTCGTTATTTTCTTTTCTTTCTTTTTAGTCCGGTGATTACTAATTTTGTTGTGTTTTTATTTGACGAATGTAAATGGTACATTTGATTAAGGACAATTCGCCCAGTGTACACAGCGGTGTAATTTAAGATTATCGTGTTGTACAAAGATTTCATATCGGAATTCTCGCGTATTTGTCGTGTGTACATATATATATATTAAATACGTTATTGAATTACGATTTCTTATTGGGAGTTCCTCGTTGTAATATGAGTTATAATTGTCCGGCTTTTGTATATTTCGCAGATTTTAAACTCATGCTTAACATTCTATTCAAAAGGAATACACACAACGAATTATTTTCTCGGTCGAAGGGAAAATTTCTAGCTGAAAAGAGTTTAAACTTTGCTGAATCTGAAGGCCATAAATATTTCTTACTTTCCGCTGATCATTTCCCATGTGCAACAACAATTACAAACATCATAGGATATAGGAAGCAATTATCGAATCAAACATTTAAACTCAATACTAGAGAAAGGATAGCATTTTGATCGGTATACTTGATGTCTAAAGAACTGACTTAGAAAACTTTTCGAGGTACTAAATTTTACTTATTCGCACAGACAAAGAAAAATAAGGTATTTTATAATAACGAAGAAGTAAGAGATTATGTACAATTTAAGATTTCGATAACAACGTGTCGGGTAAATGAAAAATATATTTAATACGTATACATATAGTTCCTTGAAGAGTTTTCACCAGCCAACAGATCGAATCTATTCGTCACCTTTTTTATGTATTCATTCAGTTTCAAACGAATGGTCAAAAAATGGTCTCAATTGGTAAATTTACGTAGTTGCAAATATGCGAGGTTTTAGCGAACGACAAAGCCACGTTTTACTGTTGTAACATGCTTAAAACACGAATTTTTAAATGCGACATTAAAGTTTAGAGAGATCTGTAACTAGGGAATAAGGTATTAAAGAAAACGGAATACAGAAGGATAAGTTTTACTGAAATCCCACTGCATTCTATGAATTTCATTAGTAATAGAAAGAATATAAAACTACAATATATCGAGTTCTTCAACTATTTACTGTCTAACTTGTGTTTATTTGGCTGCAGCTTTTATAAAAAAAAAAAAAAGAAAGTAAAAGAGAAGGAGCATAAACAAAATGATGATAAGGAGAAATACTTGCAATACGACAGTCAAGGCTATGGGGAGAGTTAAACGAGCGATATTTTTGGCATTTGGTATTCCTTTATACTTTAGCCGATATTTTGTAATAAACATGTATACTAGTGTAAGTTACTTGTGTTAACCAGGTGTGAATGTGAGATAGGGATGTGTATAAATTTATGTTCATCACCTGGTTAGCAGTACTGTGAAACTTGTACATATTTTTGTAAGATAAATTTAAGTATGGACGTCTCTTTTGAGATCTTTCGAAAGAAAAAAGAAAACATCCTTTAAGAGCCGAGTGAAAAAATCCATGTATAACAGAGAACGGCAACTGAAAGAAAAGAAACAAAAAAACAGAAGAATGGTAATAAGATTGCTTTTTGCGGTTACACACACATGCGTTCAGCTTTGTAATGTATTCTATTCGTTGTATAATTCTCTCTCTGATTGCTCTAACCTATCTGTATAATGGACATTCTGATAAACTGACAAAAGCGTTCTGTTGTTACATATAAAGATATAAGTAAACCGTGTTAGAGAGGTGAGAAGACAGAAAACCTAGTAAAAAAACTCGTTAGTACAATAGTTTCAATGTTGTAAATAAAACAGATCAATAGTGATTATTATTATTATTATTATATTATTATTATTATTATATTATATGTACATATATATATATATACACACGCGCATATATATATATATATATATATATATACATGTATATACATATATAGATATACGTATACGTATACGTATATATATATGTATATATATAAACGTATATATATGACGTATATATATAAAAGAAAAAGTTCGTCTTTATAATAGTACCGAAACACATGATTTTTTTATTTGCAATTCATTGTTACATGTATGTGCCTAGTTATTAGCCACGTTGCATTATATTCTACATTGTATAATAATTTAATCTGTACTATCGATTATTGAATGTAACAGGTTTTCCGATATCAAACTCTATATGAATATAATATTATGGCGTAACGTGTAAAGAGCTCATATTTAGGCATACATGAAATTTAATAAATCGGAATACATTTTACGAATTAACAAGTCTTAATGATCTCATTCCATGTGTATCAACCTTGATCTCTCGTCTCCTCTTTTATATCCACGTGTATTCAAAGTTTGTTTTTCGGTTATCATCTTTATTTATTTGATTCGTTATCTGATAATGAAATCCACCGTCGTATACGTACAGTGGCTCACGAAAATACTAGAATATTTAGAATACAAAATTTTGATGAGTATATTATGTCCATTACTCCAAATTATATATATACATAATTATTCCAAATTTTGGAAAGTTCATTAACATTGTCGCGAAACACGACTATCGTATGTATAATAATAAAATTTAAAACCAATCCGAAAATGTACATAGGAGTTACAAGACATTTATTGCAAACATAAACTTAATGAAATATTATTATACAGTATGAATGGCTTAAGTATACAAATAGTGTAAAAGATCGTCTCATTACATATTGTGGCTTATTAATATAGCGAACTATATGCTTAATTTATATAGTGTAATGTATGCTTCCAATAAATAGTTTGATCCGTTTCAAATTTAACCAATATAATTACGATAATAACATTCCTCGTTATAATAATAATGAAATTTCTAAATGTTTTGTATAATATATACATAAAAAGATTCTAGAAGTATTTGGGTATTTGGAGAGCTACTGTACATATACATTACATAAGTATCTGGACACTTACAGATTATTACAAACATATAAAATATGCATCAAATAAAGCTCTGTAATCTAATTTTCGTCTCTGATTTTATCTTAGGCAACCATGTACGACTTAGTAGATATTGATAAAAAAATAGTTCATATTAGCTGATATAAATAAGAAAGCAATAATTAAATGTGGATGAAAATTGCTTTTACAAAAATACCTAAGGTAATTGACTTTAAGTGTATCTATTCAACGTTGACATGTTAGAATAATTGGAATAGAAATGTGCTTCCAACCACATTCTAAAATTCTATAGATTTTAAGAGGTGTCAGCTATTTATTAGAGATAAATATGAAACGTGATACGTATATTCCTATATATTATACGTGACAAGTATATTCCTTGGTTCAATTTTAATTTAACAGAACACTTGATCCCAGTTACGCCACGAAATAAAGAATTAACAGTAGAGAAACATTCTTCTTTCGTAATATTCCAAATATAATAAAAATATCAATGTCTTAATTCAATTGTACCGAATGTCCAAATTTCTTATATATGATACTGTACATCAATTGTTGTCGGGTGCTTTGTCGTAAAAACTTTTCCCACAGAAAGAACGTGCTCATTGATCAAACAAAATATTTTCGTTTTCTAATCTTATCTATTTTTTCAAAGAGACACTTGCGAACCCGCCATTTCTGTTCACGCATTTCGATTGATCGAGTTTTGTTTACGTCACTAGTGATAATCACCGGCAATTGGCTGAGACAAGCGGCAGGCGTCTGCTATGAGTGCTAGGTATGACAGTCGACTAAGCGGCATCCGACGCGGCGATCAGCAGACGGCACAATGTCTTCGTCCTCGCAAGCTAAGTTGAACGCAACAGCTGTAGAGAATTTTCGCGAATATTTGCGGATACCTTCTGTCCAACCGAACGTCAATTACGGTAAGCAATTTTACATATTCGATCTTTAATTGTATTTTCCTGATTTATTTGCCACCATAAACAACGCGAATACTCTTTCAGTCATCACGCGTGTACCTTTAAGCACGTACGGTCATGTAAAAATTATGCACGCATATTGTGTGCCGGAATACGGACTCCGTCATTTCCTTGTTAAACAAATTACGCATTTCTGGTGTATTACGGAATTTCTAGCTTTGCACGTTAATCCTTCGCGTTAATTCACGATGCTCGCGCGTTTTCTCATGGGGACAGAAGGGATCTGCCAGTTAGCCCCAACCAACCCAACTTCGAAGCGTCGGAGACGCTATCCAGCCATTGCATGCCCCACCCTGTGTGGAATGTTATTTCTACCTCTGTATTTTTTTATCCAACTGGCGGTATGCCTCTAGACGTTTCGTAAAATCATCTCCGAACTTCTGTTTCACTTTCCGACAAAAATTTGAAATTTAACGGTTTGGATATGATCGTTACACTAGTACGATTCGTGACTGACCTAAATTACACGTAATTAGACATTCTTCTTAATTCTCGTATTGCCTTGTTTGTTTTTTTTTTGTCTGTTTAATTTAATTCAGTTTACCGACGATAACGAGTCGTCGGAACGACGATTGTGCTGTAAATATTGGATTTTATAATTTATCAAGGCAGTTACGTCAGGAGTAATTAACTGTTATATCTTCGTAAATTTCTTTGTAAAAAAACGTCAATTATAGCGAAAGATAAGATAATTTTGTTTATTACAAACAAAATAAGATAATCGATATGTAAAAGAATTTCAGAAATTCTTGCTCGAGTTTTAAATAATAGAATGATTTGAAATCTTTGTGTTAAATATAGATGTATATTAATTAATTGATACTAATTCAAAATTTTCATTTTGCAGATGATTGTGTTACATTCCTTCGGAAGCAGGCAGAATCTCTCAATTTACCTATTAAAGTGTATCATGTCCAGGCGAATAAACCAATTGTTGTCATTACGTGGATAGGAACAGAACCAGCAAAACCAGCTATTCTATTAAATAGTCACATGGATGTTGTACCTGTATTTGAAGTACGTATGATAACGTGAATGTGTTAATTTTTATTTTCTCAGAAATCTGTTGTTCCATTCGTATGGCCTACAAAGCGATTGACTTTTGTTTGGTATTTTATCAGTAAACAAATATTTTCACCATCAAACCTTTTGTTACCACGAAGTTATTTTGAGTCCTAACCCCAATCTTATGGTATGAAAAACATATTGATATGGTATGAAAGATGTATTAAAAAAATTATAAACATCAGTGAATTGACATTAGACCTGAGAAATTAATATTAAAGAAAGACCTAAATGAATAAATATAATTAACAAATAAAACCTTTCAGGATAAATGGACTTATGCACCTTTTAGTGCCTATATGGACGAGAAAGGAAACATTTATGCTCGTGGTAGCCAAGACATGAAATGTGTTGGAATTCAATATTTGGAAGCAATTCGCCGTTTAAAGCTTGCTAAACAATATTTTAAGAGAACAATCCATATCTCCTTTGTACCCGATGAAGAAATAGGAGGAGATCTTGGCATGAAAGATTTTGTACGTACCAAGGACTTCAAAGAGTTAAATATTGGTTTCTCTCTGGATGAAGGTGTAGCTTCACCTGAAGAATATTTTCATATGTTTTATGGCGAAAGAGCAATTTGGCATGTCATAGTAGAATGTAAGGGTACTCCCGGTCATGGATCCATTTTACATGATAATACAGCTGGTGAAAAAATAAGAGTTATAATTGATCGTTTTATGGACTATAGAGCTCAGGAGAAAGAAAAGTTGAAAGATCCAAAAGTACAGCTTGGCGATGTTACAACCATAAACTTAACGCAACTGAAGGTATGTAATTTTTGGGGGTTTATTGCTTAGCTTATATTTTCTCATTCACATTATAATTTTGTTTATCCATGCTTTTATCTTATATTTTGAAGAAGCATAATTAATTTGTGTTTTAAATATTACATGTCTGCGCGTTTAGGAAAATATTACACAGTGAGTCAGTTTTTTAAATTTTGAAGTTTAAAAACAACGAAATAGAATATTCCGTGTTGTACTAATAATGGAAAAATATGATTTGTTTCAGGGTGGCGTGCAAACAAACGTAGTGCCTACTTCGTTAACGGCAATTTTTGATATTCGAATTGAGCCTTCTGTCGATCACACCGAGTTCGAAGCTATGATCAAAAGATGGTGCGAGGAAGCTGGTGCCGATGTTACGTATTCGTTCGAACAAAAAGATCCCAAGATTGAGAACACAAAGTTAGACGACTCTAATCCCTTCTGGATCGCTTTTAAAAAAGCTTGTGACGATCTTAAGATAAAGTTGCAAATAGGAATCTTTCCGGGCGGAACAGACAGTCGATATATAAGACAGGTAAATATCCCCTCTATTAACTTTTTATTTGTATAAGACGGTAAACAATATTCTGTCAACTTTCAATAATGTAAAATGATAAACGAATTTTTAAAAGTCTGTTTTCTATCTCAGGTTGGAATACCTTCCATTGGTTTTTCACCCATGAATAAAACGAAAATACTCCTTCACGATCACGATGAATATCTGAACAAAGATATATTCTTAAAGGGTATTGATATATATATGAAAATAATACCAGCAGTAGCAAATATCTAACCAGATGATATTAAGTCTCTTACATCACACGCTTCTTAAAATTGTGTACCTTTATTTCAAATACCAAAGTCAAAGATTAAGATTAATAATAGGAGTTAAGAAGAAACGCAGAAGAAGTTTACTAACGTTCCTGAATGAACGAAACATATGTGCAATAATTTATAAAGATTTAGAAAGTTATATAAGTTTCAAATATTTATAATTGTTACAAAAATGTTTTTATTATTATCAAGTTGTTATTAATTGAAAAATTTATAGAAAGCCATAAGTATCTAGTGGGAGTAAATGTATTAACATGCAGTTGGTCGCGATGATTAAGGAATAACTTGGAACAAGACTGAGAGAACGTAGAAAAACGAACAAATGATTTAGAAATGAAGTGCTTCGTTGAAGAGTAACGAAAAGAAGGTCTCATCGAGAGGAACAAAACAGTACAGTCAAATCATACTGAATCAGGTATTGGGAAATACATTTATCAATCTCTCTAGTGAACTAATTGAAATCAAAATATGTTATTCAGTGTAGGAAAACAATCGATATTATTTTTTTAAGTACAAGTTATGTCGTAGAAGATCAAGCACAATACTAAAAAACAATGGCTATACTTTAACTTTTTCTATATAATTGTACGTAGCTGTATTTGAGATCATAGAATTTAATGTTCCTTATTATCTGCAAAGCGTAGAATTGCTGAAAAAAGATTTATATACATATATTATGTATACATAATGCACACATATATATATATATATATATACTTATACATAAATGTTTAAATAATTAAATATATTTTATATAAACCATGACAAGAAGTATGTCTATGGTAATTATATATTTTTATGCACAATACACAAATATATTTCTTCTTTTTCTTCTGCGCTTTACATCGCATTGACTGCGAGATCATTGACGACTCTCAAATATATGTATTATTTATTTAAAAAAATAGATATAACAAAGCTATTAATCTCGGTGGACTCAAGAATTAATATTTTGCGCAAAATTCTATGACAATTTAATCATATTGATACACGTTAGTGCTATATTTAATTCTATACAGTGCGTACAAAGCTGTTTCACAGGGTAACGTTAGCTTATGTTTTTCCACGTAAAGTCGATAAATATGTATGCGTGTGTGTGTATTCCCGCCATTATTGCTGTGGTTCATTCTTGACGGAACTGCCGTCCTCCCCTCCCTATTAGAACGATGGACTCGTCCAATGTTTTCGATTTACTGTCACGAATGATTTTCGCGCTTCCAGCATAAATTGTAAAATATTTTATATGTAGGGAATGATAAAAAATATTAAGATTTTTTTAAGTCACACATGAAATTAAAACATATCGAAATATAATGAGAGTGAATGATTTTCTGTGCATTGTTTGGATTCGGCCATTTTGAAGTGGGGAAGGTAAGGGAGAAGTCGTACAATTGTTGCCATTCATAACGTGGATACTGCAGTGTCTATTGATTGATTGCCGATTTAACGAATAATTATTAGTAAAAAATTATTACATTTAATAGAGATAATAATTCTGTAAAAAAATAGAAAAGAAAATTCCCTGGTGCGTATCCCTTTGTCAGCCATGTGCATAAGTACATCGTTTAAAATGTCCTCGCAACCCGTACTGAACAACCAATAAGGAGAGGGCGTCAAAGCCACGTGACTGCGGCCGGCCAATCGTCAGGACGAGATTTGAAATCGTGCGTGGTCTTTGTTCACGAGCCTCCCGTCAACGTTACTTCAGTTCCGTAAAGGGGGTCTTGTGTCGGTGTCCGTTTATACATGGTCGCTGCCAAAAATCGCATAATTCTCTTGTAAATATATGTGTGAAAGTGGTGCTTGCCCGCGAGGACGACGTGCTTTAAGGATTGTCAAACACACGGTAGGTCTAGTTACGCTTTATTTACGTGCCGTTCACGCAAGTCTCGACGAAAAATTATGAAAAAATATTTCGCCTTAGCCGGCCCGCCGAGCCGTCCTAGCTTTCGAGTGTCAAGGTACAAGGGGGCAGTCATGATGCTTTCAACGCTAATTTTTTTTTTTCTACCTTTCTTCCTGCACAGAGTTTATTGAGTATTGCGATACATCTATGTTTACGTTCGTGTTTGCACACGACTGTTAATAGCAGCGGATTAATCTGTCAGTAATTGAGCGGTTCGACGATATTTTTCTTCTTTTTTTGCCCCTGCGCGTTGCCGGTATTTTTAGACCGCTTGGACACGATAAATTCACGATTGGCCACGAGATTCATACATTTGCCGCGCTCCGTCGATTCGATAGCGTAGGCGGCCGTGAGCACATCACCATAGCAATTATTTATCAAGCGTACAACGCTTCGTAAAAAATAAACAATCGGTTGGTTGGCTCGTGTGTCAAATCGAAGTGAATGAGTGATTCATCGTGGACAGAATGGACCTCGTCGTAACTTTCGGCGGGAAGAGAGTGAGTGTATTACCGGGAAACCTCACTGATATAACATGTATTTCCGGTGATGAAAGCCATTGTTTTGCCGCTCAATGCACTCTGTGCAATGTCACGTTTGCACTCGTACGACGAATCGTCATTTTGATTCGGAGTCGTGTTCGTTAGCGACGAGAGAGGGAATAATTATTGTGCACGAAAATTATTTTCGTACTAGTAATAAATTTTGATCAATCATTTTTAACGAGAAGA
Source organism: Bombus confusus (assembly GCA_014737475.1). Taxonomy (NCBI): domain Eukaryota; kingdom Metazoa; phylum Arthropoda; class Insecta; order Hymenoptera; family Apidae; genus Bombus; species Bombus confusus. The sequence goes on from JACXIV010000134.1 coordinate 560,886, forward strand.
ATCGATTTGTAAGTAATTTACGATATTCGTGTCCACATAAAATATGGATTTCTAATAGCACATCAGATTAAAATCGTATACCGCTTACTGCTTTAATCGACGTTTGCATGTTGCACAACGTCGTTTTACGTATGTATCATCAAAAAAGAATTATCATCAAAGATGGCGAAAGATTAACAAATTAAACGACTTATCGATTCGTGGTTAAAAAGCTATTATAACGGAGTTATTTTTTTTTTTTTATAAACGTTGGTTGCAGTCTACGCTTAAAATAATTAACGAAGCTACCCGAAAGTTTCCCTCGACTTGGCGGCAAGTAATCAATAACAGGAGTAGCAATTAAAAGCGCTCGTTTTCAATTGGGTTTAGAAGGATCTATGGGAAATAATCTATTGATTTTAAAGCAAAGAAGATTTGCACGATGCTATTAAGAATATATAACGAAGTAATTGTAATTTTAGAAAAATGTGCGTAACGATATATCATTCGTAGAAGATTTATTGGTTTTTGTTGAATCGCGGTCTTAGAAAAGGGGATTTTTTGAAAATATTGCGAATAACGAGTAGTAGGGAGGGCCCCTCGAGCACTTTCAAGCCTCACCGCCACGAAAGCTATTGACCGTGGGAACCTTCTGGGAACTCTACCCCTCGCCATATGCCCACCGCAGGAAATATCCTACAGGCTCGACCGAAATTTACCTCGCCATGTTTCGTGTTCACGAGTGATTATTATTTGTCACTGAGAAGCGTTCCGTCGCTCGCGTCAATACATCCTTTTCGTTTAATATTATTTCTTTTGCGTTCCGCTAAAGAAAAGTTGCTTCTTGACAAATGAATCGATGCCATGACCATGTGCTGCCCGTTTTCATGCCCTCTGCTTTCCTTTTCTTTTTCTTTTCATTACCAATATGTTTCAGATGAATATAATCGTTTTACGAGTCAAAAGTACAATCACGCTTAATAACGATTTACTTATTTTAATTTATTAGTTTATTTTCTAATACTTGTAGCGAAACAAGCATTTTTACAAACTCGAAATTAGACACGTCACAAATAAATGGGAATCCGTTTTCGTCAGTTTTACTAAAAACATTGTAATTACAAGTTTCAATGATGTTTTGCCTCGTTTTTTTTTCTATTTACCAAAGGATCGTCGGAGATGAACATTTGATTCGCACCATTGTTTAGAAACGAAACTGAGAGAGTGCCTCTCGGACGCGTTAGAAAGTCGTTTTAAAAGATGTGAAAAGATAACCGTAAAAAAAGTTGGTGAATTACGGTTTCATGCGATGCTTATAGCCTCGGTTCTCCTTCTCGGTTATCAAGCAGAACTCTCCCATAACGTAATTTTTCGGAGCACCGATAACGCGATGGATTTTGCTTTACACGTTTTAGTAAACGCTAGGAAATACCATCAAGTTGAAAACTATTCGTTCGCGCGTGTTCTCTTTTTCATGGTGGCTCTGTCTGGTCTGTTACGGTTAAATCTAATCGAAATCAAGGATCGATTTTGCACTCCCGTGTTATAACACGCAACAACTTGTAGCTCGCGTATGTTCAGAGAAATTCGCTTTGCCGAATGCAGATTGCCTGCCATTCGTAGCAACACGCGAAATTTTTCAAGAAACTGAATCGGTTCTCTTGGTGAAAGCAAAATGGCTCAAATAGAAGGAGCAGTTCGGTCGAATTTATTTCATGCTTAATGTTCCTATCGAAGGTCGGAAAGTAACTGACGCGTTTTTTACTTCGTATCATTTTATCTTCCGTGTATCAAAACTGTTTCTAAGTCGTCGAGGATGTACGAAGATTCCGAATGAACTGGAGCCCGTAACGATAAGCCAAGAGAGATTTTTTTCGCGCCAATTTGCCATTGGCACACGTCCACGTGTACATGAGGTTCCCGCGTTCGATCTGTGTGTCTTTCTCCCTCTCTTTTTCTCGTCGATCTGCAATATCGTATCGAGTACCCACTACAAACTTAATTTTCCAGTTAGCGATGAGCATTCGAGCCTCAGTTTCGAAACGATTCAATGTTTTTCAAGACCGTCAATATTCGAAACGCTTCGAATTTCTATTCGAAATTTAATAATATATCTATAAAAATATAATATATACGTTTATTTATTTATTTATTTAAAATTCCTGAAAGTCTTGAGAGTTCCAACAGGTTTTGGAAGTTTGACGAGTACGTACGCAATATCTTTTCCCGACTACTTTTATCCAGACAGTATCATCGTCATAAAATATTAAAGTGTTATCATAAATACATGTGTTTACCTTTCTCATTTTTGTAGCTTGCAGTACATATTACGAATGTATCAGCTCTTGTATGGAATGTATAGAATCTTGTTGGATAGAATGACGTAAAAGCATTATTTTTATTATTTAATTACTAACTTGTTTAACTTTGACTACTTACATATATACTATATACGATACTATATTAATTTTAAATATAGTTTTCGTTAATCGATAAATAATGCACACAAGCAGTAAGCTTATTCTTTTACAAATGTTTGTCCCAATCATCGGAAAACCCGTCCCATTCTATTTCGTTTCAGACTTTATCAAGACTTTCAAACTTCGAATCAAACCCGATTCAGAACTTTTTGCCACGTACACAGACTCGAAACGATACGAGCTGTTTCTGATCCCATCAGTTCCAACTCTTCCAAGCTATTTCCCAGTCTATTTCCAACTGATACACGCGCATAAAGATAGCGATAAATTTCTTGCTACAGAATAAGAGGTACGGCGTTCCGTTAGAGAATTACCGCGCGTAATAATCGAAGCGTTAAATCGTATTCGTGAAATATTTGGTTTGTAGAAAATATTTGGGGAGTAATCAAGATCGATCGAACGGTTGACAGCGATAAAAAGCTGTGTATCAGAAATCAAGAAGGAAGGCTATGTTGGCTCGGTGCATTTTCAAACTGTCTTGCGGCAGGCAAGAACCGAGGCGCACCACCACCAACGAGAGCTTTGTCGTGCGTTAGTGTGCGTGCACGCGCATACGGCGTTAGGGAGTGCAGACACGCTCATAGCTCTTTTGCAAACACTGGTCGACCGGCGCGGCGCGGCGGCAGGGATATCAGATCGATACTCGGCGAAAAGCGCTGGTAGGAGAGGAGAGCACGGCTATACGTATATATGTGTATCTCTACGGTTGGTCCATCGCAAGATGCAGACTGCTGGCTCTCTCTCTCCCTCTCTCTCTCCCTCTCCCTCTCTCCCTCTCTCTCTCTCTATGCGCTCGCGGATACGCCCCACCATCCTTTTAATATCAAGCAAATTCGTCGGATGCACTCTACTAATCTGCACGTTATTTAGCATCCCGGCAGGATACACTACCGTGCATAAGTATTTCGACATTTGCAGACTATTGAAATTATATAAAATATATTTGAAGTAAAGCTTCTTAATCTAACACTCGCCTCTGATATTATTTCAGGCAAGCATGTACAGGTAGTGGATATTGTTACAGATAATAGCCGATATTGATTAGTGTAAATAAGAGAGCAATGATCGAAGGTAGATGAAAATTGTTTCTACGGAAATAGCCAAGTTAAGTGACTTTAAGCGTGTCTGTTGAATGTTGAGATCTTAGAACGATGGATATGTATTTCCAAGTACGTTTGAAAGGTTTCTACAGATTTTATGAAGCGTTAATTATTTATTAGAGATGTATATGGAACTCGTTCGATGCAGGTGTATTCCTTGTTTCAGTTACACAATTTAGCCAGAGCATATGGCATCCCAGTTACGGCAAGAAGTAAAGAATTGGCAGTAGAGAAGTAATTCTTCTATCATAGCGTTGGAAATATTATGAAAATACCAATGTTTTGATTGGACTGGGCCGAGCGTCTAGTTAATTATGCACGGTAGTGTACACTGGAGAAAAACAGACAGTGTCTCCTTCTTCGTCTCTCGTCCATTTTTTTTTTTTTCGTCGTTAGACACGTCGAGTTTCGACAAACAGAGGAAAAGGATTGGTTACGTTGCTCCTAAGGAGTGGGACGCTGCACGATGGAGGAGGTAAATCTTTGTAATTGCTCGATGACTCACCGTTTACATTACCGCTCTTTGTTATGGAAGATAAATTGTATAATTACAGTATTATAAAGTATTATTAACGTAGGGAAGAAAAGCGACAAAATGGGAATAATTCGAGTATCTCGTTAGAAAGAAGTGCCGCGTTGAAGAGCAGCAAGCGATTCACTGCTCGGAAGGTGAAGTATTTCTCCCGAATAGATAAGGAAAGCGAAGATTATGTTGTTCAGGCGGAAGCGCTTCATCTTCTCGTCTCGCTATGAAGTTCCATGCGTTACTCTTTTTTTACCAGTCTGATTGACCTCGTTGGGTAATCTCTGGAGCCAAGAGGAAAAAGAAGCCAGCTGTGTTCTCGATCGTTTCGACTTTATAGCGCGAAAATCGTATCAGGAAACACGTGGTTAGATCGGTACAATCGGCATCGTACGGCTCTTACAGCTAGAAGACTTTCACGTTATTCCACTCGATACGGAGCGTGTTTTCATGCGCGTGCCTGTCCTTCGCAATTTATTTTCAAATCACGAAAATTATGTATCGGCAGCGTCGACCGCCTCGTGTCGTTTGTAGTTCATTTGCGCGTCTTTTAAATGTTTTCGTACGAATCGCTTAATGATTTGTTTGCGCCGTTTCTCTTTGTCATCGGCGACGCGATGATCTTTGCGTACAAACAGGCTCAAGAAAATATTGGCAGGAAAGTAAATAACTAAAGTGTTTTAGGATTATACGCTTTTCGTGAATATATTGACCATCATGATTGCACGGGTAAAGTTTAAAAGAAATCTGAAAATGTACATGGAAACTACGAGATACTTAGTGCAAATACATATTTTGCATGAATCAAAAAAGTGTTTAAACAGTGAATTGTTTACCTGAATATTCGCCGGAGACATATTTAGTACTTATTACATGTTTAAGATGGCTATTCATGCTGTATACTCGCCTTTCACTAAATATATATTTGCGACAAATGTCTCGTAGTTCTATATACATTTTCAGATTGAATTTCAAATTTTAACCAATACGATCGTGCCTCGTTACTGGACTACGGCTGTTTATGTATTTTAGGGAAATTTAAGGTTGAAAAAATCTCTTTATAATATTTAATAGATGAAGCAAATTTTTTATTTACACTCCATATCTTTATTTATTTTCATAAAAATTAAAGATTGCGTGCACATCCGCAGTCTACTTGTTATAGTGTAATAATATGTTTAAAAATATTATTATATATATTTTCATATAACGTATACAATGTGGATGTGAATTTTCTACGGCAAATGTACAAATTTCAAATATTTTCGTGGGCCCATAACGTATTTTGTATATCGAAACGAGCTGCTGGCACTCGTATCAGTTGCTTCTCGGTGAAGCTTCTCCGATGATTGTAATTGAGACCCGCATACGAATCATCTGAATGAACTCGAGTTTGAGTAAAACCATTGGTTGCTCGGTTGACGAGAAAATTGTTACTTCCTCCAATGTGATCTGATGTTGCCCTTTTCCACAGAAAATATTCTCCTCACGTTTTTCCATACACAGTTACGAAGGGGAGGCCATGGCTAGAGGAAATGGAAAAATTCCAACGATAATTTCGAAGGACAAAAATTCCGATACCTGGGTTTAGGGTGTTTTTGTCAGCAGCTCGTTGAGCCGCGCTAACCGATCCTTTTGCTGTGGTGTACCAAAAATCGAGACAACAAAGCGTACAAAGTGTGCATAAGCTGGCAGGAGGTGATCCCTCATAGAAAGGTAACAAAAGAACGTAGAATAATGTTTTCTCGTATGACGCTGCGTTTTCGAGAAAATCCAGTTCGAAAATTTTCTTTCTTTCTTTCTTTCTTTATTTATTTATTTATTTACTTACGCAGACTGTATACCTTACAGCATATATCGTTAGTTACGATTGGGAAAACGGTTAGTTTGATGGTAAGAAAGTAAAGTAAGCAAGGAAGAAAGTAAATGACGCTTGAAAGTGTAGGTAGAACAAAAAAGATGGATCTCTTCGCAGTATAAATTAACATTTAATACTATCATTACCAGGCCCGATCAAATGACCGGTTTCAGAATTTAATTTCAAATTGTACGTTCGTCGTTCTTTCTTTTGTTCATCTAACTTTATGTAAATTGTTATATTAGCAAAAATTGAGCGTAGAATTTTAAATTAAATTTTGAAAGCGATCGTTTGACCGGACCTGGTAAGGTTAGTATTAAAATAATTGGTCTATTAATATAATATCTACAATGTTACTATCAATACAATTTGACCATGAAGAGTCTTTGTCAAGTATCCTTGAACTTGAATCGAAAGCAGGTTGTTATCCTACGTGTGAGAACGAATAAAAAATGTTTTTTTTTTTAATTTATTTATTTTATAATTACCATCAATTCTGTTCAGAATTCTCAGTAATTAGGCTGGTGTTTACAATGTCGTGTGTTTTAAGTGTTTGATTCAATTGAATCTAGTGCTTAAATCTAGGGGGTAGTGTTTTTTTAGCCTGCGGATCTGGTCCGTCGTTTCAAGTAATCGAGTGACTAGAGGGTTTTGGTGGTTGTTAACTCTTTTGCCGTGTCTATTGCTGTAAGTGGATATTTCTTCTTTGACTGTAGGTATCTTGAGATCGCGATGTATTGTTTCGTTGGTAACGTACCAAGGTGCATCTAGGAGTGTTCTTAGTGTTTTGGCTTGTAGTCGTTGGAGTATCTCAATGTAGGAGGAATAAAAAATGTGAAATCAAATTTTTCCGTTTCCAGGAAAGTAGAGTCTGAACGTGTTTAGTTAAGAACTGCCTCGCGCGTGCGATACATTTTCAAATATATTTTTCTCGGAAACAGTGCGTCTTATGAAAAAATGGTACATTTTTGACTTATTTTCACGCGTAGAACAACGTCCTGTCGATTATTTTCTTCCGTCCAGTCCGGAAGCAGCTGTGTTCAAGCATACTCGACAAGTTTCCAAACTTGAATTTCTCAAAAACCAAGCGTCGCGTGAACAAATTTTATTTTACACTCTCTTCTTATTTTGTCATAAGTAATCACCCGATACTCGTTTGTACATAATTTTCGTACGCTCTCTGTATTTCTGATCTGACGAGAAAAAAGAAAAAGGAACATTATCGGAGCAGCGCGTGTGATACCTGTTCGCACATTAGCCAGTGTTCTCGTTCACGTGGCCTTGTTTAAACTTTTTATCGGTTATGTAACGAATAGAGAGAGAACGAGAGTGGGAGGAGAGGAGAGCTGGAAGAAAAGATCACCGCTTTCTCAAGCGTTTTGCTGTCGTGACGAGCGACCGACGCATTTCGGTAATTTCTATATTAGGAAAAAACCCGTTCGAGTCTGTTTCGTGGGTTCTTTTCTTTTTTTATTTATTAAATATTCAAAGGAATTATTATTGGGAATAGAGGAACTTTCTCGTTGAAAGGCTGACGCGTAGATTGATGGAACGATATCGCATAGTCGGACGAAATCGTTCGATCGAAACAATGCGATTCGTTGGTGCATCCTTTCGCCACTCTAACGCCGATATTTGCTTATTGACCGAAGAATACTATTAACCCGTTAGCTATTTCACATTGTTTCGATGCCGCAATAAAATCTCGCATGCAAATGTTGCTCCACAAGCGCTCACTAAAGCCGCGGATAATAATAGCCGTCCCCGAAGCGTTTCTCTGTGAATTGCGTTTATATTCTTTTTAAATTGGCACGCCGCGATTTATTCGAATAATAGCTCCATCAGGGTCATCGTTGCACAGATGCATGGAAAGGGGAGAGAAATTGCGTGACCTATTTGCATACAACGGCGGAGAAAGAAGAAGAAAAAACGTAACATCGTTCGATACCCCCGAGTAATCCCCGGATCGCGAACATTATCGGCGGAAGTATGGCCCGTTGAGGAAGTAGCCGGTAAGCACCGCGGCCATGGGAAAAGATCTGCCGTGAGATGTCTTGTGTTTTCACGACCGTGAAACCGACGTTCGACGTATACGTGCTTTACACGTTCCCTGTGTACATTGAAAGGTTGAGTTGTTCTCGTGGAACGTCGTCGGAGTCGACTTCTTTTTCCCCCCTTTGCCCTGTTCTTCGTTAGAAGCACGGAGAAAAAATTGCCGGCGTATCACGGTAGCGAATCGGTATTTCTTCTTGGAATAATTTCCGAGTTTCGAGACGGCTTCCAAGTTCACTGCGGCACTTAGCGATGGCTTGTCAAGCGCTTCGAATACGCGCTTTACACATGGCGCAAGATTCGAATTACTTCGAGTAGGATTTGATAGCCGAAAAACTGGCGAAAGTCTTGGAAATATTGAAAGTGTCGAGGCTCTTGGTTATTTTGCTAAGTTTCGAGAGCTTGGCGCGTGATCAATATTTTACGAGCGCTTTGAACGCTTCGATCCAAACAGTAGACAGAAAGGTTGACAGAAGATATTCGAGAAAATCTGGCAGGTTCAAGATATCTCGGCAATGCGTTTACGCGATCATTCGTTACGACATTCATGACCTACAAAACTTAAAGGGCCTTTGGACGATGCATATATACGTGTCGCCAATATTTCACAAGGTCTTCTTGCAAGTGCTGAACGTCTCGGAAGTCTAAATAGTTTTAGAATGAAAGAAAGCGGATCAGGTTTGCCGATGGTGGGAGAAAATTCGTGGCATTCGTGTGCATTTTACCTATCGACTTTCAAGAACTTTACGCCATTCGAACCCTATTCAAAAGTGATTTCATTTCGACCATCTTAAGAAACACGGAGTCGTTTGGAAGCTGAGATTCGAATGCCCATCGCAAGTGGCATCGATCGGAAAGTTGTATCGTGCAAGCAGTTCGGGCGAAGGGAAAAGTTTAATAAAGGGCAAAGGAGAAGAATAGTTAGGGTATCGAAGCATGAGAAAGCCCGAGTAATCGAGCCGGTGCTAAAAATTCGTAGCTACCTGCCAGGAAATACTTCCGCCGTCCGACACGCATCGACTCTTTTCTTCGCTGTAATGGTAGTTACGAGAACAAAGGGACGACCAGCTTTACACTTGTACCCTGCAAATACCGCAAAAGCGACTCCGTGGTTTTTCCACTCCCTTTTGACAAAAGTATTTCTTCGGCCGAGAAAAGTGGCCGCTTCCCGCTGTTTGCGAATCCTTATTGGTCCACCTGGAACTTCTCAACATACGATGCAAAGAGAGCCCCTTTTTGGATGCGTTCACCTTGAGAGATTCTCGGAAATAATTGGAGGGACGCGCGTTCCAAAATTTCACCTACCTCACGGCAATAGTACGATACGATGAATTTTATCGATTATATTTCTTTATATATATATACGGCATGTTCTAAATAAAAGATAATAGTTTTGTCGATGAATCGATCAAAATTTGGCTGTCGTGCTCTTCGAAACAATCTCGTCCTGCATTAACGTTAAAACTATCTAGAATTAAGACAAAACTACTTGTATCAAAACCAGTCAAAATGATTGGTCTGTAAGAAATACCTAATAATGGAATATTTTTATATTTATTGATTCATTGTTTTCTTACAAAAGGAATTCCATGTTACGTAGTACACTTTTGGTATTGTTACTCCATCCGAGACGGTGATCCCCGAACGAAGGTTGGCATATTTATAAAATCGTAAAATCGGTCATTTCGACTGGTGCGATAGTGTTAATATAGCGATCAGATCGGCTCTTTGCTATGCTCCAAATGAGTTTCGGAGTTCGTTTCTCCCAACCGCATCGCACGCGATCCAATTTGCGTTCCTTTCGCAATGTTCCTCGAGCTTCAATTTCGTTTTTGGAAACATACGAAGAAGTCGTAAGGGGCCAAATCTGGCGAGTACGAGCAATTAATTTTTAGATTAGTCCCTTGCGGCTTCTTTCTATATTTCCAAAAATGAAATAGAAGCTCTGCGTGTTAATTATGTTAACAGCATTGCCTCGCGAGCGCTCCTCCCCGAAGAGCAGGTGGTCGACGCGGATGGGGAAAATGATTTCCAAAAATCATTTGGGGCATAGCAGAGCTGACCCCGTCGCTATACCAATGCAAAATTAAGGGATTATTTTGAGGAGGACGGACAGCAAATTCAAATCGGGTCGTTAATAATTTCGTTATAAAACATTCGACAAATAATTGATAAATAATTAATAAACGTTTAAAAGCGTAGCTCGAATCTCGTTTGATAGCGTCTCGCGCTGTTTCTTCGCTATCGCTTCACGTGTATTATTACACGTTGCACGGTTTCGCTGTTCGTTTTATAGTCGTCGTCGTCGTCTATATCTTGATCACCGCTGAAGACAAAGTTAAGAAGGAGACTAGGACGGCTGGAAGAGGCGCGTTGAAGGTCGAATTTTCGCTAACGACAGGGGGAGAAAGCTCGACGAGAGGGGCGCCGCGAGTGCCTGCAAGAAAATCCAGCTGCAGAGTTCGACGACACGTAATGAAATTGACTGCTCCCGGCAGCTGGCTGCCGTCGAGAAGTAATACCGAGCAAGGATAAAAACACGTCGAACTGTATTCGGCATTGCAAATTTATGGCCAACGTTCGTACGAGATTTGTCTCTAGAGCAAGCTGGTTGTAGCAGAGAAAAATGTATATCTGTGAATATAAATGTATACAGTGTGCAAAGGTTGTCAGTGCGTTCTATACGTAGATACAATACTAAAACAAGATTAAGTAGCGAAGGGTTCATAAATGTTTCATTAAAATGTAGTAACGATAAGGTGAAACGTAAAGCTATACATATTTATGTGAGCATTTTGAAATATCATCCGCCTTTGTCAATGCAAACTTTATATAGATGCGCTACTGAATTTATCGTTAGGTATGTCGTTTAACGTTATGTATCTTGTCTTATCCTGTATTAAACTAACGAAGAGAGAGAGAAAGTATCGACATACGTATCTGTCGTATTTGATATTTTTGTTACACTAACTTTTTAATAAAGCATTGATGGACTTTTTGCCGCGTCCCATCTTACTCTTATTTTTATCTATAGAGTATACTAGGTTTGTATATTAAATCGCGGGACACCCTGTATACTACTTGCATCAGTAAGACGAATAAAAGTAAATTAACGCGTAACGATAGGAAAGGATACGATTGATCGGAGGCCGTTCCATCGAATCGTAAAATTATTCGTGCACCGTAAATTGCCCATATACGCGAATCGCAAAATTATATGCATCGTAAATTAAATTAAATAATTAAAGCATTGCCGCTGTCTTCGTGCCGCGCCGGCATGAAATTAATCGTACCTATCTCGCTTGCTATCTCCAAAGATATTATATTTTTCTGCTACACAGATTGCGATCGAATGTCCGTAAGCGGACACGAAGTGATTCTTTATGAAAAAAATAAGAAGAAAATATGGAATGAAGTTTGTTCGTACGACGTTTGGTTTCCGAAATGGTCGGGTTTAAAAATTTGTCATTATTAACCAAACATGTTCGAGCTCTGTCTTCTTGAAAATGAAGCCATAAAAGAGTAAATTCTATCACACGTTTTTCTTTTATTTCGCTGTTTACTCGTACGCTGATTAGTCGACTCGGACGGTAATTAGCCAAGTTACCAAGAATACCTGACGAATTTTCAAAATCAATTTTCTCGAAAACAGAGCGTCACATGAAAACGTTTTATCCTCTATCTTCTTATTTTTTTTTTTTTTTTTTTCATAAGAAATCATCCGACGTCTGCTAACGCATCCGTTATTCGCGTCCTGCGTATAATTTCTTGTTGCGATTTGTCGAAATTTAGCGTTAAAAAAGAAATATTTGGATGTACAAGAACTTTGGAAGGCAATAGTTGTATAATACGTGTCAGAGCGACGTGTGACAGCAGACGGAAAGCTCTTAGATCGTCGTTATCGAGCTGGTGGACAAAAGTCCATTTATTAGACGAACACGATTCACATTCGACTCACTTCATAAGCCCTCTTCTGCGTGATTCAAACCGGTTCTCGAGAAGCGATCACAAAGAATCCCGCCGTTTTACGTGCACGCGAACCTACACCGTCGATTGGCCGACTTAGCCTCCTCTCGATATTTATCAAAATAATTTTCCACTCTGATCAGTCTTTCGTCAAGACAAATATACGAAATCGAATATTAAAAAATCACGGTCGATGTCGCTTTTCCTCCTAGTTTTTCCCCTCTGTGGTTAGATCGTCGTAGCACTGTATTCCAGATAATTTCAGTGCATTTTATTCGTTACATTTTGTCGACTGTATACGTTCCGCGGAATATTTCACTTTCCTATGTATGAGTGGACCGTCGTGTGCAGCTGTGGCCGCTTTCCACGACGGGGAACACGTGTTCCTGCCCCATGGAAGGCGCGTTTGGGCCGTTTGACCGCGTCTCGGGACCAATATTTGTTCAACCAGTTTCTCTAGTATCACCTCGTGAGGAAACTGTTTTCAAGGGGCTCTTTTTCGAAACGATCCCTCTCTCCTTCGACTTCCACCTGTGTGATTAGACAACCGATCCTCGACTTCTTTTTACTTCGATACATACTGGTTTCAGCGTGGAAAGAAGTTGGCTAAACTCGTTCGACGGCTAGTCGAATTCGAACAATACCACCACCCTCTTTCCAGCTTGCTCGATAACTTATTCATGGACGTTAGAACGTAGCTTTTTATAATCATATGTTCTCGTATACATCTTCCACTCGATAAGCGTATACAACTGGATTGACGAGTTTTATAATTGGCGAGGTTTTCCAGAAGAAGGAAGAAATACCAGATCTTGCCCCTTTATTCGGCGTAGGTCTTCCTGCTGCTCCCACTCCCTCATGTTTATCAATTGCTGCATCGTCTTGCCACAGACGTTTCGTCAGGTGTTCCATGCAACACAGCTGCGCCCGTGTGCACGCACACATACACGTACACGCGCACACAGTTACGAAAGCCCGGTGAAAGGGAAATCTCGTCGATTGTTGTAACGCGGAGGAGTTATCGTGCTCGAGTTGAGTTTTATAGCGATGTAACGCTGTTTCACCGTTGCTGCCGCTCTTTTAACCCTTTAACCACCAACGCTGCACATTTACGCCCTGCTAGGATCATTATCTTCTGAACGTGCAAATATATGCACCCTAGTGCCGCAATTAGTGGAGGTTGCTCGATGTACATGGAGAAATAGGTCTGTGTTTTTTTAAACGCTCCTGGTCTCATAGAGTTTACCCTTAGCAGCTTCTAGATTAATTAACTTAACGGTAAGAAAATGGGTAGTTTTCCAGAAAGCCGCGGTTGTTCTCATTGCTGGAGAGTAGATACTCGGAAGCATCTGTTTCATTACCAAGTGGACGGTCCGTAATAATGTTCATTATCTTGGCGGAAGATTGGATAATAATCATTTTTAGAAAGTTTCCTCTCGTACGTTACGTCTACGTATTTACGAAAGGTATTATACATAACGTTCAGTAGCGTAAAGCCTCGTTTCTACCGGAGCAACGGCGAGGAAATTTTTGTCGCTGTGCCGTGTTTCCTGGAAAAGTTTTCGTACAGTGTCATAGTTTTTAACTGTTCTAACTGCATTCTCCAGAAGAACTTTATCGACGAATCCACGCGTACGTCTTGTTGCCACGAGGAATACAAATACGCGATAATACGATGAAAATTGTACTTAGCAAGCAACAGGCCCTAACTCCAGAAAATAATATTAAACGTCGTAAACCTGAAACTCGAGTTTTCTCAGTTTACAAACTGGTGGAGATAGGACGATTAAGAGCTAGAGCGAGGAGAGAATCGCCTTGAAACCGAAATAAAACTCGAATGTTCCTCGGATTGTGTCGTTTCAGCGTGGACGAAACGTTTCTATAAGTTCGGTTGTTTTTCTATAAGTTTTCTTGCAAACTCCTTGTTGGAACATGCAGCGACAAAAACTTGCTCGATGCTGCCTCAGTGGAAACGAGGCTTAAGGCGAGAGAACGATCTTCCAAAAGTTAGAAAGAGGTCTTCTAAATCGGCTCGTGATGTAAGTTAACTACTCGATGAAAAATCTGCCAGTGGATCGTTCGACTAGGATGAAATAGAGTTAGCTGCAAAGATGGGCCTTTATGACCTGCGAAGGATTTCTGGTTGAATAGCTTCAGGGACTTAGGATCGTCTATCGCCGGAGGAAGGGCTCTTCTCGGAATTTGAGCTTAAAGAGGCAACGAGGGAGAAAGATAATCCTGTTGTAGGAACGAGATACATTTTTCCATAAATGAACAGGCGTAAAATTACGCGCTTACGTCGTTCTACAGACTCGGTTTTAATTAACGCGTCATTTTGAAAATTCCTCAGTCAGAGGAAAGAGGCGAAATATGGAATAAAATATGAAATAGTATGCAATAGTGTCATTTTTTAAAATGTTACAGATGAATGTCAAATGGCTATAGGCTACTATCCCACTCGCTCGCTCACTTTGGCATCGTTTATTTTGCCAAGAACATTTTGCGCAATACTCTGCTGGAGAAATATGCATCAAGCGCATAATGTGCAGACTCTGGACACATGACCAATGTGCTGATGCAGAGTTTGACACTTGGATACGTGATTATTGCAAATAGCTTTCTTCTTATGTAATTTAAAAAAAAAAGATGTGATTTTATAACCAAAGTACTTTAATCGATAAGAAAAATAAAACTATTTTTTTGCTTGTTTTCTATGAAGATATTGTACCCGATGCCAGTGTTCCATGTTTAGGTACCTATTCCATATCGGATACGATTTACGTTTTTTTTTTTATGCTGCTTGTTCAACATCGAAAATTGTTCGTAATGTAAAAATATAATACCGGTCTGACTGGATAAAATAGAAACATTTCATTCGTCACGATTAATTTTGTAAAAATGATATTCGAAAGGCAAGATAGTAATTCCATATTTGGCTGCTTTCCATGGAAATTTCCATTCGGAAATTCCTCGCTTTGGTGTTGGAAAGTAACTGTAAATTTCTTCGTACGTTCCCGTTTTTCTCTTCGGTTTATCGATAGGGTACTGACACTATGAGCCAGTTTATTTCATCGTCTAATTTCCTCCGCGTAACTTGTTTTTTACAAGAACGACCGACTGGAATCATTTAGTAGTCGATGATATTATTACAGACAAGCGGTCGTTCTTTTTCAAGTTCTGTTTCTTCGTTGTATGTATTTCTCGGTCAAGTTTTCGCCAAAGACATTGACCCGACCCGGTTCACGTTTCGCTTTCCATCAAAAATTGTTTACTCGACGCTACAATAAACGTCCTCGTAATTTAACGATAAGAATTTGGAAACCAGAAGAAAGAGATAAATAACGATTTTAGATGCTCGGACCGTTTTAATCTGGTCAGCCTTCAAGTTTGACATTGCCTAAAATGTTGGAGCACTCAACGTGGCGCCCATCGCGTCTGATTGCGTCAAGCGTGTCTGCTCTTCTTTTTTTTTTCCTTCTGCTGCCCTCGACATTTCTTCTGTCCCCCCTTTTTTTTCTTTTAGAAATTTTCATTCAAGAGATTAATTTATCTCTGCCGCTTCTTATTAAAGCAAAGAGCAAAGGAGAAACTTCTCTCTCATGTAAATTCGATGATTCGAGTTTTATTAACGTTTTGGTATGTAACGCGATTCTCCTCGGCAAATTAGCCATTTCAATTAAGGGAAATTAACGCGCAAATGGATTTTCGAGAGAGTTTGTCTCGTAACTAATTTCGTTTATCCGCTTGCTCGAGCTTTCGGGAAGACTTGGACGCGAAAGGAATTTAACAGCTCGAACGAACCTACGCGGTGCGAATTTTAACTAAAAGAATTCTCACACAGCGAGATTAACTTATCGTTTTATAAATGCTGCCGCTTGTTGATCTCGGCAGGTCGATGACCCATCTCTGACGTTCTTCGTCTTTTTTCCACATTTTCCGGCTCCATTTTCTCATCGATCAACCACACATATACCTTACGTCTACCTATTATGTATCTGAATCGGGAAAATTTTGCTCGTAAACGGCCAACAGTTCGCCGTATATTCATCGTGGATAATCATGCAAGTAACGCGTACGGTATTGCGCCTAACCGCAGATCTGCTGGAATTCTCGATGTAAACGTGCACAGCTCGTTTCTAGTCGGAACGCAGCATTTAAATGAATTTCTCATGCACGTTAACTTCCTCACTTCTGAGAAAGTAACTTCCTACTCGTAGTTTTCCTCGCGAAATTATTTTCATTTTTCGTGAACTTATTTCAAGTGCGCGCTAACGTTATTCATAGATGGAGAGGAGGGAGGCGTGGGTGTGTTGGAAGCCGATGGAACATAACTGGCGAGCCTCGAAGCGTAAGTGCATCGAACAAAGTTCCATTACACTTCCACGTCTAAGAATATCGTTCAGTCACGTAGAGGCTTGAATGTCTCGTGCGCGCGTAAAGGCCACACTACGATGGGAATTACGTCGAGCAGGGTCAGTTCTCCGTTTGTCTCTCTTTTCTCTGCTTCGCGACCGACGATTCAGTCGTCTATTTCTTTCGCTTCGTACGGATATTTTTAGAGCAGCATTTTGTACCAGATCGAACATACCAAGAAGATTTCTATGTATCGTGGATTCGGATTCGATAGCTTAATTCGATTGCTATTGAATCTGGCTCTGCGAATTACGTTGTTGTACAAACATAGCGCGGTATCGCGTTCTGCAATGTAGCGCTAGGTATTTGGACACTTGCTGCGATCCAACGAAGAGATCGATATTTCTATTGTATCTTCACTATTATGATAGAAGAATGTTTCTCTGATTCTTTGCTTGTCGCCGTAAATGCGGCCAGATGTTTTGTCAAATTGAAACTGAAGCAAGGAATACACGCGCGTGTCGATCGATTTGCATATTTATCTCTGATAAATAGCCGACACTTGTTCAAATCTATAGAAACTCTTAGAATGTAGTTGAAAACTCGACGGACACTGCAAGTGCCAAGGAACAAACATTTCACGGAGGGAAAGACAAGTTACGCGTTGATGCAGCGTAAATTCGTGAAAAAGAAAAGTGTATCTGTAGAGAACTTCGTACGTGCCAGCTCATAGTCGTAAAGGAAACTCGATGTTTCATTCATTTAGATAGATGGCATAGACAAAGGTCAAGAAACGATTGACTAATATTTATTAGCACTTATATTTTTCTCTATCGAGGCGACGCTATGACGTCATCTTCTGGCATTATTAATAACTGTTTAGAAAGGAAATTTGCGCTCAAATATACTGTAGTATTCTTATCGGTACGTAGAACATACAGCAATAAGAAACCGAAATTTTTCAATTTTCTACAAGCACTCTCTTCCCGATATCTCACTCATTCTAAGATCTCAACATTGAACAAATTATACCGATTGATTTTATAATAATATTTTAATTTTATCACCGTCTGTATATCACTTGTACTTATGTTTATCTGAGATAACGCCGGAGATGTTAAAATCTAAAATAAAATTAAGCAGCTTTATTTGAAGTACATTTCGTACACAGTAAAATATATAATAATTTGAAAATGTCCAAATGATTACATATTCACGGTAATGTACACAGTATGATAACAATATCGTTGGTCTGCGCTCAAGGAATTTCGTATCCATCGTTAGATTCGTCCGGAAATTTTTCTCTCGTAGCCAACTGATGATTCGGTTGCCTTAATAGTAAGTTATGGATATACTTGAACTGAAGTTAAGTAGTCTGTTCGGTAAACCAGAGCTTAGTATCGCGAGCTCGTCAAACCAGCAGAGATCCAGGAGAAAAAGATAAGGGCAAAGACTTGTTCGCAGCGGAGGCACATCGAATTCGAAAGAGAAACGTATGAGACAAGAAGACGAAAAACCGCCATTGATGACTAAACGTAAACTCGTACAAAACAGAACGGCCAAGAAGTGACAAATCTCTGTTGCTTCGGGCATTCACGAATCTAATTTTTATGTAAATTCATATTTTCAAGAATGTAATTAAGAAGGTAGAAGTTCGGTGAAAAATTGTTTTTACCAGCTATTATACATATAGAGAACTATATTGGTTATTCTAGGATATTTTCATACTATTTTTTTATTATTAAAGCATAAAACTCCGTAATTTACTATTAAGTCATCGTTTTATAAATCTTAAGATATAACAGTATAATCATTCGTGGCAACTGTGATAGTAAAGTTGTGAAAACTGTAGATGTAAAGTTGACGATGTCCCGAAATACATGAAATACATTCCATCTTGTTTTAAAAGCAAGTTACAGTGTAATTAGAAACATATTTCGTGGGATACTTGCATCATAACACCGTATCTTAATTCGTCGCGTTTTATTGTTATTAATTTACAATTTGAGCAATATTTTTTTACATGCCGTATAAGTATCGACTTTCCTCTACAAAATAGCATTTAATTCTTGTGCATCTCGTGCATACATTTCGAAGTTACGATCAACTGAAGTCAGAAAGTTTCAATTTGTTTTGCGGAGCACCGTCAGTTTCATTACGTTTTTCACAACTTTCTCGCCACATTTGCCATGAGTGATCGTACTTTTACGATGCTGTAGGAATTACAGAACGATGTCTTACCGTTATACCGCGCATATTTATGCATATTCATGCGTCTACGAATATAATTTAAAAAAATCGAACTCCAGCGGCAGATCATCGTATCTACTAAATGTCGTAAAAGGTACTATACTTTGGATGTTTCGTATATTTTTGCATTTCGTATCTTATTTTTAAATTTCCTATAAACGCGCAAAGACACGCGATTTAATCGTCAAAATTTCGAGTAGCTTAAGGGGTACAAATTTCTCGCTTTTTCACCATATGCTGCTTTGCGGAAGCGTCAAGGTCAACTTTCAGCGAAACAATTTGCGAAGTCGATGGGAAATATGAAAGATGGACGATAAAGAATATTCGTGGACTTCAGAGAGAGAGAGAGACGCTGGAGAAGGCTGAGAAAACCGATACAGGATATCAAACGTGCTAAGAACCGCGCAGGAAAAAGAGTTAACAAATAAAAACACGTGGTGTTGGATGAAGATGGGAGAAAAAGAGAGTTTTCAACGAAGAAGAAGAATCAAAGAGTAGAACGAGCGGGGTTGCTTGGAGTCGTGAACCAGAGGAAGACGGGACCAGTCAATTTGACGAAGACAGAGAATGGAACAGAAAGAATGAACAAGCGTGTGAGACGTGGGGAGAACGTGGAGAGAGGGAGAGAGAAAGAGAGAAAGCTCGACGGTGCGGAACGAAGCTGACAGAGAAGGGCCCTGTGGAATAGTTAAATGAGCAAGAGTGGGGCTAGGAGAGGAGAGCGAGAGCACGGGGGACATATACTACGAGTCCACGCGTTCTATAGTAAATCGACTATAGTACTATGAGTCAGTCACACCCACAAGCCGGTTGTGGGTTCAAGACCCTCGTTGCGCGCTTGTACACACTGTGTACACCACGGCACACAGGCGCGCGTACGCGAGGTCACGCGGGTACGGACACGGTCGAGAATCTATTGGCCTTGCTACAAAAGATCGCGAGGATGATCCTTAGACTCGATAAAATCATCCAAATTTACCATCACGCTGTTTTTAAAGATAAAAGTATTAACGCCGGCATCACGCTGTCTTTTCATTCCTTTTCTTTATTTTCGTTTACCGAAGCTAAGATAGACGGCTTTTAGCTCAGTCTCGACGCAGGCACCCTCGGTTAGGCTCGTAAAAATATTTTTCAAAGTGGAACGATGACGTCGATCGTTAATGCCGTAGCATAATATTTCGCAAGTTTCTTAGCTTCGTCATGCCACTGCGTATTATCCACTCGAGTTTTATACTACAGTTGGAGCGAACAGAATATTAAGCTCGATGCAGTTGGGACAGGCATCTATGTGAGAATAAACGAGAAACCGATATAGTTTCTGCGACCAGGCAGCGGCTGGCCTCTATTTTGCTTCCTCTTTTCGAATAAATAGAAGGGGTATGAAATTTCAAATGATCATTTCCTATAACGATTAGTAACGTTCCATTGATCACCGCGTTATAGGAAAGCAGATCGTTATTCTAAGACAAATATTGTAATATTGCATAGAATTTAAAAAAAAAAATTTTTTTTTTTGTATTCCAGTCAGGTGAATGTTGGATACGGAGAGTAGACACGGTACTGGGCTGGTTCAGGGACCGACGAGGGACCCTTGGCTCACGATGGATTACTATCTCGGTACGGACAGTCTATCCTTGCAAGAGATGCTCGATGTCGACATCAAATGCGAGATCGAAGGTGTTATCGGTGGCCATACAGAGCTGGGCTTTAATTTTACCGACATGTCCGGCTTAGAAATGGACGACGATCCCATTGGATGCCAGAACGATCTCAGTGGATGGTTTGGTTCCACCAGTTTGCTCAATGGCAACAGCAACAGTTCAAACAGGTGTCCTATTTGTACCATACCAGTTAGAATATAACAATACTTTCCTCTATAAAGGAGGCAATAAATGTTTCTAGAGACTGACTCGATCCCTTGATTTTAGCAATTTTAATCTTGATCTCAGCGGAAGCGATGCGGCCTCCATTATGGTGAATCCCAACTCGGTAATGCCTCACATAGCAATTCGAAGTCCTACCCCAAACAACGGTCAAAGGCATTTTTCGTTTTCATCGAAAAAGGATATAAAAGAGAAGATCGATGTCGAGGAGGAGGCGGAGAACGAGGGCAGCAGTTACACAGAAAACGAGAACGAAAACGAAAATGAGAATGAGAACGAGAACGACAACGATAACGAGAACGAGCAGGAAAATGAGATTGAGAACGACACCGAGACGGAAGAACAATACGAGAATGATATCACGGAAACGGAAGAGGATTCCGAGGACGAACAGGATATCTCAAAGTCGGTGACACCGTCCAAGTCGAAAACGATCGCGATATCCGTCGCTAGAACGACCTCCCCTCAATACCCAAAGGCACAAACCACACCAAAAATAAACGGCATGGCCGGTATTAGGATTCAGAACTTCAAGGTGTTACAAAGTCCCAACCAAACACATCAGCACGTGCGTAAGCAGATCTATAACAATAACGTGCACATCAACAACCCAGGAGCTACTACTGTCGCGACGGTGAAAAGGGAAAAGGAATTCGATCTATCAGACTACGACGACAAACCCTACCCTAAACCAGCTTACTCTTATTCTTGCCTGATAGCGATGGCGTTAAAAAATAGCCAGACGGGTTCTTTGCCGGTTTCAGAGATCTACAATTT
This sequence comes from Bombus confusus, assembly GCA_014737475.1. NCBI lineage: Eukaryota > Metazoa > Arthropoda > Insecta > Hymenoptera > Apidae > Bombus > Bombus confusus. Next base: position 582,107 of record JACXIV010000134.1, read on the forward strand.
TATGTGGTAAGTCGAAATTTCAGCATTTACGATTACGACGATGCATATTCTGAAATCCAATAGTCTTTCTGTATAAACGATGCATATATTTTGAATGTGTAGTACTTATAAATCAGAGGAAATGATGTTTGAAATGCAAATTTCAGACGATAAACCTAGTGAAATTGAGAGGGGGAGATGCTTTTGTAAAAAGGGGGATTGGTCCGATAGAATTCAACGGAGATTAACATTTTTTTGATACATAACGTATAATAGGGTAGATTCCTATTTGACAAACGATGTGTCGCCAGCCGCTTATTTTCGACCATTTGGCCGGAAGGATAGGGGCTGGTCGAAACCCTCCGGTACTTGGCCCACGAGGGGAAAAAGTATTGTCCTCCTTTCTCTTTATTCCCAGGTTACACAAGGGGGAAGCTACCATTTTGTATGAGGCCCTCTGTGTTCCAGGTGCATACCAGGGTACAGTCCCCATAGAAAATGTGGGGCTTATCCTTTGTTTAACGAGCTTCCATTCCCCCTTGATGCAATCCATTGTTACACTGTTGCCATAATAATGCTTTGGCATTAACAATTTTTATTCTGATATTTATTCAGTTTCTAACAGTAGCAGCGAAATATCAATTTGATATAATTTAATTTTTTAATTGTTGAGAAATGTACTTCTTAGAAAATTACACTACCATAATTGTCAGACGATAACTGTCCATTTTTTATTTCAGCGAGCATTTTCCGTACTTCAAAACTGCGCCCAATGGCTGGAAGAATTCAGTTAGGCACAATTTATCTTTGAACAAGTGTTTCGAAAAAATTGAAAAACCTGCCGGAAATGGAAACCAGAGAAAAGGTTGCTTGTGGGCTATCAATCCGGCCAAAGTAGCAAAAATGGACGAAGAAGTACAGAAATGGTCTAGAAAAGATCCTTTAGCTATCAAAAAAGCAATGATATATCCAGACCATTTGGAACTACTTGAAAGGGGTGAAATGAAGTACGCAGGTAGCGGTGACGTATCTGAAGAAACGGAAAGTTCAGGCGACGAAGCAGTCGAAGAAAGCACGACGTACGAGGAATCTATTCACGGTCATATAGCTGCAAACTCGGTAACAGATAGTTACGACGAGAGCAGCCAAGATTGTGATGTAGATATTCAGGAGAATCTTTATGATGAAATTGACATCGAGGACAATAAAGACGCGTTGCATATGCATTTAAATATTTCAAAGCAAGAACCGTTCGAGTATGAGCTTAGTTCCGGTACAAAAAGGCAAAAGACATTAACCGGTGCGATACAAGGGAATTACGTGTATCAACCTGTGACTACTTCACGAAGAAAAACACCTCTTTTCTTACGAGCCGGAACGGGAAGCAGTTCATTTCTTAAAATTGATTAAGTTTAAGTTCATCGTCGAATTATAAATTACTAATTTTGTGCGTATCTATATATATATGTATATACTATATACTAATGTATGTATATATACATATACATATATGTAGATAAATCGTACAACGCTTCAGGAAAATATTTGATACGAAAGAAACATTCCACTTCTAATCAACATAATTTATTCTCTTTTTTCTTCACATTCATTTTCTTAATGCGATCGATAATCCTGTTATTCTATGCCACGTAACAAATTTCCATTTACTTATAAAACACAAATTTGTAAGTAAATGAAAATAGATTCCAACAGAATATTAGGATTATATATGCAGAGGACTTTCGTATTATAACAGTGGCTACTAAGAGAATTATCGGGAAGCTCTATGATCTAAAGAATTGATTATAGAAGTCACACACTTTTCTATTTTTCTACAAATACTTGATTGCTATATAATTATGCAACAATTACAATCGTAATTTATCACACGAGAGTTCTTCGCTTCTAGATAATTCTCTAGTTCGATGATACGCGAGTCCTTTGACTCGTAGAAATTCGTAGGAAAGATATATGACCGATAAATTTATACGAGTTAAATTCATTTTATTTATATCTTTCTATTACATGTGTAGAATTGTAGATGAAAAATTAATGATATTGTACTGCTGATTTCTCATACAATTCCCATTTAATCGTATATTCACCGATATACTTGATCTATTTTATGTAATTCTATCTAATTTGATAGCGTTTTATTCTTCGACTTGGAAGAATCATCTGAAAAGAAGGAATATTTTTGTATCAAATATTTTCTGTTGGCGGTCGTCAACTATTTGACGAGTATTAGATTCATCACAGTCGTAAATGTTGTTCCAAATTATCTAAATTTTTTTCTTTTTTCAATTAACGTGTAAAATAGATACGGCAAATATATATTTAGCTTTCTTTGGAAGGCAATTTTTTATATATGATGAATTCGTGTAGTCATGATTGTTGCGAAACAAACAGAGACAAAGATAAAGAGGAAACAAGAAGGAAAAATATGCATAAAGCGTTAGCTAACAATATAGATCGATAAGTATTTGGTCAGTGAGTGGCCAGACTGATGTATTATAATTTTTTATACATTGCTGGACTAAGTAATAATTGTAAATTTTTACGCGATTGTATACCTGACAAATATGAAGTTACTTAGATTCGCATAACCAGGTAGAGTACAAAGGTGAGACAGCTATAGGAGGATCTGAATTTGTAAAAGTTTGTAGAATATGTAGAAACAGTTGGGAATCGTATACCTGATTCAGTATCTTAAGTTCCCGATAAAATCTCGTGTTTTTTCTTCTTTCATTTCGTTCATTGCTTCTTTAATATTTTTTTTTATTTAAGTATAGCATTGAAACGTTCCTCGATATTCAATTTTAGGCCAGTGGGACTAGGTAACTTTTACGTCGAGCATGTAATTATTTTTTTAAAGCAATGACTATATGTATATTTTTTAGTCATTCGTTTCGAGAGTAAAAGAAAAACGGATCTACTTAAATCTGCTCGTTTTTTCTTTCACTGTACAATTTAAGATGTGAAACATCTCAATATTGTTTTAAGTATTATGCGCAAAAATCTGAAACTCGCTATGAAAACACATCGGAGAAGGTAAAAAGAATGGAATACAATGTATATTTAAAATGATGTTTTTTTCAAACTTGAGGACAACCTGTACAATGTAATCAGCGAATTATCTTGTTCCCAATCAAATTTGAACGTAGCTGAACGCAATTAGCAACCAATTTGAAACATATTTTCATTCTTTTTTATGTTTATCTCAGGTGTGTTTCGCAATGCAGAAATTTGTTTTTATATTGTTACGCATTTGTAAAAAAGCAACGCAAAAGCAAGTAGTAAAGTTGAAAAATCTGATTTATAAATCTTATATTGTAATGTTCGAAGTAGATTCGATCGAAACTTGTAAATAACGTCGAGCATCGTCTTTTTACAAACTAGTTTTACACAATTACAGTAGTTTCGCCTTGCGAAGACGTTGTAGGATGTTGCTTTAAGGTGTACAAAGGCTACTTTTTTTCTATAAAATAAAAAAAGAAGAAAAAAGAAAACGAAAAAAGATTCGAGATATGGGACCAATCGTATTTAGAGTTTATCTAAGTTTATATTTAACTTGTACGCATTATTTTTTCTGTTGACTGTTTGTGAAGATTTTGCTGAACAAACATATTTTTGTACAGTCACTGTAAATAATTTCCCTTTCATTTCTAACGATCAATAAATTTTGATCGAACCACGTGATTTAGAAAGACAAACATTTTACGTAAAAGGGAGAGAACGATTATATATGACAAATATGACAAAAATGTTTTTTAACAAAAAATAAGCGTAGAAATGAATATTAGGATATTTAATGTAAATCACTTTGTTTCTTCATAGACTTGATACTTCAAGTCAAACGTGTTGAATTATGTATTTCGCCATTTTAATTGATCGATTAACTTAAACATCTATTAACTTAACGCGCTGTCTGATCTCGACAAACGGGTAAATGTCACTCTTTAAAAATAAAATCTGACATTAGATATTATTTTTGGCTCGTGTACACCTTGAAGAATGCCATAATAATAATGGATGTATTTTTTTAATGCATTTTCAGCGGTAGATTGCTGCGAGAATCGAATAATAAATACAAGTGTGTATAAGTCACTTTTTTTTAGGCTTTTTGTAATTAAAAATCTTTGTACGAATAGTGTAGCAGCCTTCGAGTTATTGAATCCGCATCTGAAAAACTTAGTATTATCGAAAAAGTATTCTCATTGATAGTAAGCTATAAGCTGATATACAGCGATTCATGGAAATATTCGTACAGTTGTCGATATCTTTTATGAACATATTACTTGTATTATGGGAAACACTTTGAAATTTTGTTGGTACTGTCATGATATTCGACTATCATGATCATATTGGTAAAATTTGTAACTATTCTGCAAAAATATATAGAAGTTACAAGACAAGTTTAGTACAAGTGTATACATATTTTGATCACAAAAGTATTTAAACAGGCAATCATCCAAAATATTAATGAATTCTTAGTATTCAATAGAACTATTCATACTGTGTACTAATTTTCTACTAAATATAAGTTTACAGTAAATATGTTGTAACTTGTATATGTATATTTTTAGATTGGATTCAAATTGCCAATATAATCTTGGTAATCGTGTATAGTGCTAATAAAATATTTAAATGTTTCATATAACACGTACAATATGCACATAAAAATTTTCTATGATAAGTACACGAATACTTTTGCCGGTCACTATATTACGTTTGAATCTTTTTATATGACGAGAGCGTTCAACTTTTTTTCAAATTAAACATGCAGGATTTCTGTTGTCCGTATCAATCGAAATTTCAAACTTTTTAAATAAGGATATTTAATGTTAGGTTGTAAGTTTTCATTTATTCTTTAGTCCATTCTTACGCGTAAAGTCTCTTTAGCACTGACAAAAATACGCTGTTATACATTACGGAGAAAGACAGCAAAAGGTGTCCTTGTACAATTTCAGGTACCTAAAATTCTACTAATGCATCATTTTATAAGCCCTAATATATAAAAGTACAATCATTTGATGATGCCTCGAAATCCATTCAATACATTCCATCTTGGTTTAGAAGTAAGTTATAGTATATGTAATTAGGAATATTTATCGTGGAATATTTGCATCGTAATACCTTATCTTAATTCGTCCCGTTGTATTGTTATTAATTAACAATTTGAGCAATATTTTTTTTACATACCATATAAGTATCGACTTTCCTTTACAAAATAATATTTGAATTCTTGCATTTCATGCATTCATTTCGAAGCTATAATCATTTAAAGTTAGAAACTTCCAATTCGCGTTTAGCGCATCGTCACCTTCATCTACATTTTTCACAATTTCTCATTACATTTATCATAAATGATTGACTTTTATGACACCTTTAGACTTATAGAATGATGCCTTGTTATAATTTCAAGTGCCAGAAGGAGTCCAGACGAACTTTTTGAATCATGCTCTTTAGTACTTGCAGTGTAGAAATCGTGCTCCTGCCCGTCGTTTTTGAGTGTGAAAGATAAATTTTGTCGAAATTTTCATTCTACTGACCCTCCTGTAATTAATGGGAAATGTGAAATGAGGAATATCACTGCCAACTAATCGTTAGAGCATTAAAAAATCTTTACCATTGTTTCATAGATCTCTCCGTACCATTGATGATATTTATAAATGATAAACTAGAGGTATGATTGAAGTATCAAGTCTTTTTATATGTAACGTGAAAGTATTATATTCACCAGTTGAGTAACAAATTCATCAAATTAATCAACAACTTTACTTTTCAAGTAACATATTCATTAGATAAAGGAGAAAAATAAAATAAAGTTACTTTAAGTAGCTGGAAAATAATAAACCAATTTTTTTAATTAAGTAACGAGACGAATATGTTGTACATAAATACAAATAGCGTTTATTGTAATGAATTTGTATATCAATTCGATTAATTAGCTGAAAAATTATTTGTGCAGAACCTGCATTCCATTCGAAGAAACTATTAACGCTTTATTTTGTAAAAAAAAGTGGAAAAAGATTTAGAAGATTTCTTCTTATTTTTCTATATAACGAATCAGTAAAGTAAAACACATGATCAAACGCAAGATCATTCAATTTCAACATTATTCCATCGATAAAAGGTTAAACTCTAGTGAATGATTATATTTATAATCCATAATAAAAAAAAAAAAAAAAAAAAAATAATAAGGAAACGTACAATAAAGAAGTAGTGTAGCTTTTGTACCTGTTTGTAATATTTCTATACGATATTATTAGTGTATGTAATATTCGTGTAGATGCAGCAAAGTAATTTGTAACAATAATGTATATGTGCAATGAGAAGTTTCAATAATAAAACATTGAGAAATGTATTTTATAGCTTTTTTGTTTTACGGTATTCTTTATACATATAATTCCAAAATAATTGCGTATTCTGTTCTGCAATAAAATAAGAATGTCATTGCCGGATAAAGTTTAAAAAAGGAGATGACGGGAATCATTAATAAAAAATAACGTCATGAATATGAAATAAAAAAATTAGATGGTCTAGCTCTGATTGTTCGGAAAGTTCGCTCCGATTTTTAAGTAAAATTCAAACGCGTCACATTTAAATCTCGATATACATTTATCGAATTATATAGGTGCCTACCATTTGTTCCTTTTCTTACACAACCTTTTTCCATCTATCTCGCAATTTGAATATTCCATCCTTTCACAACTTCTCAGGTTTTTCGGCGAAAAACTTTAGAATATGATTTTTTATATCGACCAAAAAGTTAAAGTTTTGCCGTTAAGGTAATTTTATAGTTGAAAATGGGTGGAGTAGCATATCCCAACCATGACCAACAGCTTTTGTCGAGTAGCCAAAGAGACATGAAGCTGCGCATTGTCCTCAAGAAACATGGCGCCCTTCGGATTCCTTAGTTCTGGACGTTTTTGTTCAATTGCTGCCTTTAATTCGTTTAATTGCAAACAATACTTTTCCAAATTTATCGTCTGGTTATTCGGTAAAAGTTCATAATACCAGATTCCTTTTCAGTACCACCAGACGTAGAGACTTTCTTCGGATTAAGACCGACTTTTGCGATGGCTAAAGATGATTCATTCCGCTTTCCTCAAGATCTTTTCCCTTCAACATTATTATAAATAATCCATTTTTCATCTCTCGTCACTATCTTCAAATATCACTTGCTTGAAAAATGGTGTCTCCTCATTGCGTTTATACAGCAAGTCGCAAATGAAAATGTGATCCTTCAGATCTTTTTCCGCTAAATCGCGAGGAACACATACATCATCACATCGTGGATGGTGGATTTTGATATTTTTAACATTTCCGCTAATTCATGTGTTGTATAGCGTGGGTTATTGTGGATCAGTGTTTTCATCTGATTTTAATCAGTAGTAGAGGGCCTATCCGAGTGTTCTTAAACTTCAAGGTTGAAATCACCAGCTTTTTAAACCTAGCAAACCATTTTCGCACAGTCCTGACATCTATAGTGTTGTTACCACTCCAGCGCATATCTTGTTTGCTGTTTGTGTGGCATTTTTGCCTTTCCGGTAAAGGGAAAGTATCAAATGTCTATGATGCATTTTGTTTAAAACTAACAAAAATCAATATATCCTAACCAAATTTTTTTCTAAAGATATCTGAAATATCACCTTTTAGAATATGTACACATATCATTTTTTTTTCATCCATTATGATATATTCAGACCTCTTCTAATACCACCTACTGAAAACCGGCAGCGAAATTTAATGCTATGATGTCACAATCAATGAAAGCCATCCTCAGATCAGCGCCATCTATCAAAAGCATGATTTCGGGTTAAAAATCGTGATTTGTTAATAGGAATATAGAATACGCAAAGAGGTCGTCGATATCTCATCGCATGACGTCACAGGTAAAGAAAGACAATGGTGGGGTATGATAGAGATAGCGGAGATATCAACTGTGGTTATGTGCTCTTGGTAATTCCTAATAAATTGAATTCCCATTGAAAATTAACGAATTTTTTCTCTTTTCGTGATCAATTTTCACACATTTAAAATTCTATTATGTACATAAGGTTTACCATTACCACCTAATTTTTTGGACTATTTAGTACCAGAGAATTTCGATAGATAGCGCTAAAGAGGCTAAAATAGGCCATATTGTATTAATTATACATGTAATTAATTAATTACGTAGAAAATCGGAATAGTATTATAAAGAAGGATTCTGAGAGTTAGAGCTTTAATTTAATTCCTACATTATTTCAGAATCTGGCTTACAGACTAAGAAGTTTCATCTTTTAATTTCATCGTAAAGAGATTAGTTCCACGTTTTACCGCTAGGCGATTATAGCGTTAAGAGTCCATATCCTGATCAATTTTCCAGTTGCAAAAATGTAATTTAAATGGATTCATTTCTGAACTTTTATGATTGCATATTTTTAATTTGACCTCCAATTCTCTTCCTACATTGTTAATGAAAAATATCGAAATGAAAATTCTAAATCATGCATTTATTGAAATAATTAAAACGAAGATATTTTTACACCATTTAATAATACTATTATACTCGTGGTTTATGAAAATCAATCAATTTCTACCAAAATCAATTTTTGAAAATCACGAATCCTGTTATTACAGAAGTTTTGTTACTTATTAGGTATAAATTGTTTTTTTCTGTTCAACTCACAATCAGCAACAGTTTTCTTGGAAATGATGATATAATACAATAAAAAATGAGATTATCTATTATAAAATTATTATACAAAATGTATTTTGAAAGGGTTCCAATAAGTCGAAATAGTTTAACAGTATTTCGCAATCGTGTTATTTATATTTTCCATTATCCAATGCCACAAAATCTCCCAAAAAGTTAAAAAAAATAGTTAAAAAAGACTACGATATAGCTTTGAAAAATTTCGAGAAACAATGACAAATTTCAAGAATCGTCGTGTTTGTGCCACTTCCTATGCTTTTATATTCTCCTGATACAGAATCACAAAACCGATCAAAGATTTTGTTGAAATTTTGATTCCGAAGATTTCTTGGAAAATAACTATTTCCAAGAAACCCAATTAAATGTTGAACAGGGCTATTTTTCGAGTTTCGGGTTTTAGAAATTTGTTTAAAAATTCCGCCACCCTACTTCTCGTTAAAGGATAGTGGCTAGGTTGGAATCATAGGATAGCTGGATAGGCCATGAAATGATTAGACAGCTGATTAACTTTAATTAAACGTTTATTGAAATCTTTCAGTAATGTACAGTGCAGAAATTATATAAATTGTATAATTCTATTACGAATATTAATATATCTTAATTAAATAACTCTGCGCGTTTTATGACATTTTTATAGGTTATTAATTTATTCAATTCTATTTAAAAATAATTAATATACAGAAAAATACAATAATTTCTAACTTATGTATTTAATGACGCAAGTGTTGCTATACTTTTATAACGAAATTGTTGTAAATTACGTTTATAAATCTGTTTACAATCCGTCTTAAAACTATATATGTGTATATATATATATATAATGAAAAATGAATAATGAAAGCTGGTTGGATGGTTGCCTAGTAATAGGCGCATAGCATGGCAGGGTATCGCCTAAAATTTATGTCGTATGCTGGATCGTCCATGCAAAAATACTCGAAGACCAAATTTGTAACGAACGGATGGCATTCAACATCCTGCGGTTGCCCTTGCTGTTGCATCGTCCAACATTTGCGTAATTGCGTGTTACAGTCTGTATGGCTGTATGTCAAAATATGTTAAAGACCGTGTACAATAATCTGCCCAATGTGTAATTACTCGAGAGTGGAGTAGTATTACTTCATTCGCGAGGATAGGCGAAGACTGGCTTCGTAGTCGGAAAAGATCCTTCGTGAGGACGCGGTCCCGAAAAACTCCTTAAGGCTTGTTATAAATTTATGATGTACACGATGCCAGCCAGAGTCACAATCCCACTGCACGTAGCCTCTTGCACACAGTGCGGTAATAAATAAAGTAAGGAAAACAAATGGAAACCGGGAGGCATCAAACTGGAAATGAAACGTGAAAATACGAAATATAAAATAAAAATAGATAATTCATGGAAGTAAATGTGAAACAGAAAGAGGAATTCTGCTGGAAACAAAAAGAGAAGGCTAAATTTCTTTTAGAATTTATCTGTTTCATTTAGGCTAGGATTACACGAGCGTAGAAACGACGGACGTTACGACGGACGTTGCAATGTTATATCGTTGCGGCCGTTATATTATTTTGTATAAGATCAGTTACACGAACCACATCCGTCAATTTAGATACTAGAGACATTGGGACACTGCTTTGAACCGACGACCGTTGTGGAAATAAAATTATTGTTCGGTAAGTTGCCGTGCTAGTGCTCTAAAAAAGAACTTTTTTAGGAAGCGACTATTTATCGGATAGCCAATGACGTGCGCTCTTTCTCCGCTGTTCGTTTATCTTTTATTCGGCTCCTGTTTGCGTTCACGCACACGGTGATTCATTAATTTTGATCCCCTCAATCATAATATAACAAGCTAGAAGCCATAATGGAACACCGTATGCATTTCGCTCGTCAACTTAAATAACTAGACCTTAACTTAGGCCGGGGCTACACGAGCGTTATGCGTACAATGCAAATATGTATGTGCATTTCTATACGCAGGCCACGCAATGCAGCGTCGATTCAACGCTCGCGTAGCCTCGGCTTGAAGAGGACAGAATAGGATTAGTATGACTGTGTGAGAAATGCGTGTGAGCGAGAAGAGTTCCTACGGCTACATAGTAGGCGGCTCCTCACGAACGGCGATATACATATATTGTCGTATACATATTAAAACACACATACATCTAGGAATGCGCGTCACTGTCTACGTACGATGCATGGGTTGCCAATAGTGCTGGGAATATAATACGAAATGACGTGTATACACAGTACACGCAGATCTGAAGTCTGGAAACTTGTGGAGTGAAGGTAAAACTCTTAGCGACCAGGAAATGTTTCTCAAGTCAGGCGCATCAATCGATTTCTTAGTCTTTGTCATGCAGCGCGATCTTATGTCTGCAACCTACAAGACAATCGTGTTTGCAACTGAATTTTACTCTATTATGTAAATCCACATTTATTTGAACATTTTCTCTATCACATGAAATACTTGATGTTTGCTTTAAATAAATTATGAAAAGTTATGAAAAATAGTTTAGTTTATATTCTTTATCTTCAGTGGTAAGGATGGCGTTGAATGTAAAAGTTTAACAAATCGATCTCAGCGCTATGGCTAGCGGCCGGTTTGTAAAGCACACTTCTCGATATTAAGAGCCTCGTCCTCACCACGAGAGTTTCCAAACTTGCGCAAAGGTAGGTACATATGTATGTATTACCGTCACACAGTTGCACAACCAGACGTCACACTACACGAATTGCGTCCGTCAATTCCTACGTACGTAAGACAACGTTGGCAACGTCGCGACGCGTCAGCAATCGCTATGGTACAAACGCAACGTGCGTCGAGCAATTAACACGGACGTTGCCGTATTCTTTGTGTTTCTATGAGATTGCTCACACGAACGGCGATTTAACGTATATTAACCGTTATAATAAATTATGGACATCGAGGTACTGATATCCGAAGTTGAGAAACATCCCGTTTTATGGGATATTTCCAATCTTGAATACAAAGACAAATTAAAAAGAAACGAAGCGTGGTTGCGTGTGGCGAGTATTGTAACTCCCAATTTTATGCAAAAGATGGAAACTGATAAGAAGGTTATTGGTAAGTAAAAGAATAACGAATAATATATTTAATACATTTTCGTTATTTATTTTATGAATACACCATAAACACGGCGCAATTGTATTTTTCCATCTTGCCGTGGTACTTGGCCAATATTGTTTGCAATATGCTATGCTTATAATGTCATTAGCGTCAAGATAAATCCGCCCCTAAAAACGTAACATCGAAATTGTAACCATCTCGTTCCCGAAAACAATTGTGTAGAACAAAACAGTATTTGACGATATTCGTTGCAAACCTTATACCAGCATCGATAAATCGATGGAATATTCGCTACTTATTTGAGAGAATCGTTAAGTAATATATGTAGTATTTAAACAGAAATTGCTCTATAACTTAAAAACTAAAGTCGACTGGCAGTTATTATGTATAATTTATGACAATAATTGTTCAGAATTTTGACCTTGACAATATATTTCAAGATCATTCTAACCGATGAGTTGACTCCTATTCTCGATAATTATTGCAATTTCTTTCCACTTTTCTATCATTTGGTATTGATATGCATTCTGCATGCGATACTTCCGACATTTTTGTGCAGTGCAGATTGTGCGTATAATATTACACGAGCTAGATCGACCTATTCGATATTGGTAATGCAAATCAAGAATTAATTTATTGGCATCTAATTGATTGGATTATTGTTATTCTTTTTTATAGTGCAGGAGGTCACTTCTAAATGGAGAAGCGTACGCGACAATTATATTCGTACTTTAAGAAAAAGAAACGGAAATAATAAGTCAGGCTCTGCTGCAAAAAAAAAAATACGATATGTTTACGAAGAACAATTAAGATTTTTGAAAAAATGTCGGGAGCCACAAGAAACGAGTAGTAGCACGGAGACAGAAAAGAATGAACCAATAAGTACAGATTCAGGAACCAACATTAGTAATGGATTTGAATCAATTTTTAATGACGAAGGAGCAAATAATGAGTTCAGATGCCCTCCACGAAAAAAAACAAAAAGAATTAATTCAGAAGAAGTGGTGGCTAATTTTTCGGAATATAAGAAAAATATAAACAACGACGATGACGATATGGCATTTTATAAATCAACATTACCACTAATTAAGTCCTTTAATTTAGAACAAAAGATGCGATACAGAATGCAAGTCATGCAAGTAATTCAGAATATTAGAAACTCATCTGTTCAACGCACTCTATCAAAATATAATACGTAGCACATCGAATTGTCCAAATAAATATTTTTATGGTACTTCGTTAAGAAAATTTCCCTTTCGACCACAAATTTTTGTGGTAGATATACCAGAAAATACCTTCAGAAGTATATTATTATAACATTACTTATTATAAATATTATTTTATTATTATTAATGCTACATTAATGTACATTATTGTTATTATTTCGTATTCTATAAATTATTATATTTTTATTTATCTTAAATGTAATTCTTTATTACATTATTTTAATTAGCTTATATGTATCAATATAGACAATATTTTTTCTATGCGTCTAGTTTGATCTTCTAGTCACCACATCATCCTAATCACAACTAGCTTTTCGTAAAGCGGTATTGCACATCTCATGTTCGTATCCTTACGCATTATGCTTTATTTTTTCTTTTCAAGTAATTTGTCGAACGATGATCGCGACATGTAAAAATAATTGAAAATTTTCTCATCGTCACTTGCAAGTTCACTATAGAGCGTATAAAATGTACTTTTTAGTAGTCTTGAATTATTTATAGGATACAGCTAATATTTCTTGTCTTGACTTATATTTTCTTTTGGATTTTTAACGTAAACGAGCGTAAACGAAAATCGAGAATTCTACAGCATTAATTTTGGTCACATGAATATCTTTCTCAGCGTATTGATGAGAGAAAATTACGGAGAACCAAACCAACACTCGCGTGAGTACAGTTCTAACGTCCGTCAAAATTGACGTCCGTTATAACGCTCGTGTCTCCCCAGCTTTATTTTACAAAATATCGAAGTAATTATTAATAAAATTAGCTTTTCTAATTATCGCTCTATACCAAATTATCCTTTAACTCCTGTTAACCATAAGTTAGCTATGCATATATGTATATACAGCCGATTGGTGAGACCGGCCGATTGGTACAATGAGGTAAATCTATGTGAAAAGATAACTTCAAAATATAGAATAACACTTTTTTATATGAAAAAAAAATTGAGTTTGAAAATTTCCCAAACATAATTAAACTTGGCTAAGTATCAACTAGGTACGAGTAAACAATCAACAAGAGGTCATTATACATGCAAAAATAAGACAAACACGTAAAATAAAATTTTCCTGTTCAAGACCGTCTTTAAGAAAATAAAATTTCCAAACTCAATTTTCTCGAAAAATATAATTCATCAATTTCTGTAACAAGATGTCATTTGATTATTCAAATCAATGCAACGTAAATGTATTACGGTTTTAAAAAATAAAAAATTATACATGAGATATTCAAATAAATAAAAGATATCAAGATTATATACTTGAAATTTAAATAAAATATGAAAATAGATAAATCCTTCATGTGTCTTTAAGTATACGTTCGTGAAAATGTTGTTATTGCAAATGAAATCTCTTCTGTATTCTGTTATAGTTTCAAACAAAAGAGATTGTTTTTGCTATACATTAATCTAAACTTCAGATACATATAATAAATATTCAAATAGTTTCTTTGCATCAAAGTACGCAGCTCATGCAATTGTATGCATGTATGATCGTCACTGATTATATACTATTTCAAACAATAAGAAAATAATATTTTAAGAAATTAAAAAGGGGCAAAGGGAAGTTAATTAAAAATTAAGTTACATGAAAATATTAATAGTTGTGTTTTATTTAAATCTATATTTAAATACCGGATGTGACATAATCGAGATATATCGATATAATCGAGATATATGCGAGATATATTCGAGTTAGTGAATTCGAGAAATAATGGTCTTCCTTCCGTAACTCTACATACTAAGAAAGAAGATGGAAAAATCGTAAGTGTACTACGAATATCTTTCTCAACTTCATGATTGATGTATATCGATTCTCCTTAAAACGCATTTATGTCACACTTTTAGAAATATAAAAAGTTCTATGACTAATGAATGTCGTAAAAATTAAATTTTATATTAAAAATTTTAAGTATGTCTATTAGTCATCAGAAACATGTGTTTCGAGGTTAGCGTGGAACTGACCTATAATAAATAACTAGCCCTATTCTGAAAAGGTTAAATTAATTAAATATCAGATAATTATGCAATTTAGTGACTGATAAACAAAAATGTTTCTATTGTTTAAAAATACAATTAAAAATAAAATTTAAATCTAACCTAACCTTTTTGATAAATTTTGGACATTGAGTGGTTTAAACTGGAAAGATATCAAATTTTTAAAATTTTTCTTTATCTTTAAAAAAAAAAAGACTAATCAAATAGTAAAAATTGGAAAAAGTCGATAAACTGCGTAATTGCCGATAGTTACGCATCAGACTAGCGAAAAAGAATTTTATTAAATACATCGTTTAATTATTTAGTTTTCGATTTAATAGGCTATAAATTCCATTTTTCTTGGTTAATTTCAAACAGAATGGCGGACACAGCTCCAGCCGCGCGTGGAGGTTTTCGTGGAGGGTTTGGTTCTCGTGGAGGTGGTGATCGTGGAGGTCCAAGAGGTAGAGGTCGCGGAGGCAGAGGCCGAGGTCGTGGTCGTGGACGAGGTAAAGAGGATAGCAAGGAGTGGATTCCAGTGACAAAACTGGGACGCCTTGTTAGAGATGGAAGGATCGAGTCTTTGGAACATATCTACCTCTTTTCTTTGCCTATTAAGGAATATGAGATCATTGATAAGTTCCTTGGAATTGAATTAAAAGACGAAGTACTGAAAATTATGCCAGTACAGAAACAAACCAGAGCTGGTCAGCGTACTCGTTTCAAGGTAATTTTATGCAAGCATAAATTTTAAATGATGGTATAGTGTGATTATTAATGCACTGAAGATCTCATTAGTAATTCTCATTTTACAGGCTTTTGTAGCAATTGGGGACTACAAGGGCCATATTGGTCTAGGAGTAAAATGTTCCAAGGAAGTGGCCACTGCCATCCGTGGAGCGATCATTCTTGCCAAGCTATCAGTTGTGCCAGTACGTCGTGGTTATTGGGGAAATAAAATCGGTGATCCTCACACTGTACCCTGTAAAGTTACTGGTAAGTGCGGGTCAGTTCAGGTGCGCTTAATTCCAGCACCAAGAGGCACAGGTATTGTATCAGCACCTGTGCCCAAGAAATTGTTACAAATGGCTGGTATCGAGGATTGCTATACCTCAGCTAGAGGATCCACCTGTACTCTTGGCAACTTTGCGAAAGCTACTTATGCAGCTATTGCCAAAACCTACGCATACCTAACACCGGATCTTTGGCATGATCAGGCACTAAGAAAAGCTCCTTATCAAGAATTCGCGGACTACTTGTCGAAGAATCATAGAGTTGTAGGCGGACAGAGACCTGCTGAAGTTGCCTAAAGAAATAAACCTCCATGCGAAGTATCTAATCGTAGTCATTTTGCCTTTCCTTTCCTATTTTTTTTACATCTCATATTTCATAAACAAACTGTGAATGTTTATGCATTTATGGAAATTACAGGTGCAAAAATTAGCGCTTGAAAAAAAATATATAAAAATACATAAAATGTCCAAAGTAAAACACACATAATATTTCGTAGGTGAGACAAATCTATATAACTTTCGTTTTTTTAGCCATTTTCATAAAAATATGAATTTGCATAAACATTCCCAGTCATAAGTATTAAATTAGTTATAAAATATTACAATTCACTTGATTTTCATTTTTGTAAAAAAAATAATATCTACAACACATCTTTAGAAGTCTTAAACTGTCCATAAGCATTATGATAAGTATGATCGCAAATCCTATAATCCTTTTTGGATTGTATGTCTATAGTTTTTTTCTTTTTCACTTAGATCCTCAAATATTGGTGGATCTTTTTTTTACTATTGACAGTTACACGGTTTTTTTAACACATTTTATTTACAGTTACACAATTTTTTTTAGAACGTTTTATCGACATTTTACTTATTTTTACACGGTTGCAAAAGCGCACACTAATAATTACAGTTCGTAGATAATGTTACGAAAATTATGTGTATCATGTACGAATATTTCAAATTCTTCTTTTCTTAAACAGAGTCGCATATGCTAATATTTGTATGGCTTTTAAAGCAAAATAATTTTCTTAAAATCGAGCTAAATATCTTAAGGTTTTGGAGAAATTAGAATATTTACTATATATTTCGTTTTACTATATACTATATATTACTAGTTTACTATATATGTAGATGGCGTGTACAAAAAGAATTACAAGATTTGCAGTTAATTGAAATCGCGAAGAAAATGGTGTAGATCACTTACGACCTTTTTATCTGAGCCTGTAATGAAAATTTAAACAATACGATTTGTATATTTATATCAGTTATATACATTCTGAAAATTTCATCGAGATCGATTAATACTGAAACAATTGACTGGCATCGAAATATTTAAGAACCTTTGGATTTATTATACTTATATAGGCCATATAAGCTGAAAGTTGTAAAAAAAACTGCAATCTTCACCAGCTTTGACCGATTTTGATGACATTTTCAGCATGTACCATATAATTCACAAAACGTATTGCTTAAATTTTCATTACAGGCTCAATAAAAAAAGTTGTAAGAATTAATCTTTACTATCTTCTTCGTAATTCCGACCAATTGCAATTTTCTTAAAATTTTCTTCACACATCATTTAGTAAACTAACCATTTTAAATTCTCAAAAAGCTTAAATATTTGATCCATTTTCAAAGAAGTTATTCTGTTTTAAAGGTTGTCCGAATATTAATGGAAGTAACTGTATGAATGTGTTTATTAAATAAAATATTTTTAGTGAATGCAATTCTATATTTTAAATAGCTTTTTGCGTTACTTTAACATAAATTTTATGCTTTATTACAAATTAATTCTTACGCAACTCTTTTTGGACGATTTTTTTATGAATACTATGCATCTATCATGTAAAAAGATACCCAACTGTATATTGTATGTCTCCTTCTGCTGTGTGATGAATGAAATAAGCAAAAAATTCCACATTAAGACTGTAATAAAGGCGACTAACTTTAGCCTAGGTAATAAAATAAATGGTCACCGTGACTTTATTCGAACGACTGTCAATCATATCGATCGCTTGAATCCGTGTATGTAAAAGTAATCGACTTCAAAACACAATAAATATGTATAACTGGCGCTTTTTAAACGAAAGTATAGTGTAAAAAGAACATTGCTAACGCTAGACAAATCTCGATTTCTCCCGTGAAGTTTGACCAGGGCCGAAACAGCTGTTCTGCTGTTGGATGGTTAATTTGACAGGGAAGTCGAAGGATAAAACGAATGTTTTATCTAGATTTAACCCTTTTAAATGATATCGCGAATATTCCGTGGCGAAAATGAGAATGTCGCAGTTAAGAGAAAACGGCAAATCGACACCTTGAAAATTTTTAATGACAAGTAAGAAGATTTTTCGATTGTAACCTCTCTTTAACCTTATTCGCATTAATATGTCTACAATCTATCATCTAACAATTCCATGTAACGTTATTTTTTATCCACGTAAAAGCTGCATTTTATGGTTCATACACAACGAATAAAATAAAAAGCTTATTACGTCTGCCATTAAATACTTAGTTGTTAAACCTTGATTCGCTCATTACGCATCTGTCATATAAGGAGATATACGACTAGTTTCTCGAGCTTGATTGAACAATTTCTTATTTAATTTAAAAAAATAAATATTTCATATGTGTTCCTATGTTCTCCATCGAATTATTTTTTATATTGTGTTACAGTGTAGTAGAATTAAGAGAAGATGTGGAATATCAGGTACAATTCAATGCCGGGGAAAGGAGAATGGCTATTATGGTCTCTTTGTCACCGGAGTTTCCGCTGGAAAAACCAGTACTCAGGGTTTCTCCACCTATAAAACATCCTTGGTGTAACGAACACAACGAAATCACCAGTGCACCAGGACTACTTAATGTAAGATCTCTTATATTTCAAACATATTTGAATAGAATCGTAAGGATCATTTGGTTTTACATATCAGTTTACAGTGCACAGTGATCTTGGTCGTGTCGTTCAAGCTATCATTAGAGAATTTAGTAAAAATCCTCCACAGCTATTAGGAGAAATCTCTCCTGGATCTGTCAAGTCCCACAGAGGTACATACATTTTTATATTACGTGTGATGAGAGCAAAAAACTGAAATTTCTGTTACTATTCTTTTATTATATGAATTGCAGATTCACAAGGAAGAAATTCTCCGTCTTATTCCCTGCAGCAGTATCCAGAAATTACACCGGCGTCATACAATTCTTATTATAACACTCAATATCCGCAGTATTCATCTGCCAATACAAATACTTGTATTTATAATTACAATCATACAAATTCGGGTACGGTATATGTGACGGAGAGCCATACAAAATTCGGGTCCCCGTCACAGCATTCAGCGTATGTTGCGACTTCGCGAAGCGGTTCGCTTCACAATACAGATGCAACTAGGTACAATTCAAATCAACATGGAACGTATTTGAATTCGCATTACGTAAACGCGAATTACCATCAGCAATCGTTGCCGAATCAAGCGCAAATTAAGCTGCGGCAGAGTGTAGCGTTTCCAGAATTGAATAACTTGAGTAATGAGGAATTGAGATGGTTAAGCGAGGATGATGATAGATTAGATGAATTCCTGGATAAACATTCCGACTTAAAAGACATTAATACAGCTATCGACGATGCAATAGATTGGGTCCAAAAAACTGCCGGTAAGATTATTTCCGACAAAGCCATTTTTTTCTTTTGGATATCTATCTTTTTCTATCTATTCCTTAGAGGCCAATGTAGCCAAAGAACCCGAGCTTAGAGAATTGCAGTCTGACGTAGCAAATAAAGTACAGACTGTCACTGCACTAAAGGCTAGATATGATCAGCTTATACAACGATACAACAAGTTGTCCGAAGCATTTACTCCGGATCACATAAAAGAGTGTTTAAGGAAAGCTGCAGATGAGAGTCACGAAGAAAGCGAACGAATCGCCGAGGATTTCCTTAATAGGAAAATCGATGTCGAACGTTTCCTCAGCACTTACATCGAGTGTAGGAAGCTGGGTCAAGCGAGAAGAACTAAAGAGGAAAAATTAGCACACCAGCTGAACGAATTGAAACGAGCGGGTTATTGAAATTATGTATAATCTTATCTTTTTCTATGAATCGAACAAACTGTACATAATGCCTAGTTTAATTAAATGATACTGTGAATTTGAATAGTATTCGTGTTTATCAAATATATATGCGGAAAAAATACTCGCTGGCAGAGAACATTTTTATAACGTATTAATACGTTACTACGTTACAGAGTTATGTCATTGCTTGTTATACATGGGCTGCGTTGAAATTAATTAGATTATGTGGCATTTCGTACGAAAAATAATCGGAACTGTAACACACGAGTGAATTGATTGAAATTACTTGCGAAAAGAAATTATCGAGTATATATATGAAGAGTTATCGAAAACCAAAGGTGCTGGTTTCAAACGATAAAAGCTATCAAACACTTCAATTAATTTAAGATGTACTTATTTTTCCATACAGAAAGTGTCTTTTAAATGAATTTAATTATTCTGTTATTGCGCTGTGACATATTAAAATTGCATCAATATCACTCTGATACAAAAAAAGGAACTTTTTTTACTGTGTAAATAAATGTGCGGGAATATGATTAAATCGATTTTTCAAAGTTTGCTATTCAGTAATGTTAATCTAATTACTTATCCTACGAATGTTCCTAATATTGTAATATACTAATAATTGTATAGATACGTGAAGTCTGAAATGAGAAAATGCTTTTTTTTTTTAAACAGTGTGGAGTGTGTAATTTTATTAGAATATTCATGACACTATTATCTAAAAACACAGCTTAAAATAACAAAGAAAAGAAAAGTTTTCGCGTTGAAATTAAAATGTAAAGATAATTGTGTAGAAATCATAAGTTGTAAATAACTTTAAAAAAACGAGTTTTTAATAATAACAATAAAACAAAAGGGATGTAAAAAATTGAATCTGATTTACTAATGACCATTTCGCGATATCATCAGAATAATAAATACAAATGCGGGTTAACATTTTATTTCCATAGAAACATTTAAGATTAACTAATTGTCTAAAATATTCTTCCTATATTATAAAAATAACATTGATACAAGAACCTTATTTTCTTGAAATACATACTTTGTTCGTATCGGCAGTTTTAAGTTTCCCATTAATGTTACTCTCTCATAGATTTACATATATGGGAACATAGTTAAACATTCTTTATACAGTTACTTTGTTCCTTATCAGTCAACATGTAATATATGTATATAATTCGATATATCGATTAAGGATCGACAAATGAAATCATAATGTATCTTGTACCACTGGTAACTCGAAGTCCTTCGTGATAATGAGTCAATCTTCCAGGATGCATCAACATCCAGCCTGGTTTTGTGTCCGTAACAGAGCAGTTATAACGGATAAATCGACAACCTCCACCTTCATAATCCACTCCCGCCCTATTTAGAGCGATGTTAATGGTATAAGTTGAACTATCATGATGTGGCTTCAATGATGGTTGTTCATCTGGACGATATCTTACGACGAAATTCATGAGTGCACGAGGTGGCTGTAAATTTCAATTACGAACATATTCAATTAGTATTCCATTTGTACTAATTTTCCATTAATATTCAAAACAATGCAAAGTATTTTTTTATTCAGTCTGATACTCTCAATTTATTTGAAGTGTTTTACTACAATACGATATACATATTTCTCTTACAACAAGCTGTTTCGTTTAACTGGTGACGGTGAAATTTCTCACGAGGGATTGATTTTATTAAAAAAGTATTCTTACAAAAGTTGTCTAGTACACGAGTATAGGAAGATGTTATGGATGGTACAAACAATTGTTTCTAAGTTTAATAGTGGAAGAGATATCAATGTCAAATTAACTTTCTTAAATGGAACCCTGTATTTTTTGCTCATAATATGATAGCGTTTGTTGAGACGAATACAAACGACATGTCATATAATGTTGTCTTTTCGTGTAGTAGAATGTCGTAAATTAAATCGTAAAAATGAGATCAGTAGCTGAATTCTACGCGACTTCATGGTCTAACGCCATCAAATGATTGCGCTATGAACTAAACAAAGATCGAGCTTCTAATCTCCCTTTATGCCTCTTAGACTTATATCTTTAGTTTTTAACAGTCAGCTTAAGAAGTGTCTTTTGTAAGTTAAAAAATCCTCCTATGTACTACACAACATTGCAAGAATAATTTTTAAATATCTTTAATCCCTCATGAGATAATTGACCGTTTCCAATTAAACAGAACATCCTATATACACGTATAGCAATATAACTGCAACATAGTAAAAAAGTGCAACGAATCCGAATACGAAGCCTATCACCATTCCCTATGATGTGATCAGTTTGCCAAATAATGTCTTGTAATTTAAAATTTGTGCAACAGTGCATCAATTTATATGTAGATCAGGGTGAGCAACATTGTGCAACCAACAGACTACTTATTCCCATATATGTATCCTGTTTTCGATAATTCTTACATTCGTATTGTATCCTATAAAAACATGTTCTTGCAAAGGACTGACATATTCATAAAGAAAATTTAACCAAGATTCGTGGAGGCCGATTTGTTTCATGTGAATATCTCGTGTCGGTACGGCTTCGTATCCACCTTCGATACGTGGGTCCTAAAAATGATTGACACATTTTATAGTTAAAAGACAAATATCTTACATCGTGATAATATCCGGCGAACACGAGTTCCTGAAGAGGTCTAACATATTCCTTTAAAAAGTATAGCCACTGTGGCTCATATTTTACTTGATTCATATGTATATCACGGGTTGGTACATTTTCATAGCCACCCGTTAATCTCGGATCCTGTTGGAAAAATTATATTATTATTGTCTAGTGATAAGGCAAATGTTTATCCTGTGATTGTTTTATCTGAAAAATGTAACTATAGCGTTATTATTGTAACTGTTACTGTAACTATTTAAAGATAAATAGTCATACATGATTCGATCCGTCCGACCACTTTCCGAACGTTTCCATGATATCTATCAACTCTTTCGTAAACCTCTCATTTACTATAGGGAACCTGTAAACGTCCGGGCAAACCTGCAATGAAAATTTAATCGACCTGAATAATACCGAGAATTCATATATTTGATAAATATTAAACATTTCGATAAAATATATATGATGAGCGGGAAAAAGAGTATAAGACAAATGTCGATCAATAGGATAAGTACACTATACTACATATATATGCGCAGTACATATACCAATGGTATATCCAAAATCTAACACCTGATCTTACATTGCACTTTAAATATTACAAGTGCCTCTCTGCAAAGTTAATAATTCTGACGTATTATCTGACGTATCTACGTCTCTTTTATCCGATCATCAGAAATGTATAAATATGTTTTTACCTGCATCGGAGTTTTATTCGGATTGAAGTTTTCCGAATAATTCTCATGTATGTATGTTTTTTCCCAATCTAATTTATTGTTGAGAATTTGATAGAAATCCGGATGTGTTACCGTAACGTCATAATTATCTGAATCAACGAGATGCCCAAAGTCAACTCTATTACTGACATACATGAAGATGTTTCGTTCTCTGTTAGCATAAGCGAAAGCCATCTCCGTGTCTAAATCGCCTTCTAAATAGGATGGACGAGTCTCTTTGTTACTTATTAGAGTTGCATTAATTAAGTAGCAGTTGCTGATAAACGGCACGTTCCATAGTCCTCTGTAATAATATTATACACTATATATTTATGTGTGTGTGTGTGTGTGTGTGTGTGTGTGTGTGTGTGTATACATGGTGGTTCCTAAGTCACTTTCCCATTTAAAAGTTGTATGACTCTTTTTTTTATTGTATTATATAAATATTTTTTAATTTTTGTCCCAAATTCACAAAGGATCAATAAGTAAAAATCCTCAAAAAAAAAAAAAAAAAAAGGATTATTCTTTGATATGACATGACATCTGATGTGACATTTTTTTGACATAACGTCTCACCAAACTGTAATCTTTACAGGATGCAAATTCATGTTAATGGTCAACTCTTGGGTTTTCAGCACTCCAAATCCTGGTGTTCTGTTTATTAACATACCCATTGTCATGACAATAGGCCACATCTGCTATTAGAGTAGTGTTAGAAAAATGTAGCATTAATTAAAAAAAAATTAAATTATTTTTACTCAAATTATTTACACTCAAATTACACACTTTAAAAGTCTGGAACAAAAATTTAAAAGTATAATACCAAAAAGAATCTTATACAGCTTTTAAATGAGAAAGTAATTTATGGGCTAGCCTGTATAATATTATATTGAATATTAAGTTTTTCTACTGATTCGAAATGCAGTACGGTAATTATTGCGATGAAAAAGAATGATTCGATTCAGCTTAATTCATATGAACGATCGATTTAATACATAATAGCACGTGGGTATCCAATCGGTCTGCTGTTCTCAGGACTTCAAGGCCAGTGAAGAAGCAGACGCGAAATCATAGAAGGGACCAGCATACTTGTTTGTTAGTCCCGCGAGACAATATTTCGTAAGGCAATCAGTCTGATGTCGTGATTGGCCGATGAACACACTGGCAATGGGTTATGCATAATTATCCAATTGAGATTCATAACTCTGTCACCAATGACGCGACATGCCCATCGTGCATAGTCCATTCATATTTTAGGCTGTAGGCCGAAGCCCAAAGATTCGGCTTGACCACTTGTCAAAAGTAGCGGTTTCGTGTAAGCCGGTAAGCACCTGAAGATTGTGTCATTTTTATCACCAACAATTACTTTTCGGTGAAGTTCGATTGGTATACAAGCGACTATCTTTAACATATATAAGTATAAACACGTTTAATGTTTTGCAAAAACATTTCAAGTGTTCTAATTTCAAGTTAGAATAATCAAAATCACTTGAAAGCTAAGATACACCCAAGTGTAATAACAGCTCTATGTAAAGTGTATAGAAATATTGACACTTTGAAAAGAGATTGAGAACTATATAATCGTAGAACAAATGAAGATATATCAACTTTTCTGCCTGTTCTTTTTTGCTGGTTTATTGGTAAACACAGACGCGGCAAAAGGTGGAGGAGGTAGAGGAGGCGGCAGACGCAGTGGCGGAAGAGTTTACAAGTCTCGGATGCCTATTCTGATTCCTCACAGAAATCCTGCTAGTGCCAATTACTACGAAAACAAAGATGTGAGTTTAAAGATATTAATCGATATCAGATCATCGATCGCCTAACTTTTAAAATTCGTAGGGAGCAAGAATAGTGAAAGCTTCACACTTTGAATTGGATTATATGTTGGGTAGGAAGATCACGTTTTTCTGCATGGCCACTGGATTTCCAAGGCCTGAGATCACCTGGTTGAAAGATGGAATCGAATTATATCATCATAAATTCTTTCAGGTATTCTCATTATTCAGAAAAAGGGATTCCTATAAGAGAAATTTGAGGAAAGTTGTAAAATCGTGCGTATTGCAGGTGCATGAATGGCCTGTTGGTAATGATACGTTAAAATCAAAGATGGAAATTGACCCAGCCACCCAAAAAGATGCGGGATATTACGAATGTCAAGCGGATAATCAATATGCGGTTGATCGTCGTGGCTTTAGGACAGATTATGTCATGATCTCCTATTAAAATCAGTACTTTTGTCGTAGTTGCAATACTTAAGTTTAGACGTCAATCTCTTCAACTTACCGTAATAGCAGAAAAGCTAATTTTAAATAGCAAGTTCAATTTTTTAAAAGCTATACACTCACTTTTCTTCGAAATATAACTAATAATGTTGAATTTAACACTTTTATAACAGCAAAAGCGTTATATTTACAAAAATATAATAAAAAGAAAGATGTACGACACGTTTCGTTATTTTTTTTAACGCATGAATATCATGGATTGTTAAGAATCTCAAAGCATGAAGGCGCACTTGGAAATTTAAAGTTCCCCCTATATTTTACTCATTGAATCACAATTGACTCTTACCAGGGTGTTACGTCTATAGCGTAAACCATAAAATAAAACATAAAATGGCATATCACAAATTTGTCTGACGAATTGCCATTTTGTTCACGAATTAAATGAAAAAATTATTGAAAAAACGTTCAGTCTTGTCATATTCTATCTTGTTTTATTAGAACCAATTCGATTATTAGTACTAGGTAGAACGAACAATCAAGTTAGAGCATTTGGAATTCGGTGATGACCAAGTTGCAATAGGTGTCGAATGAATAACTAGCACATGTACGTATAATACACGCAGTTCAGCAGTATCTGTCTATACATCTGTAATAGATAGGAGAGAAGACTAGGGGAGTAATGAGTAGGTAACTGTTAGTTACATCGGAGTTCCGTGTGATCGTCATACGTTGCCTGTACTCGGTGAGTATCTGCGACATATTAACACAGACTCCTCTATTTTCTCTACTTTTAACCACTTACTTGATCTATCCATTTCTAGTTGCTTTGCTGAAATCATCATGCTACGCTCTACAGTGACGTTATTTCTGTTAATCGTACTACTACTAAATAGCCAGGAAATTCTTGGACGAAGAGGACGAGGCAGGGGAAAGACCAGATCGCGAGTCCAAATAGGACTGCCTATCACTGGAAAGTATCGTGATCCAGAAAGTGATCAATATTATAATAATCATGATGTACGTAGACTTCTAAACCAAGTTAGAAGTCGCTTCTAATTTCTTAATTGTCTTCTAAAAATGTTTATCTAGGGAGCAAAAATAGTATTGGCGTCACACTTTGATTTGGAGTACGTTTTAGGACACAAAATTGCTTTCCTTTGCGTGGCACGTGGGAACCCACGGCCACACATCACATGGTTCAAGGATGGTGCTGAGATCTATACACATCTTTATCTACATGTTGGTATAGATAATCTTAATTGTGATGATTAAGTCTTAATAAACGATGATTATATCGATGAAAATTTTGTATGTAAAGGTACACGAATGGCAAGTTGGACCAGATAAAGTGAAATCGAAACTGGAAATAGATCCTGCGACACAAATGGATGCTGGAGTCTACGAATGTACAGCCGATAATATGTACAGTATCGATCGAAGATCCTTCAAGACTGACTTTTCCATCGCTTTCGATTAAGTTTCCTTTTTCACAATACTTTAGTACGAATATAGATGAAATAAAAAATTATTGCCTTTAAGATGTCGATTAAAATAACTAGCGATAAAAAGGACATGAAATGATTCTCACGAAATGTATAATGTTTGCACGCGTATGCATAGTTAAATAATAAATAAAGTTGCATTAAAATAGCAAGTTTGTAAAATATTTTTAAGACATACCTGCGCTCATTCTTGACGATCTCTATGTAATCAAAACTTCGAGCATAGAATCCATCGTCCATTATAGCTCCCCAGAAATTGCTCCACATTTTATATGGTCTGACTAGTAATGGTGCGATGATATCTCGCTGCTGTTCTATTAGAAGTTTCAAAGTATGTTCGTTATCCAGATGGGAAATGGAATCAATCGAGAAATATCCAGAACATTCCTTTAACAAGCAATAATCCCTAAAGAACGATATTTATCTTAGAATTTACAGAAATTTCATTGAAAGTAATAAGGTTAAATTAACTTTGATACATACATGGCTAAGTTTCTTGCATCAACTTCACTCATGGCATCATTCACAGAGATTTGCTTACTACTGTTATATTCCTTTCCAACCTTTTTCATAAAATTATCAACTACATCTTGGTGATATTGTACGTTATTATGAACAAGCAAATGTAACTTCGATTTTGGATATGCTTGCTGATATATCGCAGATAGAAATTCGGTCAAGAAAGGAGTCGGCCGTTCTATAAATATAGCGATTAATACAATCGGATATGATTCCGGTGTTGTTCTATCTAATTCTATCGTTCCTTCCCAGCACATTACGCATCCTTCCTCAGGACTCCATGCATGAGCCAAATAATTCCCCAAAGAATTCAGCGATAACTTGCTGTAACCATTTCCATGAAGAATCAATGGTTCTGTACTATAAACAGTATTCAAAAGTGAAGCCTTCCCACCCTCAAATTTTAATTCCACATCAGCTGTAAAAAAGAATAATCTTATTCATTTTATTTATTTAACTCTACTTCACTTATTCGCTTACCTACAGCACCATATAGATTCTGAAATATCTCAGACTTATGATCCAGCTTAATTTTATGACGTTCCCTTAATTCCTCATCGAGATACGCCAACGTATAAAATAATTGATCGTCATCCTTGTTTTTTATCGGGGCGTGTGTTAAAATCGCATAAACGTCCGAAGCATAGCCCACGAAGCCTCCAGAATTTAGAAAGCGTTTCCCTAGAGTTGCGGATGGATACTTAGATGCTAACGATTTATCTGGCCAACAAGAGCCTTCTGCAGAGAACAAAACTCTAGCGTCCATACTCTTAAACTTATTAATGATCTCGGCCAAGTCGCTTAAGTATATCACGTCGTAACTAAAATATAAAGGCAGTTATTAAAATTAAACATTAGAATTAAAATTACAAATGAAACAAGTTAGAGGAGAATATGCGAAAGACCTGTCTGTAAATATAACAATTTTCTGGTCGTCGTTCCCATAATTTTCTAGAGCCTTCTTTAAAAGATTTACTTTGTATCCTCCTCCTGCGCTAGTTTTTATGTTATCACCACCTAGCCAAGGTTCTCCCAAACCAAGCACTCTCAAATTATCGCGAAATCCATAGACATTGACCGACCTGAGATACCTTTTGTAGCCATCGGTTTCGTTCGAAGCAATAGTGAACACCAATACATCTATATACAATTTAAATAGTATTTAGATTCTCATATTCTAAGAAAAATGGAAAAATATTTGATGCGATATATTTATATATGTTATATTTCAGTGAGTAAAAGAAAAATAATATTTTCCTCTTGGCTGTTTCATTTGAATTTCGAACGCGACGCTTCAGCCGTGAATACAGAAGCCCAGATGGCCCTTTACAAAAACGTTGCGCAGAGGTTTATGCATATATGAATGTACATTGCCGAATAACATATACAAAATACAGAATATTGTATATAGAAAATTTGTTCATATGACGCTTCGTTTTTGAGAAAGTCAAGTTTGAAAATTTGTCAGGTACAATTGAACAAAAAAGATATTCTTCTGAAATTATTCTGAAGATAATAGAAAGTGAAGTCGTGAAGATAAGTTGAAAATATAGAATAAAATTTGTTCACAAGATGCTTCGTTTCCGAGAAAAATAAATTTGAAAATTCATTATACACGTAAACTAGGACTAATTGTAACCCAATTCTGAACTAAACATGTTCAAACTCTATTTTCTAGAAAATGAAGCCTCGAAACAGAAAAATTTTACTCTACATTTTTAACACATTTTATCATGTAAAATAATCGAGACTTTACAAATTGTCCAGATGTCGATATTCGATAAATTGTTTTTACGATGGTGTAACTAAGTACGTAGAGCTTTATCCTACCGGAGAAGTCGATAATGAGGTCAGTAATTAGTTAGTCAAATTCAAGTATTATACTTTACAAATTTTCAAATCCGGTTTTCTCAAAAGCTAAGCACCATATGAAACAATTTCATTCTTCTTATTTTCTGCTTATTCTTTCCTACTTGTACATGTCATTTGACCGCACCCTATAAAACATTTCTCTAAACTGTAAAACATACTCTATCCTATCTATCTACTCTAATTATTATTCTATCGATCTAAAAAATTAAACGATAAATAATAAATGAATGTTAAATTGTCATATACATAGTTTTGCAATCTTTTATTTAATAGTTAGTTCAATAATACTGATAATGAGTGAAATTTTATTTCGTTTTCGCTTCTTTTTAAAGCATATATGGCTCCCCACACTGGAAGGGTTTATCTATTTCGAGCAACATGGTATCAACATATGTACCGAACGAGCAAAAGCTAGGCAAACGCGATTCACATAAGCGCTACATTTTCCATATGACATCATGATTCAAATTACTGTACGCGTTAACAGTCACGTCAGCTCTCAATGAAACTGGATTCGCGTAATACATATTGAACGGAATTTCAATTGTCAAAAAGCCATGTTAATTTGAAATCCTTTTATTTACATTTGGGAACAATTGCAAATTAAGAGGCCAAAATTAATTTTATTTCTAAAATAAATTAAAAATGCGATGTTTTTATCATACTACGTAGACATCATGTAGACACATTTTTAGAAGATTCTTATAAAAAATTTCGAATTCCGTAAAAATATTAACTAATTTTATTGTTCTCCTCATAAACAAAACTAAAGAATTAATTAAGAAAATTCGTGGAAAAGCTGCCATAATAATGATAAAAAGTTTCAGAAAATTGGAAACAGAGGCATCTTCAAAGAATATGCTCATATAAACGGAAATGGAAAGATAATCATGTCACGCGAACACTATTTAATTGTTCATTAAGGCGTTGTCAATCAGACACTTTCTTTGCGTATTAAATGCGTCGTAATAACTGTAAAATATAATTGCTTTTTTGTAACTATAGAACATATTTAAGCATACCCTTGTTTTTCAATGAAACGTTTTTTTATCGGGTTCTATATTTCATTTTCATAATATCAAATTTTGGTAGTCATATAAAAATACTAAATGATGCAAAATTAATAAATAATTAACCAGTATGTAAATGTTATAATAATACAATAATAAATAAATACAAATACTTTCTGCAGATACTACTGTAATTGTTTCAGACATATGTATGTATACACTATTAATCAAGACTATATTATACGTAATAAAACAAATATTTCGAGAGAGTTTATTCTTTGCTACCCCTTTAAAGGAGATATCAAATCGTTCCGTTGAGATTCAAGAATATACATACATACATACATAATTGTGCACGTGTCTGCCTTCGAATATGATCTCTCTATTACTGTTCCAATTATTCTTGTAACTATACTGTGCATTAATTAAATGTACAGTAAGTAAACGAATATGTGACAATGTACAACGATTTATCTTTATAAATCATCATTGTTTTTACTATTTATAAGATTAATTTACTAATAAATTGATCGCATGTTTGGTTTCTATAATCTTTAGTAATTTTTAATCATTCTTCCTATTTCTTCTTAATTCTTACGCCATGTACATTAATTTCAATATGACAAATTAAGGGCAATGAAATAGTTTCCTTTTCCATAGTAAAATTAGGTCAAGGATAAAGATGTTATAATCTCGCAAAAAGGTCAAAATACTTTTTCCTCGCTTGTTGATAAGTAAGATAAAATAATTCCTACGCTGCACCAACATAAGTTAAATAAATATGTAAGTTTTAAATGATCGATTAAACGCCACAATAGTCGTAAAATCTTATCGTCTTTAAGATCAACGTAACGAAAACTTTCCCTAGCAAATAACTACGAAAAGAGAACCAATAAATAAGATCGTTATAAGATTTCATTTGCGTATATCAATTACGCCAGGATGATGAACATGATCTTTTATAAATTCACATTTGTCTTTTAGAAAAAAAATGTAGTGAATTGAAGTATGATTATTTTAATAAAACTTGTATTATTAAAAAATATATATATATATATTTCCACTCTGCTGGATGTTACCATTTTCAATGTCATTTAATTTAGATGATTTTTTCAATAACTGTTTTGTGTAGATGTGCGAAATTGGTATGGTATACAATTCGTAAAATACGTAAAACTTAAACAAAATAATAACAAATAGCAAAACAATCTCCCGGCCTATATTTTCCCCCGAACTATATAAATGATCATACAATGAAATAGACGCTAACAACCAAGAATGATAAGAAGCACATTTACAATTGATCGAATTTATCTTCTCTTCCTGCAGATTAATTTAGATGAATTTTTTAGGAACATTGACGAAAGAGTTAAAAGAGCTAGGATGGAACTATTACCGTCTTTGTCTGTTGATGGTAGAGTCTCGCTAAACACGTGGTAGGTCAGAAGGAGGCTCCAAAAAAGACAGCATCCAATATTCTTTTCACGCATTTTCAACTAAAAAGAACCGCAAGCGCGCCGGAGAATGTATGAAATGCACTGTTCTGACTTCTGACTAAGAGTATTAAGACTAGTCTCGAAGGACGGAAAGCAAGTTCGTTGCTACTCCCACACTTTTTGAACAAAAGTTACTACCTTCGACGACTACGTTCGGCACTTGACTCTCATTTATAATTTTAAAGAAACGAAATAAGATTCTCGTGAACATTTTTGATTATATGATGTACGAATAATGATTTCAATATTCTAAGTCATTAATCTGTATCTTAAATGATCGATTTAACAACATTGGAAATAAGGTATAATACGTATCATATGACACGGAATGTCGGTACGCGTTGTATCACTCTGATGTTGATTTATGTAGATTTAGAATACAAACAAGACTTTATTGTACTATCTGTAGGTTGCAAATGTTAGTTAAAAATTAAATAATATTTAGCTGAAAATGACGAAATACTAAACACCAAGTATATATTATACCAGATATTACAAAGTTATCGACTGCATAAATGGTCATGTGCATTGTCGATAATATTTTGAAGATGTCACTCTTTAACATGTGCCAACCTAATAAAATTTTAGATGAAGTTGGTAACCCTTTCTGAATTGCATATTTGAATACATACTTATGTATTATCTGTTATTATATCACAAATGATTTCATTGTTAACTGTTTGAAGTAATGAAATATCAAATAGATACAGGGTGATTCGTAATTCATGGTACAAATAGGGTAAGGGAAATTCTATAACACAAAATAATATAAAAACCAAGAATAACAAAATTGTGTTGGAAATTTCATTTTTTAGAAAATTGTGCGAAAATTTGTGGAGTATGCGTTTTGCTTAATTTTCAACTAGACAGGAATAAATGATCCATAGGAGCAGATAGGATGTTACTTTACATGTGAAAATAAATCGAAAATATAGAATAAAGTGTTGGCTTCTGAAATCTCATTTTCAAGAAATTTGAATTTGAAAATGTGTCCAGTACGCTTGTATACCGAGTTAGTTCTTGGTTAACATATTCAAATTCTATTTTCTCTAAAACGAGACCTTAAACGATAAAATTTTATTCTTTATTTTCAACTTATTTTCACATGTAGAATAACCTTATATCAAATGTCCATTCTTGTCCAGCTAGGAATTAGTCAAATTCACGTATACTTCACAAATTTTCAAACACGAATTTTTAAAAATGATTCTTCCAATGCAATTTTGTTATTCTTAATTTTCATATTATTTTGAGCCATAGAATTTTGCTGATCCCATTTGCACTGTGAATTACAGACCACCTTCTATATCATAAGTATCTTTAGCAATCATATAATATAATGCAATGCCCTTACCCTTACTCTTTATATTTCTGCCACAAAAGTTTATATTTGCTTTATAGCGTTTAGCAACAATCTGCTTGAATGTACTTATCGATTCTTCAACACATGTTGCATTCTCTTTGTCAAAATAATCTTCTTTAACTAAAGCATCAACACCTATATAATTTAATATCAAAACACTAATCAGTATAATATTTCTTCTGTTTACCATGATTTTCACGCATCGCACGTCATACAATCATATAACAAAATGTAAATCTTTTTTTGTATTTATTAAATAAAAATTTTAAAAACTATTGAATAAATATTTTAATACGGTATATTACACGTATTTTCAAGATTTGTAATTATTTATTGTAAAAAATACATTATGTTAAGAAAATTATGATGTATAGATGCAACTTTGATCGATAAATCGATAGAACTATATGGACCTAAACAAATCGAATCATTTATAGGTGAAATGGAATTCGAAAGCGCGACGGATTATGTTTTTTGTAAGGACTCGGACACCGTAACCGCGTACTTTTTCTTTCTTTTCTCTTCCTGTAGCTTCTAGACATTTTTTCGTGTTTTGAGGAAGAAAAGAAAAGAATTTTATGTTACTATATATATGTATAAAAAAATAAACAATCATATTATAAAAACAAATTTACGTACTTGAAATAATAAGGGTTATTGTGTATGTAGGTAATTAAGTTAGGTCAGAGAGCCGAACTAATGCCCAACAAATAGGATCAAGCGTCAATTTAATACGATTACTTGGACAGCAATGTAGACGAAGGCTTCTTTAACATTTTGATAAAAATTTGTTCGCAGTATTCATACACCTATCATCGTCGGTGTTTCGTCCTCAGATCCACAGTAGTTTTGAAATAAAGCAACACTAGACCAAACAATGGGGAAGGATGACGCGGAAACGGTAGCTTTGAAAAAAGAGCTGGAAGATTTAATCAACAAATGCAAGGTTGTATTAAAAAAATTGTACATATTACCTGCATTACATTAATTGTACAGTAATTAAAAAGAAAAAGTTGTAATGAATTAATACTTTGATATCAATTAAGAACATATTTTTTACACTTTGAACACTTTATTACATAACAGGAAGATCAAAAGAAACAACAAGATACAACTTTGGAAGAAGCATGTAGTAGTGTACCGGATGCACCGAAAGTTAAATTATCTACAAAAAAGTTACTAAAGGGACATATCAATAAAGTGAATTCGGTACATTATAGCGGTGATAGTAGGTCAGTATTGATCATCGATCCTATGATTTGCTCTGTGAAATCAACCGAAACAATTTTGTCCAATCTTGAGCTATCAAAATGAATATCTCTTTCCAGGCATTGCGTGACTGGTTCATTAGACGGAAAATTGATCATTTGGGACTCATGGACTGGAAATAAAGTTCAGGTAATTCCATTACGTTCAGCATGGGTGATGTCGGTAGCTTTTGCACCCTCGGGAAACTTCGTTGCTTGCGGTGGTATGGACAATATGTGCACTGTCTACGATGTGAACAATCGTGACGCCACAGGATCGGCTAAAATCGTTC
Organism: Bombus confusus; assembly: GCA_014737475.1. NCBI lineage: Eukaryota > Metazoa > Arthropoda > Insecta > Hymenoptera > Apidae > Bombus > Bombus confusus. Next base: position 616,998 of record JACXIV010000134.1, read on the forward strand.
GAGAATTACTAGGATACGAAGGTTTCCTATCATCCTGCAGATTCTTGGAGGACAAAAAGATTATCACTGGATCTGGTGACATGAAAATGTACCCGCATCTATAAAGCATTAATAAATAATATGGTTATTCTTCACCACTATTTATTTGTCATTAATTTCGATATTCTTTTAGTTGTATATGGGATTTGGAAGCAAACAAGAAAACTACCGACTTTTGCGCGCATGCTGGAGACGTGGTTAGCATTAGTTTATCTCCAGACGTAAATACGTATATCACCGGATCGGTGGACAGAACATGTAAACTATGGGATATAAGAGAGCAGACTGCAAAGCAAACTTTCTTTGGACATGGATCTGATGTAAACTCAGTTTGTGTTAGTATAGAAAGTATATTTCGTTATTGGGAGACTGCTGATATTTATGCAGATTTGTATTTTTGTAAATATAGTTTATAAAGTGGAATTTAGATTGTTTTATTTATTAAATATTGTAAAAGGTACTGTACTTTGGATATCTTATATATTTTTGCATATTATGTGTATTTTGCGTATTTTTGTATCTTCAAATTTCTCATAAATGTATAAAAATCCGCAGTCTAATTATTAATAGTTACTTAATAAATATGAGTATACTTTAAAGGTTTTCTTAAAGCTATATAGTTTTAGTAACTTGTAAGATTACCTTGTAATGAAAAGAATTATTTTCATTTAGTATCATCCTTCGGGACAAGCTTTTGTAACAGCATCAGAAGATAAGACGGCAAGACTATGGGATTTAAGATCGGATCAGCAGTTAGCTACATTTAAGCCTCCCAATTCAAACCCTGGATTCACAAGTTGCGGTTTATCCTTTAGCGGAAGATTCATATTCTGTGGAAGCGATGACAACTCCATTCACATATGGGATACATTGAAGAATCAATACAATGGTAAATATTATAGACATTAGAACTGAGCAAATATTTATTATAATTTTCGTAAATTATAATCGACTTTACCTTTCATTCAAAGGTGTTCTAACTGGTCACGAAAACCGGGTAACATCGCTCAGCGTTTCTGGAAATGGTATGGCTGTTGCTAGTTGCTCCTGGGACCAAAATGTTCGAATTTGGGTGTAGAACTTAAAAAAAAATTATTACTGTCCAATAATATTGAAGAAAAATGGAGCAAAAATAAAAGAGAAAGGGCTTATTTTTTGTTAAAATGTTCTCCGCTCGTATTTTACGACATTCATCAAAACTTTGATACACGAAAAAGTAGGTCTATGCTTCTACAGAAAGATTACAGAACTACTCTATATTATACGCATTAAATTAAATGCTTACTTAAATGATGTACCATAAATATATATATATATTTATATAATATATAAATATATTTATATATATATATAAATTTATATATTAAATATATATATATATATATCATTTTAAGTATAAATATCCGTAATATATATCGCAAATTATTGTTGTTTAAAAAGTTCGTAATAATTTTACTTTTTCCCAATTATAAAGTAATTATAAAGTAAGTAAACAATTAATATTAGGAGAAAAGAATAAAATATAAAGCAAAACGAATAATGGTAACAAATTGAATGAACTGCTTGTGAAAGATAGACACATTCGTCGTTTTCTTGCCACATATATTATTTGTATGCATTTATAAATAGTGCACATGATATCCACAAAGAAAAATTACAATTCTAAACAGCGTATTTGAAAATATAGTTATTATATTTCCAGAATATTTTCAATTTCGTGGGAATTTAATTTTTGAATTTTCTATGGTAGCCTGGTAATATGATTTACAATGGTATCGCTTTATGTCTACATTAAACAGATAACATATTTCTTAATCGATGCTGCAAAAAGTCATGCTTTAAAAAAAAAGAAGAGAGAGAGAGAGAAAAATTTTTACCTGTGTGTTATTAACATTTAAAGATTTGGTATTCGTTAGGCGTAAAGCTTGAGGGTTAAAATGCTTCTTTAATGTAGCGACAAACCTTTAGAATTTATTCAACATAATCCTTATCACTGTGAACCTAGGCCAGTAGCTACATTAAACGTGTAACATAATACATGTGTACTATGCATTCGTTATACAAGCTATTGTATACTTTACTGAACTGATTATTACAAATTTGTTCGTTCCATAATCGATAAATTACACCTATCATGAATGTTTCTTTAATACTGCATACTGAATTAGGAGCAAGGTAACGAAAGCCTTAACAGATGTTTACTTAATGATCGCTATCGTTTTTACTGACAAGTACTTAACATAAAATTCAACGTAAATATACACGGCAAAGATTCGACGGAATAATTGAAGATAAAAAATTGATTTTAAAAACTTATCTTACGGTAATTATATTACGTTATGCATATAATCTTTATGTACAATTGTCAACCTTAAATGAAAGTGTATCTCTCGTAACAGTTGCATCGCTGGATCACCCTCTTCTATTACTTTCGTGTTATATAAATTAAAATTCATCGAGGTGAATTAAGAGAGCCATAATAACTGTAGCCCCAGCTTCTTTGGTAGCCCATTTGACAGATTCGAACTGCGGATCATCGCTATCTTTACCGCCAGAATTAATTGTATATGAGCCAGGCCTTACTAGTAGTTGAAATGCCGTTGAAGCATTCAACTTTTTATTTGATTGAGTATCAATATATCTATGAAATATAACAAATTGATCATTCATAATTAATCACTGCTATATGTGAAAGTACTTACGGATATCTCTTGGTAAATTCCTCAGATGCTGCATACTTTATACTAGGAGAGAAGACTACCTGAGGGTTTTGATCTTCGGTCTTTATATTCATTGTTAAATTACTCATATCCAATTGCTCTTTTGTCATAAGTTCTCCTGTGTCGAGAATTAGTCTAAAATAACACATAAAACTTGAATTATGCAAAAAGGTTTTCTTCGTTAAATTCTAAATATGTTTGTTTACCTAATTGCATCCAGACGTATACCATAGAAAGCAACATGCCATTTATCGGTTGTACTCTGTGGAATTTGATTGGCGTTAATACTTTGTTTCAACGGAAACCTGGTCCATCCAATTGGTACAGCAAACTCTGCCGGTGGTTCACCCTTTTTGCAAATTGCACTATCCCCTTCTACTTTATAACAGTTGTTACAATAACAAAGTACATCTTCTAAGGAAAAGAATTCATCTGGTAAAACCAGTGATTTCTTTAATCTCACACACGCCTTTAGATATTCACACTTTTTCATGGGTATATTGTTTGTTCCAAGACGTATGGACGGTAGCGATGGATGCAGCAATGGTGCATTATGAATAGAGACTGTATTTTGTCCTAAAATCGTATTTCCACCAACGAAATTATCAACGGATACTGTATTATTCCAGGATATATTTGAACGCACTTCGTTGAAACTAGAAGAAACAGTGTTCGAAATATCAGATGTTGCGTTACTCAATGTATTTTGAGACGAGAACGTCTGAGATGAGCTTAACATATTAACAGCTGCATTATTTTGATGCGAGGAGCTTATATTATTTCCTTGACTATTAGACACTATGCTTTCGTTTATCGCATTATTAGCGTTAGTATTTAAGTTAGTTATGTTATTGGTGCTGTTTGTGGTGCCATTTTTAATATTAATATTAGTTGCATTATTTATCTCTACATTTGTACATTCATTTCTAATAGTCAAATTTTCTGACTGACTATTCAATATCGTGCTATTATTTAACTGATTTGAATTATCGTAAATCTTGTTCTTAATACTTCGTGTTGTGTCGTGATTTATATCCGAGTTCGAATCCAAATTATTACCGTCTGAGATACTGGGCATAGCTTTGTTTTCAACATTATTTGATAAATGCACATTATCGTTGTTACACGTTGCATATTCCACAATATCATCGTCTTTAGTATTCGAACTGCACTGACTCGGCATATTTGGTGAGATAGAGGAAGATAAATCCAAAGAAGCAGCTGCTATGACGTTTTCTTTTTCATGACACTCTAAGTCTGCTTTCTCTCGCGAATTTTCCGCATCTTCTAGCTTCATCCTCATAGATTCCACGGATGTTACAGTATTATCAGTAGTAGATGAGAACGGCTCTACATTATTTGCAACAATGGAAACTTGTTCGCATTGGCCGTATAGATCAAATACAGCATAAACGTAAGGTGGTAAGTCCGTTGCAGCTACGCCTTGATCTACACCATTGATAATTAAGTGTAATCTGTTATCGTCATCAATAAATAAACCTACTACAGAATTACAGTGAAGACTTTCCAAAGCAGCTCCATACTTTGTCTTTATCTAAGAATAAAGTTTCTTAATATATGTTTCATGTCTTACATCAATTTGTTTGATACTTACCCTAATACCATTATGTGATATCCAGTCGCTACAAATAATCCAAGAGTGTTTTTTAAATCCAAGAGCAGTTAAGGGAAAGTTAGCTTTTTCAGGTGAAATACAAGTTACTCCACAATAAATATTAGAAACCCATCGTTTGTTCAATTTCTCTATTTTCACTAAAAATGGCTTGCCTTTTAGTAAAGGACGACTAGACATTACCACTCCTTAAAAACAACATATAATGTAAGAAATGTTAAAGTCAATAAGTGTGTGTAGATATGAGAATAAATAATACCTTGGTTATAACTCGCAACTCTTCGTGCAGAAGTTTTACTTTCAAGTTGTATGTTTCTGCCATGATTTTCATGGAATTCATAACTCCAATCGTTTTCTCCTATAAAATGAGCAGCAGATTGTGTTGGTGTGAGTGTTGCATCGTTTACTAATTTTCCTTCAGATACATCTACAGATGTGTCCATTCCAGCATCACTACATATGAAATAACAATATTGTATGTTTTCAAGTATCAAAAAAAGATGAGCACGCATACTCTGAATATATAATTAAAGACATACTTTCGCAAAACTGGTGGCATTGGATCTAGCAATAATTCCAAAGAATCTTGCAATCTCAAACTAGCATTTGGAGATACTGCATTATTTTGTTGTTTATTACTCGTTATATTTATAGTTACTGTACTACCAAAAAGATCAATCACAGCATACACCATTTCTGGTATACTCGATGCCGCTATACCCATATCCTCTCCATTTATATAAAATTTTAAATTACCCTCATGTGTACGTTTCACTCCAATTTTATCACCAACACGTAACCATTCCAAACTTGGACAATAATTCATACATAAAACATATCCATTGTGTCTTACTTCATTACCTATATATATATATACGATTCTAAATTGTAGTAAATTATACAATATGTATCGTATTCATTTTATTCTAATATTACCTGTTAAGTACCAAGCATCTGTTGAAATGGATCCCATGCTAGGTACAAGATTCAGAGATGTTAACCAGTTTCCACTTTCATTTTTCACGACACCTATCCTTAAACAGCCACTCCATGCACGAGCTACTTCTTGTATGGCAATTTCAAAAAGCTCATTATTTTCTAACGGTGTTTCACTTAATAATATAGCATTATTGTATTCTCTACACCTAGTTGCTACTGTTCTATCGTTATTTAATTGAACATTTAAACCAACAGATTCATGAAATTTATGCATTATCTCTGTCTGAACTTGAAGCTGAATTACTGATGTAGGTTGCTGACTAGTACTGTTTTCTGATGGCAAATACTGTTGTGTTGTTGGATCCCTGCGTTCAGGTTGTACAATTGTAACCTAATAAATTGATATTAATAAATAAATGAATATATATATATATATACATATATATGTATGTAATGCGAATAGCATATCATATTTTTTATTATTTTATCTTTGAAATTAAATAAGAGTCTTTAAATTTGATATACCTGAACACATTGTCCATACAATTCAATCACAGGATAGACATGTGGTGGTACACCTGTACAAGCAGGTCCTTGATCTACTCCATCTAAATAATAATGCAAACTGCTATCTGAACATCGCATCATGCCAATGCGATTTCCCTCAATTAGTTTGTCTAAATCACAAGCATAATTATTCCTTAAGATAACACCATCTCGCATAACATTAGATCCAGACAACATCCAAGTATCGTGATCAATATCCGTCATCGTAGATGGAAATTCCAATTCATCGGGTCTTATAAGAGTTACACCTAAAAACAATATTTCCTTACTAATATCCTACTAAGCAAAAGAATGTAAATTATACTTTTAAATACATACCTGCTTCAATTGCTCCTGTCCATCTATCAACCATTTTATCGATTGTCACTTCAAACATTTCACCATCACGCAGTGCACGATTTGCAATCACGATGGCTTCATTGAATTCCCCTAAAGCTCTAGGCCTCAACGCAGTCAATCCATTATTTATTATCTTTGCATTCTTACTATGTATATGATGAAACCTCAAGTCACTATTTAGGAGAAATACTTAGTAATAAATATTTTCGATCGCATGTTCAAAAGTGAACAAAATTTACGAACCTATACAAGGTTGTATTGCTAAAGCTTGAATTGTTTGTAGTAGGGCTATAGAAGTCTGTATTGTCAACTATAGTTGCCTGTGCTGCTTGCCCATAAAGATCTATGACACCATAAACTTTCTCAGGCACATTCATCGCTGCAGCCCCTTGATCAGCACCATTCACATAAAAGTGCAATGTAGTATTATCCTTTCTCATTACACCTACACGATCTCCAACTTGTAGTCGATCAAGATTCTGACCATATTGGTCTATTATTGTAGTACCATTGTGCATCACCCCATTTTCTGTCATCATCCATGTACCGGATCTGCAAGGGACATGACCACCTTCGAGCAATAATACGGGCGATAAACTTAACATAAATTTAAGAAAATGTATATATGTATATTAATATTAATTGGAAATATTAATTTACATACCTAACATTTGTCATAGTGAAAGGAAATTCTAGTTCAGTTGGGGAATGAGTGGTAACTCCTATTTCAATAGAACCTGCCCATTTTGTTACAATTTTGTCCAACCTCACTTCGAACAATTCATTTGGTTTTAATGGTCTTGAAGTCAATACAACACCGTTGTTAAAATCATCCATTACGCTAAAAAACAACGGCATATAGATTTATTACACAAATATTCTAATAAAATTTCATGTATATTGTTAAATAAGTTTCTATTTACTTAGGCCTATGCGCAGTGCGTCCGTTATTAATTACTTCGACATGTGTGCCGCAGCAAGAATGAAACATAAGTCTGTCTGGCGGCTCTTCTTCGGTTTCTAAATAACAGAAGTGTCCGAAAAATTTATCGCGGTGTTGTACCATAAATCAATAATATAAAAAAAATGATTGGTACTAAACTCTTACCATTTAAACCTTGCAATTGTAACGTGTTTCGTCTAGTAATTAAGTTTTGTTCCTCCCTTTCATCACGATCGACGATTGTTACTTTTACCGTCATACCGTACAAATCTATAACACCCCATACACCTACAGGTACTTTAGCGGCAATACCTTGATCTAATCCATTTATTAAATAATGAAGATTTCCATTGCATCGTCTTATCATGCCTACTCTATCACCTTCCTAAATAAGTATTTTATTGAATTACATATAATATAAAACATTCTTAGTAACATTCCACTTTGATTTTAATTACCCTTAATTCATCTAAATTAAATTCCCCATATTCACGACATGTGCCCTTTCCGTTTACCAAAATTCCACACCCAGACATCATCGTTGTTCCTGACCGCATATTAGTCATTGTTGCTGGAAATTCTAATGCTGTTGGACTATGCATTGTAACTCCAACCTCTATACTACCTGACCACTTGTGTACAAGCCTATCAATTCGTACCTATAGCAATATATAATTTACACTAATGTCTCGTGCAATAGAAATCATTTCTTACTTTACATTTTTCTTATTTACCTCGAATAATTCATTGTCCCTTAATGGCCGATGAGTCATTACTACTCCATTATTAAATTCGTCTAAGGGTCTTCGCCTTTCTGCAGTTCTGGCATTGTTAGATAATTTTACCAACGAGCCAACTCTCTCATGAAACTTTAATCTATCCTCCCTAATAGCTGCAGGACTTGGATTCTTAGGTAAATTAACATTAACATTAACATTTAAATTAACATTCAAATTAGCGACTAGATTAGTTGTTGAGGAATTAGATGCTTCTCCAAGAGCAAAGTCGTTATTAATTTCAACTTCATCTTTTGGCTCGTTACATAAAGTGGAAACAACTTGTGGGTGAGTTATAGTCACCTGCACACAATCGCCATACATGTCCACAACTGCAAAAATGCGTTCTGGAATATTGGATACAGCTATTCCTTGAGAGACACCATTGATATAAAATATCAATTCATGCTATAATTAAAAGAAAACAAGAAGTGAATAAAATAATTTATTAAAACAAGTATTAGAACATTAATATACAGAAAAACTTACATTAGATGTCCTCATTACTCCTAAAGTACTTCCTTCTTGTAATTCGTTTAGACACATTCCATACATTTCTACCGTTCTTATTCCATCATGCATTATGCCAGAATCAACCATAATCCAAGTTCCTTGACGAAGATTAGTGGCACAAGCTGTTAATTCTATTACTTCTGGATCACATTCTGTTACTCCGATTTCTATACTGCCGCTCCATGATGTCATCTGCATAACAGAACTTGAACTTAAAAAGAAAATAACTCAATATAAAATGATTAGTAATTTCCATAGAAGTGTTAACTTTTTCACTGATACATTTGATATATACTATATGTACAATTGTATTTTTATGAAGATAATAATTTTAAACTATATTACAATACATGGTAATTTAGAATATATTATAGTACATAAACGAGTAATAATCTTAATTTCATAATCCGACACGAAACCTACATTAAGTCGTTAAAAATAAGAGTCAAAAGCAATAAACAAAATATGAGCATTTACAATTTGATTTGTTACTGACGCATAGTATGACAGTTTTTAACAGGAACACGGAACACGCGTAACTCTCAAATATAAATGAATGGTAAATTGAGAACTTCAAATTATCAACATAGTAAACAACGTTTTGACAGATTCGAGGGATTCACTACTAAACTAGAAAAGTTCAAAGTTTGCTATTCAGTACCTTTTTATCGATGCGGACTTCGAAAAGCTCATTGTCCTTAAGCGGTTCCGCGCTGAGAACCAATCCATGATTATATTCTGAAAAATCCCTTATGGCCGTGCAATTGTTGTTTGTTAAAGTTACACGATGACCGCATCGTTGATGAAACATGTCGACCATTTGTTGTGCACCGACCATCGACATATAACTAAATCATGCATTGCCTTCTCCTGTCCACTATCTCTCTATCTTCTTTTAACTAATGTTTTCCTATCTGTACTATCTCACTTTCTGCCGTGTCGCTCTCTCTCTCTCTCTCTCTCTCTCTTTCTCTTTCTCTCTCTCTACGCGCAGTCCCGAACGACGTAACAATTGCAACTATATCTATAAGATAGGCACGGTCATATCTGGTCATATGCATACATTACGATAGCCTTTTCCTTACCAGTTTATTATTGGATAGTAGTAATCTAATTTTTATTCTATGTATCAATAGTAAAATAGTAAAACTTAATAGAAATGAAAAGAAATTTATAATTAGGTTGCGAATTTTTATGTGTTTGTGAGAAATTTATATGTATTTGTGGGATATTTGCATATTATATGTAATGTGTGCATATAATATACAATATGCATACAATATGCACACATTGCATATAAATGCAAATAATCATTATATATTACTATTATTTATTTATTTGTGAATAGAAGTGTAGGAACTGAAGTAGGGTATAAACCCAATATATTATCCGTAAATGTATTGGCTAATATTTGATTAATTGCATTACTTAAACCATATTTAGTTTTTACAGTAACATAATGAAATACATAATTTTTTCTAGAAGCTTTACTACTATATTATTTTTATAGTATATATTATCATTAGACTACGGACTTTTATGCAAATTCATATTTTTGAAAATATAATTAAAAAACAGAACTTCGATAAAAAAGGTGTTGTACCTACTAAATATTACTATTATAGAAAGCATTATATATGGACATTTTACATATTTTTTCATGCTATGTGCATTTTGTGTGATCTAATTTCTAATTTTCTATAAATACGTAAAAATTTGCAGCCTAATTCTAATATTTGGTAGATTTAAACAAATTCTTGTTTAAATTTCTATTTCTTTAATTCATAAAAATATAAAGATGCATAAAAATCCGTAATCTATGATATACAGTGGTGTATGGTTGTATACATCTTAGAATAATACCATTTTAGGAATTCAATTTACGATATACTAGAAATTTCGGGAACTTAACATGTTCAAAGAAAATAATAAAGAAAAATAGCATTTTTTTAATTGGATTTTCTACATTTTGCGACATGCAATAGATTGAGAAGAAATTCAATTTTCTCGTCGATTGGATATCGATTTTCGAGATATAAAACCTCGAAACTCATTGATTTTAGTGAAAAGTCGAATTACTCTTATTCAATCGAAATGTATTTATCTCCTTTGTTTGCTTTATTCATAACGAGTTTGCAACAAATTTGTTTATGCTAAGAGTATTTGAAGAACATGAATACGTTGACCTTTACAATTAAAATTAGAAGAATAAGAGATATTAATTCATCTTTACAGATGTACCATAGAAAATTCGAAAGAATTTTATAACCTTATCTGACTTCTTACGTGTGTAAAACACTCGTTGAATTGAAATGTTTTATGCGGAAAGATAAAAACGATTATTTAGAAATTAGTTTCACTTAGTATTTAACTATTTATTTATTTATTTAGTTATTTAACAAAGTTTTTAATATGATAAACTTGCTAACGAATATCTATTTGCACGTGAATCAATGTGCAGAAAGTTATCAAATACTTCAGATGTTCTTAATTATATCCAACAAATAGCACGTATTATTTCATTACATGAGACATGTTTCAATTTAATCGTCAATATGAACATCATAAAACATAAGATATGGTTTGTGATTATTATACTATCTAAAATATCTTAGAAGAAAAGTCATTATCTGGTGTATAATAGCATAAAATAAATGTTATAAAGGAAGGTACTTAATATCTATTCAATTTTCCAGTATGGTATCTGATTTTTTTTATCCTAACATGGGTGGTGTTGAGGAACATATCTTTAATTTATCTCAATGTTTAATGGAGCTTGGACATAAAGTTGTAGTGCTTACTCATTCCTATGGTGATAGAATTGGAGTGCGTTATATGACAAATGGCCTAAAAGTAACGTACAGTATAAAGAATATTTGTAATTTGAAAGTGTAAAGTCTATACAAAGAATGTTTATTAATGTTAAAAATATTTTATTTTTAAGGTATACTACATACCAGTAAAAGTATTCTACAATCAATGTGTTCTTCCAACAATGATTTGTTCTATCCCTCTCATTAGATATATCTTTCTAAGGGAAGAAATCCAAATAGTTCATGGCCATTCTGCATTTTCTGCTCTTGCTCATGAAGGGATGTTAATTGGCCGCTTGATGGGTTTGAAAGTGAGTTGTTTGTTACTTAACGACAAAATATATGTTCATAGAATACATTGTTCTTGTATGCTGGGATTTTAGACCATTTTCACAGATCATTCGCTTTTTGGTTTTGCGGATGCCTCTGCGATTTTAACAAATAAATTTTTAGAGATATCATTAGCTGATTGCAACCACTGTATATGCGTATCACATACTGGAAAAGAGAATACAGTATTGAGGGCAAAGGTTTTAAAAGAGAAAGTTTCTGTTATCCCAAATGCAGTTGATACTACTTTATTTATGCCTGACATCAGTAAAAGAGATGATAATTTTAGTAAGTTATTTTTCATGTTCATATTTATATTATGCCATAAAATTCATAAGAGATACGTAATACTACTAACGTTATCTATTATTAATTACAGTTACAATAGTCATAGTATCGCGACTAGTATATCGCAAAGGCGTCGATTTACTAGCTCGTATTATACCCGATCTTTGTAGTCGATACAAGAATGTGCAATTTCTAATCGCTGGAGATGGCCCCAAAAGATGGCTCATAGAAGAAATACGAGAAAGAAACTTATTACAACATAGGGTAACGTTACTTGGAAGCTTGGAGCATTCTCAAATTAGACATGTATTGAATAAGGGTCATATATTCCTAAATACAAGTCTGACAGAAGCATATTGTATGGCAATTGTTGAAGCTGCATCCTGCGGGTAAAACATTATCTTTTAATAATGCTGAGACAGTTGTCATTGCTTATATTGATATAATGTTTCCATTTATTATAGTTTACAAGTTGTTTCAACAAAGGTTGGTGGTATACCTGAAGTACTGCCACCTGATTTAATTTATTTAGTAGAACCCACAGTACCTGCTCTTATTAGTGGACTAGAATCTGCTATAACAGATTATAAAGAAGGAAATACTAGATGTCCATTTGAAATGCATAGAAGGATAAGTTTATTTTATAACTGGTTTAATATTACTAAAAGGACTGAAGTAGTTTACAATTTAGTAAAACAAGAAAATAAAAAGAATTTAGGTCAACAATTAGCAAGTTATGTTCAAAGCGGAGTATTAGCCTATTTACTTGTTGTATCATTGTGCTACATTATTTTACAAGTGTTAGAAATCCTTGTACCGCAAAAGGTAAGTTGAAAGTTTGTAACAATTAATAATAATAATAACATACTAACAATAACAAATGTAATAATTTCTAGTACATTGATATTGCAAAAGATTATGCTGAAATTAATGTCATACAGCCTCGAGGAGACGAAAAAGAGGATTAATATTTTATTTCCAAGATGTACTATAAGGTGACATAAGCATTTTTATATATGTTTTATATACCAAATACATTCCTATCAATACGATTTAAATATACCTTTTCATGCAAGAGGTTCAACTATTCGTAAAAACACTTTCTAAGATTCTTTTGAAATAACATATTTTCATGTTGTATAAATATATATATACAAAAACAAAACTACAGTGTCCAAAGTACAAATATAGTTGTTAAAAAAATTGAACTAATGTAAAATTATTTTATTAATTTCCTGTCAAACGTTTTAATTATTATATGCTTTTACGTACATAACATTTTATGAATGATCGATGAATTGTGCATAACATAATTTATAATCACACACACGCACATACACAATGATTATTTACATATGAAAAATATATTGCACTAATTACTTCCTTTTTTACATCAGCTAAAATAATAGGATCAAATTGAAAATATAATAATATTTATTTTATTATACGTTGTACGTTAGATACAATAATAATATTAATACAATATCTCAATGATCTGTTTTTTTCTATTTAATTATCCTTGTATTACTGTACATTTATCTATTTATACATAAATCTTTCATGTAAGGATCTATGATCTTCTAAAAATACTTTTCTCATATTGAAAGAAGATCAATGAGCCTTAATTAACAACCATTATAATATTACGAGCGGTCAGATCTGTCGCAACATTTTCCGCTTACTTACAGAGTATTCGTACCACTTTATGCAAAAATTAGTTCAATTAGGAAAAACGAAAAAGAAGAAATCAATATTTTTTTAAACAGGTGCTAAAAGTTTCCTCCTTTAACTCTCTGTTAGAGGTGGGACAGTCCACATGTATACTTATAATTAAAACTTTACAAAAGATACTGGTTTCAATTGTTGCATTAATTAAAATCTTACATAAAATTCCTTGTTAAATATTTATCATTAGATTGACCTCAATATTTATAAGAAGGCTATGCCGACGAGAGTGAGATCCACACGTAGGCACACGCAGTAATCAATCTGAAATTTAGTTACGTGCTATTTAAATTTTTCAAAATCGACAGTATACGTTCCTAACATTACATGAGCTTACTTTCATATTTTTTCTGGTGCAAAACAGGAGAATAGAAGATAGTTTATTTTCTTTATAAATCGTACAACATGCAAGTACTATTTTTTTTTCTTTGAAATATACCATTGTATTCAAGGTGTTAAGAAAGTATAAGAGCTTCTTTTTTTCGCAATATTACTGCTTTGAAACATAAAATTTTCTTTTTAATAAGTTGTTTCGTTCATGATTGCTTTATATAAACAAGAGTTCGAAATAAGGAGTGATTGGTTCAACGTATAATGTACAATTCATTGCTCGAATTTTTGCTAGTATTCAATTGTTCAGTAAAAATATTATTAGTTCTTTATTCTTAAAAACAGTCGTAAATTGATTAAAAAAAAGTTCTTCAATGTATTAAACACAAGATCATTCTCTTAAAACGAAGTATAACGTAGTAGCGAAATATAATCCAAGGCAAAATCGTATCGTTATCATGATGTTACGATAAAGAAAGAAATCCATAGGATTTATATATCATACTTGGTGAATTCGATAATATTAATGTACTCCATCAACATCGTGCTTGATCGAAGTTCTTTTGATCACGATCACATATTAACAACTTATTTTTGCTTGCTGAACATCTTCATAAGCACATATTGCTTTCGACTGCGATGTTTCCGCGTGTACGAGTTATCGATCGGCATAATTTCTTTACTTACGACGATGAAAGTGAAATATTACAAAATGTGTTAATGCTATATATGTATATAGTATGTATACATACATACATACACACACACACACACACATATTATATATATATATATATATATATATATATATATATTCATATATAATATATATATATATATATATATCCATTCATTTATTTATATTTATATGTATACCACGTAAATAAGAAATGAGTTTGTCTTGTTTTAAGAAGTATCTTTCTTTGAGTAGTATGTACAATTGGGTTTTCTTTCGGAGTGTCTTTCAGTTCCGTTTAAAAAGGAAATAATGCCACGCTATAATGGTATCTAAGGCTCCCATTAATGCACGAGTGAAGGATACGAGAGATAAGATCCTTACACGCATAATCATAGAAAAATCTTATATACTTTTAACGAAGTACTCGCAACGGGTTCCTTAGAACTTATTTGGCATCTACAATAAATAAATAACAAACCATTTGCTGGGCCAAGCGTTGCACAATTTCCATAATACAGTTAAAGTTGTCAGAATTAATTCAAACACCTTCTCCATAATCGCGATCACCTACATTGATACGATCAGGGGCTGCAGTTACGCTAAAGCCAAGAATTCTATTATCAACTTTGTACATTTTTCCCTTCTTTGGCTTCTTTGACTTTCCCTGAAAGATTATATTAAGCACTTAGGCGCTTGTAAAACATATCCATCATTACCAGCTTTTATCGCATCTATTCAAGATACCTTTACTTCCTGAAATTCCGTGGGTGCATTAGGATTAACAGCAGGCGCTGGTTTGCACAAGTCATCCGCTTGTGCTTGAGGTCGTTGGGCCGATCGCCATTTACTACGTTTTTCTAAAAATTGCTTTGCGAATTCTGAACTTTGTTTGTTATCGCCAAGATAATCTCGAACATATTCTTTTACTTCGTACGCAGACTCAATATCCCGCAAAAATCCAATAAACGTGGGGACTGTGTACACGTAAAATTTGCTAATCAAACCATTTATAAACGAAACAAAAATACGTACGTGAAAAAGTCTCTAACTTACTGTCTACAGACACCTGTAAACCACTCAGGGCTTTGTTGCACCATTGTGTGAAATCATCTGTCTTGGCAGTGTTTTGTTCAAATAATTTCTTCACCAATTCCTCTTCTCGTTTATTCTTACTCTTATTTGTTTTATTACTTTGTTGCTGTTGTTGATTGGCAGTAAGAGCTTTTATTGTAGTAGTTTGTTTAACAGATTGCTTCATGGCCGTAGAAGGTTTAATCGGCGTAGGGTCGTCCCAAAAACCACTGGTACCACTATTATTCGACCAAGCTTGATTATTATTAGAGCTACTTGAATTGGCCCAATTCAAACACTGAGAAGCGGCACCCCATATTCCAGCGTTTTTCAGTACGTTCGTCGATTCTTTTTGTCCTGCCTTTTCTTGGCGTTCCCTTTCTTGCTGCTGAAGTGTCAGCAATAACAATCAGCAAGATATGATTATCATTTAACAATTGTATTTCTTTTCTTCATTTTTATACTAATGTAAAAAGCTTCATGAATTTAACAACAAAATCTCAAGACAAATGAAAAAATATATCAAAATTAATATATGATAGCATAAGATATGGAAAAAGTAATAAGTACCTTTACCTTGGCGATCCTTTCTTGCTCTTCCTGTTGAATCTGTGCGAGACTCTTTACTGGTACAGATTTTGTAGAAACTGTAGCTTTCTCTGCCCATTTAAATTGCAATCTTTTAGAAGAGTCCATTACTGATGCTTCTTGAGCTGTTTCTATGGCTTTCTGCTGTGCCAATTGTTGCTGCATCATTTGTTGAAATCGTTGCTCTTCCTGAGCAAACATTTATAGCTATGAGTACATAGTTTCTACAGGAATGATAATACTTTCTTAAAAATTTTGAAGTATACCGCTTTCTTTTCTCGTTCGAGTCTTTGAATCTCAGCAAGTGAAGCAGCAGGAGTAGCTGGAGCTGGTGCACGAGGCGCCTGTGCCCATGGCGCTTTACTTCGTTCTTGTAATCTACGGAGTGCATCCGCTTCCCGCCGTCTCTGTTCTGCTCGCCGAGCTTGTTCTTCAGCTTCGGCCTGCTTACGTGCCTCTGCCTCTTTTCTACGATAGGAAAAGTAAAGGAATAGTTTTTATTAACTTTTTTTTCAAATAATTAACATTTCACAAATATACATAATTATTTGCAAAATATACCGCATTCTTTCTTCTTCTTGCTTTCTTTGTTCCTCTTCCAATTTTTTTCTTTTTTCTTCTTCCTTCTTTTGCTTTTCTTCCTGCTTTCTAAGTTCCTCCTTTTTTCTCTTTTCTTCCTCTTGCTTTTTCCTTAAATTTTCTTCTTCCTGCTTTCGCTTCTCTTCTCGTTTTTTCTCTTCCTCTTTACGCTTTTTCTCTTCTTTTTTCTTTCTTTCTTCCTCTTGTTTACGCTTTTCTTCTTCTTTACGTTTCTTTTCTTCTTCTTTTTTCTTTCTCTCTTCATCTTTTCGCTTCGCTTCTTCTGCTTGCTTAGCCTGCTCTTCCTTTTTCCTTTTCGTATTTTCTTCGTCAGCTTGTCGTTGTAGTTCCTCTTGTTTTCGAAGTTCTTCTTTTTTCCTATCTTCCTGTAATCGAAGATTCTGTTCTTCCTGTAACACAATAATAACTTTCAGTTTTTAATTGTATTTTAAGCGATAAAGTAATCTAAATTTTGAAACCATAATTACCAATATCTGTTGTTCAGTCTTCATTTCTTTAGTATGCAGATCCCATAATGATGTAGGTAATTGGCCTGGAGGTACTGCTGGTATCGGTCCAACCTGAACAGTATGTAATATATTGACTATATTTATAAACCTATATGTCTCTGAAGGAAAATATATTCAAACTAACAGCTTGCACATACTTGCGCTAACCAACTCTGTGCATTAAATTGTGGATTTATTTGTGGCGGGGGTTGTGGCCAAACAGTATCGATATGAGATGTTTGTGGATGGCCATTCACATTAACATTGAGTTGACGTAACAAAGATTTTATGGGATTGTCTTCTTGCGTTGCAGCTGATGTTGAATTTATACTTGATTGTTGAAGTCCTGATATATTTTGCATACCACCCATCTGCTGTATAAGTTGCTGTATAGGATCGACCGTAGGTGGATGCGCTGTTGTACTTGAATGTGGATTTGACGTTAAATGAGTTTCTGGTTGCGTTTTAGCCTGAGGAGATTATAGAAATTTAATGTCACAATTTTTTACAAGTATACATTCTTGATGAAATAAATTGGTACCTGTTGCATTTGGGTGAAAAGCTGCATAACTGGATTCGAAGCTTGTGACGGAAGGTGAGGTACGAATGGATTTGTAGAAATTGGCATCTCTGGAATCTCTGAATCATGGAAAACATATTGAAAAATCAATTGATTTTGTTCTATAGGACTTAACGTTGTCCAATGCTCGGACTGAGAAAGTTTTGCTATAGCCGATGTCCGCATTTGTCTTAAAAGTAATTGTTGATTTTGTATCAATCGCATATGTTGATACTGAAGTAGAAGAATTGGATCTTCTATACCAGATTTTGATAGTGCAGTAATACCAGCTGGCACTGTGTTAGGAACAGATGATATTACTTGATCCGTTAACTAAAAGAAACAAATGAAAAAAATCTTCTTCTATATGCATATTCTTTAACACTAAAACATTTGTTATATTCCAAAAGATTACAAAAAGATTTTGTACCTTTAGGGGAGGAATGGAAGGTCCAGGTATAAATGGTATTCTGCCACACATCTTCATTAAGTCTCCTAAAGTGCTATATCGTTCGTCACAAGTTCTTCTTACCATTAATCCTGCTGTAAAATAACCAGCTTTACACCATTCTGCCATTTCACTGGCTAAGAATGGACCCTGAACTTCACCCTGTGGATCACGGTAAAACCATTTCTCCTGTCCATTCGTAGATGGAACTGTAGAAGATTGGTTACTAATAGAAGGTGGTATACTAGCAGTCTTCTCTCTATGATTTTCTTCATCTGCCATCAATTTTGCAACTAATGCGTCTGCTTCTTCCTTCATTCTATCTAAATCATCTTCCGACTTATGCCTTACGTTATCCGTTTCCACGCTATGAACGAGCTTTTGAGATTCCGTTTGCACTGGAACTTGTTTTTTCGCAGTAGTAGGAATCGGATCCAACTTTGTTTCCATTTCAATATCTTCTTTTTTCTTTTCTTTACTAGGAGATTTATTAGTTCCTGAATCGGACGATGGCATTTTTTCAGTCTTCGTATGCTCCGTACTTGCTGCTACCGTATTCCTTTTCTGTGAAGTTTCAGACGATGTTGACGTCAAGCTTTTAGTAGGAGTATTATCCGTTAAAACTGTAACGGGCAGTTTCGTTGGAGAACTGCTTCTTCTTTCTTTCTCGATGGATTCATTTTTATCATCGAGTGGATGTAAGGACTTTGGTCGTTCTTTACTAGCTGAACTAATTCCGCTATTGGAATTGCGACCCGCTGTTTGACCCTGAGTTGAGCTATAAGATAAAGGTTTGCTACTAGGTTTTTTAATATTAGTAGCACTTCCTTCGGAAACACGCCGAGTCCTTGATTCTTGAGTACCACCTGCACTAATCACTCCATCTTCATCATCATCTGAATACATTCCACCGTGAAAAGCACCTGAAGCATCGAAACTTCCTCCACTTTCGCTAGGATTTTCAGTAGCCCTAGAATGAATTTCAATCATTAAACATGATTAAAATATATTTAGAGTTTCCTAGTAAATTATATTAGTGATAAAAACAGTTGAAAAGTCACCATTCGGGAAGATTGTCATGATTAGTATCATGATGATTTGAATCCCAAGTGCGCGTTGTACGAGGGGGCGGATGATGACTTGAATCGTGTGTAACTCTATGACTACCACGATGTTCCCATCTACCACCACTACTTCGTCCTTCTTCTCCATCTCCTTCATTTCTTTCTAATCTATCTCTATCCATACTCCCACTTTCACGCCAACTACTCCTACCTAAAATACACATTGATTATTACATAAGCAATATTCTTTACTTAATTATACATGTACAGAGCTGAAGATACAGGTTTATATACCCCATTTCCGCCAACCGTCATCGTCTTCTGTACCACCACGATGACGTCGCCAATTACTTTCCATAAGAGAACTACCACTAGCCCCACGACTTAATTCTTTTCTAGGACTAGTAGAACCATTCCATTCACCCGGATCTGAGGCCCCATTTCTTTCTGACCAACCACGTTCACTTTGCGACCTATCAAATGGGCGATTTCTTCCCTAGATATCAAAATATATTCACTGATCAATTAAAAAAATAATTCTTCTTTTACTGAAAATAAAAAATTTTCAACCTTCAGGATATCATATTATTTAATGACATAAACATATTTTACCTGCAAGGTAGTTACAAATTAAGTTCGTTTTTTTTTTCTTTTAATACTTGCATCGACATATTATCCTTTCTATAGAATGGAACAAATTACATACTTGAAATGGTTGACTGTCAATTCGTGATCCATCTCCTGAATCATCAAAACCAACGCCACGGGAATAATGAGAAGAATACAAGCTACCTCTTCCACTTCTTCCACGTCCTCCACGATCTACACTTCCACCTCTTCCTCGACCACCATTAGTTATTCCTCCATTCCACATCCGCTAAAAAAATTGTATGATAATCAAATGAATATATTTTTAATTTATCAAATAATTTAATATTTAATATTAATATTTAAGAAATGTACATATTACATATATGTCAATAAATGAGAGGTAACATTTTAATTTGTAATGAATACGTCATTGAAAGAAGATATAACAAGTTTAGAATGATAATAAACTAGTAATGATTATGTAAAAAACACAACAGGTAGGAGAGTGCTATGAAGAACTGGCACAAGGGCTCCAGTGTGTTATATTTTTAGATTCAAACTAACTTGATGAGGCAGTTCTCAATATAGAATGTATTAAGAATATATATGAATCGCTAAATACACAATATTAATTAGCACTCTAAATAACAATGCATGTGCAACCATAATATTACAAAATATGATACATTAACAATCATATATAAAAAAAAGTTATTTTCTTGATACATCTACTTATTATAATTAAATTACTTATTATAAACAAATATAAATATTCTTTAAATTTCAATATAAATATCAAATTTGTGATGCGAGAAAAACATACATGATTAATTACCGTTTCATCTTCTGTCATTTGTATAAGAGCCAAAGGAAGTTGAGTTTTTTCAACATATAATGATGAGAAATTTATCAATGGTTCAGGAGGTTTACAATTACGGTCAAACAGGACCAACATTTCTTCTCGCCCATATCTATGCTTAGCTAACTGATAACGTGGAGTAGTTAAACTTGTAGTACCTCCACCACCACCGCTACTATTGCAAGTGTCTCCAGACAAATTACGTAACCTATATATTCATTGTAACAAGTAAAATGTATAAACAAAGAAATACATTGAATTAATAACTGTATTGTTAAAAACACTACAAACCATTCTGGACCAAATTTCATAGAATCCGTCATGATGATCTATTTGCTGAAAACATAATATTTCATCATAGAATAGAGTTTTTGAAAAATTATTATCATGTTGGGAATTGTATTTCTAAACTCACACGTAAATTACTTAGAAAAATATAATAGTGAAAATAGTATGTATGATTAACAAATATTTAGCTTTCTGCCTTAAGAAATCACACCAATAGAAGAAAACATAAAAATGTGGGAAAATATTATCAAGCAAGTCTTATGGCAATAATCACAGATATTCAAGATGTATCTAATTAGTACACTTATAGCAAATTGCATCGACAATTTTTACCTATTGCTCGATGAAAATCGCGCAACCACGATGATCAATAATAATTACAAGGATATGAAATGTAATGTTATCATGAAAGGCATGATAGAACTGGGATATATAAAAAGTATGAAGTAAAAGTGAGCGAAGGTAAGAGAGGAAGGCAGACGGTGGCAAAGTATTTATGAAAGTTGTAATTCTTTTGAAAACCAACCAATACCTAACAATGATTATTTTAAACGAAGAAACAACAATGCAGAAGAAGGTGTTAATATCCTATGAACATTCCAGTTCAGTGAAAATAGTACGCATTTATTTACGACATGTTCTTAGACTGATTTCCGTGAGCCCAGGTGGCAACATTAACCAAACCTTTCCGCTCATGAATGTCATAAAAGTCCATAAGTGGCCAATCTATTTCGACTAAATATGATATTGGCAATCCCGATTATTCATAGAGCAACGAATATAAAAGAAGTCGTATGCTGAACGAGACAAATACCTCACTGATCTTCGAAATTACTGAGGACAGCGATACAACACACCAATATGGCTGATGGTTTTTTTGGAATAAAGCGCATGCGGAGTTGCTGGTATACCTGATGTATTGAAAAGTTACTAGCGAAATATGCTATTTTTCTAGTCATTATCAGCTGAAGATAATTTTTTGATATGATCTTTATATCTGATATCTTTATGATCTTAGAACCAACTTTCTAACTGGATCGGTAAGTTAGGAGCAAAGGAACTTTTCACATGTATTCGTTAGTTTCCTTCTTATTGTCGTTTATTTTTGACAAATTAAATTTTAACGACCTCTTTTTGAGATTTAAATTTCCAAAATTCAATGTCATCAAATACTGAAGTGTTATAGATACTAATATTTATGTTATAATATCAATAAAAAAATACTGAAATTAATTTTTTGGATAGAGTATAATATATTTAAATTTCCTGGTTATTTTAAAACTATCATGTATGATCCACAAATTACATTAATTTTACAGTTTTATGTCTTTTGTTGCAGCATGTCGCTTAATTTTTATAAAAATTGTATAATGATATACTGCATATTAGAAATTCATTCTATATATGTGAAAGAATATTACATAAATAAAAATTCGTCATAAATAAAAATAGATAAAATAAGACGCTACTGAATCAAACAAAATAATGTGGTTTTTTAACTATGATGCCATATTCTGCAACTGCCGGGGTCAGATCTTCCATGGTAAGAGTATAACGTCGATCTTTTCCTTTTGTTTTTGTATTCTGATTGGCTCCACGTGTTTTACAATGTTGCAATGCATCGTTTGCTATTTCAGATATAAATTTTTGTGCAGCTAGTGAAACCAATCTCACTCTAAAATCGTTATACATATATTTATGAGACATTAATCATTAAAGTTTCATTTATATATTAATCAAGTTTTTTGCAAAATTCTTACATTCTGGGATCTGTCGTATTAAAACCAGCAGTATGTAAATAATGTTCACTGATGGCGTCTGGTACCTGTTAAAAGAATCATTTGATATTACTGATCATACTGTTAATAATAATGAACAAATACAATTATAATGTTTCATTTGCCTACCGTTGGCGTATAATCTTCGAGTTGTAGTAAAAAATCCGAAAGGGGTTGTCCAGCAGTTTTTGTTTCTTCATTTGTTGTGTACGTAGGTGGTGTATCTCTTCCAAAATCTTCTGCCATTTTGATTTACCTTTTCCTATACGATATTAAAACATTACGTAGAAAAAATTTGTCTTGGAATAAAATTCATTACCAAATAATTTTCCAAACTACGAAATTGAAATGATTTGTAACGTACAAATTGTAACCTCTGACAATAAAGATATCAAAATTTCTTTCAATAAATATTTCAAATCCTTTCAGATAAAAATCCTCTGCTTGACTTTTCTGTGCATTAATGGAAAAAGATACTCTTGAAATAACGGCAGACTATACTTAAAATATCAGCGTATCGCTCGCGAATATATATTAAAGGAATCTACGTACATATAAACAAAGAACGAGTACTTGAGAATTCTCTAAACCGGAAGTAAATCTAGGGTCTAGGGAATAAATGTCAAGAGAATATATCGATCGATTACCCGCAATTAAATCAAATAAATAGTGCAAGTATTTATTTATTTTTCACATGATCTTTTTCTTTTTATACAATTATAATAAGTAAACACAAATAATTAATACAAGGAAATGCTTAAAACATATTAGAGATTTAACTAATAACATAGTTAATATAATAGTAGAATATAAATAAATCATGTTGGTAGTGGGTTCTTTAGCGACAATGATGGAATCCAAGAATCTTTCTTCAAGTTCTCATACTTAAGCTTATTTAGTAACATACTTTGTACAATCTGTTCAGCAGTATGAGTCAGACCATAATAATCCACAAACATACCATCTGGATCAATGAGATATATGATTATCGTATGATCAACCTAGAATATAGCAGAAATAAAGTGATTTTATATTTAAAGATAGAATTTAAGCTATTTATAAGGAAGATAAATGACTAACAATATAGTCTGAATCTTGATCTTTGGGCCCATTGCTATAGTATACTCTATAAGCTTTGCACACTTTAGCAACTTGTTCTTTGGTTCCAGTAAGGCCAAGAATTTTGTCAGAAAATTCTTTAACATATTTGCCTACAACTTCTGGCGTATCTCTGTCAGGATCCACGGAAATAAATATAGGTTGAACTTTTGTATTATACTGGGTCTCTGAAAAAGTAATTTAATGTAAAAGATAAGATGTATATATCTTTTTAAATACTGTCATTTAAACCTACCCAACTTATCAACAATTTCTGTCAGTTTTTCAAGTTCATCAGGACATATATCAGGGCAATGCGTAAAACCAAAATATATTAAAACCCACTGTCCTAAAAAATCATCCGACCTCCATACTTTTCCTTTAGAATCAACTAATTCAAATTTTCCACCAATTGCTGCCTTGCCTAGCTCACGCCTTCTCTCACGTTCTATTTCTTTATCTTTTGATTCTTGAAGATAATACATATACATTAAAAGAACGGTACATCCTATGCTTGTAACTGCTACACTTTTCCATGTAATAACACTATTTCTAAAGATGGATTGTTTTTTACTTGATAATGAACGTATTTCATTAGATTTATGTAAAGGTGTAAAAATATTTATGGTTCTAATTTGCGGATAACATCGCCTAAAATTTTGTGAATGTCGGAATGTAATTATCTGTAAATAATATTAATTTTATTATTTTATGTTTGTTTTGTTTTTTTATGAAAGTAATTCCATTTGAGTACAATTATTTCGAATAACAGTTACTTACACTTTTAAAAGCTTGACTTGAACATCTTAAAAGAAGAAGATTTCTCAAACAAGACATTGTTCTTTATTGCACACTATTAGTTTGATCGGTTTAAAATCATGAATAGGTTATGTTTCCATTGTATGTTGTCGTACCTGACTATATGCAGCCTATTTCAAATAGTCGTTTCTTCTTTTTCCGGAAATGATTTAATTAATTAATGGGTTATATAAAAAATGAATCCTGGTACATTATAGAAATTGATGATAAAATTTATTATTAGAAAATTGTTGAATCAACAAATATTTTTTTATCCGAACCTTTTTTTATTCTCTTTAGTATTTTGCATATAATAAATATAATATTAATATATTTATTAATATAAAATAAAATATAATATAATATTTTATTAAAATAACATGACTTTTCTACATAAATGAGGATATTCTTATAAAAAGGCGCACTGTTCTTGACGAAGTATTATCAAATTTTCTTCTAAATTTAGGGCAGTGTTTCGAGTACAATATTTCCATCTAAATATGCAAATAAAATCATTAATTAAAGATTAATCAGTTTTAGATAACTAGGCATTTACGTACTTGTTGCCTTTTCTATTCTCAAGAGTAAGAGTGTCTATTAAAAACATATCCGAGTTAGAAATTATAGTTGCATCTTCGTTTTTTTCATTCATATCTTTTTGGTACCAAATACGTGCTTCTATCGTTGATTGATTTTTCGACAAAAATTGAAATTCTGCTGCAGCAATATCATACAATGTCGTCGTTTTATTTCTTCGAGTCGGTATCCTTGAACACAATAATATTTCGTTAAAGTTATTTATAAATACATACATTTCCAAATGCATCGCAATTGTAATGATAAATTTTTTGACGAATCAAGATCGCGTATTAACGTTATTGAAGTATATCTTACGTGCATCGAAACTTGAAATTTATTGTTGAATCACGTTCCACAATCTTTAAAAATAATATCCCTGATGTCTTTGTCACCGTTTCTGAAACTGTTACCGATGCTCTCAAAGGCTGACCTAATAAGAACAAATAAATAAAAAATGAGCTTTAAATATTTCATATACAAGTTGACTTTACCACAAAATGGTTCTTGATCTCTCGTCGGCAAATAATAAATTCCTAAAGGACCGCGATCAGCTCGGTAGCCCATTTCTTGGGACCATAGCGTAGATTCCATAGGAAAACATATCCCATTCGTATACGAAATCGTTCCTTGGGGACAAGGCCAGGCAATAAATTTACAAGATTCATTTGTTGTACGTATGCTTTCCAAAAAATATGCCCAAGCTCTTAAATGACTACAAGCGATCTCTTTTGTTAACATATCCTCTGAAACATTATTATTATTATTTTTACAATTCGAAGAATTTCAAATAACTTGGATTGCGTCAGTCAACAAACATCTAATCACGTACCTTTCAAATGGCTAACAACGACAGAATTCTTCACATCCTTACAACCTGGCTGTTCTCTCCCGCCGTTCGGAAAGAAATCAATGTGACCAAGTGGCTTTAAAAGACCAAATCCATCTGCAAAGTCCTGGGATCCATCCGTATGAATTACATCCACTAACTGAGCATCGGTAGCATCTAATTTCCTGGACTTCTCTCTAACCAAATGATTTCTGAAAAAGGGTGACGCAGGATCTAGGCCTGTTATACGACCTAGAAGAATATTTTTTTTCTTGAGGATTTCCGAAGCACAGCCAGCCACATGAGCTCCGAGACTAAAGCCAATCACGTGAATGTTTCCAGCAAGAGTACCCAAATTAACAGCGTCTAAAAGGACTAGACCTAACTGCCGTCCTACGAGTTCCGTGTTCGCCACTGCTGCCGAATAGGTCGTTGCTGCTCCTCTTGTCCAATCAAGCACTAAGATGTTCGTGTCTTCCTAATGGATATGCCACCATTTATCTACGTAAGCAGTTCTCATAAACAAATTCTCCATCGATCGACAATAGACATTCGCTTCTTATTAATTACCAAGTCCAGAAGAGCCTGTACCAAAAGAACCGCACCAATATCGCTACCGCTTCCTTTGTAGCCGTGTATTACAACTTTCAGAGGTTTCGTTGAATCAAATTCTGATTGAAGAATGGATTTCAAATCATCACCATATTGAAGGCTTTTAGGGGATTCTCGTCTCGAACGAGTGTACAATAAAAATCTCGTTTGAATTATGCTAGGATGCTCGGGCGGCCTTTTCAACGTCAAACGGGGCGGTGGATCCGCAAAGCAGCCAACTGATTCTGCAATTTCCCACTTCTTTTATATTTCTTATTTAATTGGACGAATACCGTTTCTTATGCTATACATACCAAAGCAAATTTTCGCTTTCAAATGTTCACGACCAACTCTTATTCGTCGCAGCATCCCTCGACTCCTTCCAGGGAATCTTGCTGAGAAAAGAAAAGAATTTAGTCTCTCAGTGAGAATTAACTATTCTTATCTTCATTAAAAACTTGCTTACCAGCACGATTAACTTCGACGATCCAAAAAACAAGAAACATTGAAAAGACGAAGCGTATCACTAACACGAGTTGCATCTTTCATTTGTTTTCTTCGAATCTTGGTCGCATCCGATGGAGGCTATTAGCTATTTCCCTTTTACTCTTTCTTCTGTTTGTTCGTCACTCCCCTCCTTCTTTTAGGTTGTTTACGCGATTTTCTATTTTTAATCTTCTCTATTCTACTTACAAAGGAAAACTAAAGCGCAGTATAAATGGTTCGATGAATTTTTTCCACCTTACTATTATAGCAAGAGTACCATCCTTTTGCGCAATCGATTTTCCGCTAGCGAGCACGCGACAACCAATTTACTTCCTATCTCACTGAATTTATATCTGTTGTTATATGAATTATTTTTTATCAAATAAGGATTAAGTGGAGGACCAAACTACATATAGCTATTGATAGTCATGACTCTATTTGCGGTTGGTACCTTTTGATAGCAAAGCAAATTGCTTTAATAATTTTTACTTCGCTTTAGAACAGTAGAATGTGTTATATACGTCAAATGATATGCATCACTGGAATTTGGAAAGAAATATGCGTTGAACCAAATGCTCGGCTCACAATACTTTCTTTCAAGTCACAAGGATTATGACCTTCTTTTTCACCATTCAATATGACGCAATATTTCCAACTTTTCTCGTGTGCAAATAACGGTTTCTTCTGCATATAGAGACGTTCTACTTTCACTCGAACGATTTCACTAAAATTGTTGCGGACAGATAAATGGAGAGTCAACTTGTTAATGTACAATCCTCGTTTATAGAAATCTATTATTGCGATGAAAATTATATAATTTTATATTATATTATATTATATTAATTTTATAATTGTATACGTATATACGTAATATGGTTTATCATTTCATAGTAAAAGCCTATTGAGAGAAGTTGCGAAACTGGGACGAGATTTTGTAACGAAGCTCTGATGTTCAAGAAGTCGAAAGTCGCGGACTGTGTTTTACTAAAGATCTGTTAAACCGGACGAACGAGTTTCACGATCGTATTTTAAAAAATAAGCTTATCAGCGAAGATTTGCCGAGCATCTTCCATTTACAAAATTAAACTCTAGCCATTCCTTTTTATGCATGCCTAAATATTGCTCAGTAATAAATTTACCTAAATATGATCTTGCAAAAAAAAAGAGAAAGTAATCAGACTGCATTTTTTATCCTAAATACCTTATTTTGTAGTTAGGCATCTTTTAAATCCGTAGCAAGTACAGTGGATCACAAAGTATCATCCGAGCACTCGCCAGAGAAAATATTTAGACAACAATAAATAATAACTCAAAAGTTCTTTTTCCTACTTATTTGTCTACTTATCTATACATGTATAGTGTAGTGTAATGTAATGTAACACATTTTTGTTGGTCCTCGTACATTTACTGAAAATATAGAGCTTAGAAATTGAAATTGTACATCTTGTACAATTCCAGAATTGTAGAATTGTAGAAAAAAGAATTGTAATCTTTTTGTGATCGATTGTAAAACCGATTGTAAAGAGTTGTAACACCTGCAACATTTATTGATATTTTCCTTGTTTACTTGTGTTTATCTTTAAACTGTGCAAATAACTGATCAAAGTCGCAAACCAAGAATCAAGAATCATTGTTTTTCATCAGCTACTATCTGCATATACCTATTCCCTTTCTGTCTGAAAAAGAGAGAAATCCGGAGATCTATAAAAACACAAATTAGATATAAATCATATCTCATAATATCGATAAAAAATTTATCTTCGTAGCAATTTAATAGCCAAGTGGTTTATATATTTAGACAACATTTGATTTGATACTCGATAACTGATAACGACTTAATGCGCTACTTTGTCTGCACAAATACATCTAGGAATGATTCTTTATATAAGGCTAGGAAACAATTCGAGTTGTTTGAAAACGTACTACCCACGATGATGTTCAAGATATCTCTTTTATGTTGCGCGTTGCCGGTGATTTTAGGAGTACCATTCACAGGGCAACAGCATGAATTGAATCACATCATTGATACCGCATTTGAGTTTAATGTTCCAACCCCTGTAAGTAAATTTTACTGAGATCGTCATATAATTCCTAGTATTTATGTTGCAATAAGAGTCAGCATTTTTGCAGAAAGAACTTGCGGAAAAAGCGGGATACGTAGCCGAAACTCATCGAATCGTCACAGAGGATCGGTATATTTTGCAACTGGATAGAATCGTAGGATCGGAAAAAATACCTCCATCTGACGATAAGATAGCTGTATTACTTCTCCATGGAGTTCTTGATTGCTCGGCTTCATGGCTTTTGTCAGGTCCCGAAAAGGGTTTAGGTATTATCAATTTACTATTCGTATACAGAATAAACTTTTTTAAGTGCTATCATTTGTTTCCTCTTTTCTTTTTCTTTTTAAAAGAAGTCATCGATTTTTGGAATAGATTTACATCGCGTATTTCATTTCCAAGAAAAAACAAATTTATGCTAACTTAAATCCTTTGTACTCGGCTGTTCTCTTTGAAGGGACACAAAGAGATTACTGGTGATTATATAGCACAAAAACATACAAGCTCCAAATTTCTTAAAAATATATTGAAGTTTCACCTTCGCGTTGTATGAAAAGAACAAATAAAAAATTGAACAATATGCCGAGTGCAAAGGGTTAAAGCATATCCGACTAATGTTTTTCTCCAAATTTTAGGTTTCATATTAGCAGATTGGGGATACGATGTATGGTTGGGTAATACGCGTGGCAACAGGTACTCACGAAACAACTTGGATTGGACTGTTTCAGAGCCAGATTTTTGGATGTTCAGGTATAATTGGAATAATCGTTTGTTAAGATGCATTTTGACAATTAATACGATTGCTGCACCATTGCTTCCTGATAATACAACGATTGATACTTTCATACAGTTGGCATGAAGTCGGAGTGTACGATCTACCGGCGATGATCGACCATATTCTCGCTCAAACAAAGAAAGAGAAAATCTTTATCATATCACATAGCCAGGGTGGTACGTCATTCTTTGTAATGGCTAGCGAACGGCCAGAATATCAAGAGAAGATTATCGCTTCTTTTGCTTTGGCTCCAGCAGTCTTCATGTCCAGGACAAAAAGTCCTCTATTCCACTTGTTGGCTTCTCATTCCAAAGATATCAATGTACGCTTTAGAAACTGCATTTACTAATTTTGATATCGAATCAAACGACAATGAATTTTTCTCATCTTTGGTCTTTTTGCAGTTCATAACGGATTTGATAGGCATGTATGAATTTAAGCCATCGGATAAACTCATACAGATGCTTGGAACAATTCTGTGTCATGATGAAGCAGCTTTGCAACCAGTATGTAAAAACATCGTATTCTTGTGTGCTGGCTTCAGTAACGAACTTAATATGGTAATCACATGCATGTGCATTCAATATAATCATTACAACATATACAATAGTTTTCGATTTAACTTGATTCTAATTCACAGACTCTATTACCTATTATCGGGCAATATGATCCTGCTGGTTCATCTGTTAGGCAAATCGCACATTATGGACAATTAATTAATTCAGGTTAATATTTAGTAATATAATTTTATAAAATCTACATCCTTTTACTTTTTAAAATTACATTTTTTCTTCTTACAGGCAAGTTCCGGAAATTTGACCACGGCCTTATCGGTAACTTGAAAAGATACGGTACGATACACCCTCCTGATTATAATCTGACCAACGTTAAGCTACCAGTGTATTTGCATTACGGTGCCACTGATATGTTTGTCGATGTTCAGGTTTGTATGCTGTTTATCGCGATGCTTTAGTTTCTATCGAATTTTTCAAGTTTCTCTTCCCTCTAATCTTTACAGGATTTGCATCAATTGTATAGAGCACTACCCAATGCTCAGAAATTTTTGGTATCATCCGACACCTTCGGGCATATTGATTTCTTGTGGGCCAAGCATGTAAATGTTTGGGTATACAATGAAATTTTAAGTCTCATGGAAAATCACAAAAAATGAATATTATTGGACTATGAAGTGCAAACTATGTTAATAAAAACATGATTGACCACAGATTTGGTTTTTTAATTTTAATTAATTAATTCTATCCAATCTTGGCAATAATGTGATTAACAGCTTCGTCAATATTCAAATATCAGGACATTCTAATCAGAAAAGTATCGAATGAATCTATTCAGTTTATAAGAACCATATTATGTGATTATAAAAATTATTAAAACATCAATTATTAATTTTATATTATCTTATATTCTTTACATGTGTAATCCAGTAAATGATCATAGATCAGCAAGAATATACATATGTATCAATTCCTTAAAATATATTAATTCATAAGTTCTTGAATCATTTCCATGTTTTCAGTTCTGAATGCGTGTGAACTATGAACATTCGTAACGAATGCATTATAATTGAGAAATAATATAGGCTTCTTATACATATGCATACAGAGTGTTTCACTTAATTCGAGTGCCGTAGATATCTCACTTATTATTGATAGAAAAAATTTTAGAGTAATCATGAAATTTATCTCAGGGTCATAGCTTTCGAGATTTTAAGGTTGTTTCTATTTTTCTAAGCGCGACTACATACAGTCACAAACAAAAGTATTGGCACACTCTAAAACAGAATAACATTTTTAAAATTGGACCAAACGACTTGAATTTTTTTGACAAGTTAGAAGGATTAGTTTACCTATGCGTAGAAAAAGTTTTGAAATAATTGCAGTTGGCCGCAATCGCGAATTAAATAATAAAGATCACCTTTCAGAACTTTTTTTATCTGCTCCTGTAATGGAAATTTAAACAACACATTTTGAAGAGTGATGTTAGCTATGTACATGCTGAAAATTTCATCGAAATCAGCTGGTGTAGAATCAAATAACAGCCATTGAAAGATAAACAAGAATCTATACTTAATATAGTTATAGGCCGAAAGTCATAGAAAATTACTACTTTCATCATTTTTAATCGTTTGTAGCTCATAGTAACGTTAACCGATATCGGTGAAATTTTCAATATGTATATAACTAATATAAATCTACAAAATGTACTTTTTAAATTTTCATTGCAGGCTCAAATAGAGTTGCAAAAAGTAACCCTTACCATTTTCTTCGCGATTCCGACCAACTGCAATTTTCCTAACATTCTTTTTACACATTGTCTAGTAAACTAATTCTTCTAACTTGTCCAAAAAATGTAAATCGTTGGTCTAATTTTAAAAAAATTACTCTGTTTTAAAGAGTATATATTTTTCGTGATCGTACATATTATTATCATGGCGTAATAGCTGAAGTTACGACTGATCCAAAAACTTGTAATACTATGCATTTACATGATCTTGAATACCAAAAATTCATAAATGTTTAGAGAAATCGATGAAGGAAAACTTATTTTAACAAGTGTTCAAAGCTATGAACATCCACTTTAATACATTTCCGTGAACGATTAACGTATAACTCTTGGCCACCCGTATAACGTGTCGACTAATATTAGCACACGTCCTATATAATGCATTCTCTAATATTTTCTAGCATTATACTAATATCATGATAAACTGTTTCTTTAGTCATACTCCACAGAAAGAAGCCTAGAAGTTTAATATCAGGCAAACGCGCAGGCTATATCGAAAAGCTGTACAAAGGTCGATCCAACGCAATGTTGAAAAAAATTCTTCTCCTACTGACAATTGGCATCATTTTTAACACTTGTTGAAATAAGTTTTCCTTCATTGATCTTTCATTATTCGCAGTTATTATCAAACATTATAGGTCATCAGTTGGTCTTAACTTCAGTTATAACCTGCAAAAAATATGACCATGAAGATAATTTCATGATTACTATCATATTTGCCCCTCTAAATAAGATAATTTCTTTTCTCTAATATATTTTCGTATCATCAATAGTAAGTGAGATACAGAAGGTGTTTAAATTAAGGGTATATAGTTGGGCGTAAATGTTATTTACTATTGAAATACTTATTCATAAAAATGTAGTCATTAAACATTTCACCTAACGGTATATATATGAATTACATTCCCTTATTGCATATAGAGGACACATATAAAATTATTTTAAAACTAGCTTTAAAAATTTACAATTTTTATAATTAATAGTTATAAAATTCTAAAGTGAATCAATAATAAAAACAATTTTTATCTCATTTTCTCAATAATTTGAACAAATTTATTAATATGCAATGATATCCAATGTGCAATATACAAAAGTTTACTTTTACATAGATTTTTTAAGAATTATTCTTGAATTGCCATTATAAGAAGTATGTTAGCCATATCCCAAATATCATGAATCTTCATATCTATTAATTTCGATAATTTTGAAGCTATAACTCTTACTGATTCACAATCTATACACAAAAAGAATGCTCCACAAAGAACAATAGAAGCTCCCAAAAATAATATATTTGACATTAACAACATAAGACTCCTCTTTTCTTGTTGAGTTTTTGCTATGTGTTCTTGCAACAAACATTGCAAATGAAAATATATTTCCTCCCTCTATAATCATATATATCTGTTTTATTAACCATACTAATGTCATTTATAACATACCATTAATGTCTTACAAATATCTATTAATAAAATTCAAACCTGCAAATAAACTAAATCCAATAAACTTATAGTAAGTTCTTGCATATTTGGAGTATCCTTGAGTCCTGTTGCAGCTAAAAGGATTTCTATACAGTTTACCGGAGTATAAAATGGCATTCTGAAGCCAACAGTCTTAAATACCTTATATTCTGATAGAAAAATTACATTGGGTGTGTATTCAGATTTCTTATCTATACACCGTAAGATACCAAGTACCTGTAGCATACAAAAAATTAAAATACCACTATTGGTAAATTCAGAATAAAATCATGTATATGTACTTGCGAGATTCTTATCTTGTTGAAATGTGAATCCATTTTATTTGCTAATTGCAAACAACACATGAGATATAATTTTGATTGACTTGCTACTTTTTTACAAACTTGAGACCAAGAACTTTCCGTTTGATCAGCATTTCTATACACTTCCCAAAAATAGCTACACATAAATTTATCATATAAGTGAATAGCAATGTATCTAGTATCTGGCCCCAAATGAAGATATTCTGTTATTTTAAATATTGCATTGATAATTGGAATTGGTATGGCTGAAAGCATTATTTAATGTGACTGAAAACTTTGTTGTTATTATATTCAATCAAAATATGAACAAGGGTATAAATAAAAGTGAAGCTAATATTAACAAAGGGATACAGTTTCAAATGCAATAATTACCTACAAATGGCATATAAAATTTGTCTTTAGCTTTAATAAAACTTTCTTGTGTTTTAATGATAGATTGAAGTTCTTCCAGCCAATCATCAAGTAAGGGTTCTGTATTAAATAGATATATGTTTCAAGAATAAAGATTAGATTCATTATTTATGAGTATTAAACATCTACATTTAACTGTCAACACTTTTATTTATATGAAATACTAATTACCGATATAAGAAGTATCCAAGTCCATATTTTCCTTGAAAAATTCTTGTTTAATACTATTGTCATCAAATATTATTTAATTAAAACACACACAACAATGTTACCTTTCAAACAGTATACAAGATACTATTTAAAAGAAGCTAATTGGCTGGAGCATAAGTCACGTGATACGTTTCGCGATATATCGAAATCGTACATTCAAATTAAATTTAGAATTCATCTTACATATTATTAAAACGAGATATGGTATAAGGTAGGCATTTTAAATGTATGACAATATTTTATTTGCTATATATGTACATTTCA